>OZ059827.1:53732748-54296972 GCA_964057195.1 Orthosia cruda
TGTAGTGACGCGTCAGCCGGGAGACTTTTTTACCCGACTGCCAATGGAGGGTAATTTGTTTATTGTCCACGGGTTTTGAGACACGAAACGTGACATTTGCCAAACCGCAGTAGACCCGCGTGCTGGATTATGGCCACTCTCTCTCAGAGAGAAGAGGCGTGTATCCCAACAGTGAAAACAATATAATAGGCTGATTATGCTTATGCATATGTAGCAAAATAAAAATACAAACACCTGAGTCAAAATAACCATTAGGGACTGAATACTTAAAAATAGGCTTTCTTTTAAACATTTTTAGCCAAATCTATTGAAGATGAGGCAGCAGACAAAGATATGTTAATCTTGATCATATTCCGAAAACGTTTACGCACAAAAACCTCGATACAATTGAATGGCAAAGTAACCTCTTACCGTGATCTTCAACAGTTTTCCCGGTAATACTGACCAGCGTACGTTTGTACAATTAACAACAATAACGTATCATAACAGGACGCTAAACTTCATTGTCTTTAATTTGAAGTTTCATTCATTATTTTTAAGTAATTCATATTATTATATTTTATAATAAAATCCATACAAATTCCATCGTGCTTCTCTGTCCATCCAGTGCAATTCGACAGTGATCGCTTTATGGCGTTGCTAGGAGGACGTATGTCGCTTTTTTTTTCACAAAATGCAAAAACATATTCGATTTATTTCTCGTCAATTCAATCTGTCAAAAAAAATATCAGGTATAATGCAGCCAGATCATGTAGCCTGGTGGCTTTAATTGGAACTAAAGAAATCACAAGGAATATTGTCAAACTCTGTATTATTTTTATAGTCTGGCACTAACGCTGTCACTAGCATTCATATTTTTTGTTGTAATTATAAACGACTCATGTCGTTTAGTTTACTTACTAAGTCCATAACTCAAAAGTAATTAAACCTCTTTAAAAATAGACCTAACGTTATCTCAAAAACGGCACCACGTGACCTCCTCACCCAGAGGGCTGGTGTATATCAAAACCCATTAGGTGCTTTGATACTAATATATTCCAGGATAGCGCAAAAATATGTTATGATTTAAAGTAGGCTAGGGAAAGTCATTTTGTACTAGTAACTAAATGACATCTTAATATTTTAAGAGAATACTAAACAAGGAATATGAACCTATGAATTGTACAAATGATATTAAAAGTGTCCTGAATTCTAATAGATATTTCAAATATGCCTAAAAAAGACAATGCCGAACCTAGTAAGTTCTGGATATTTGTAAATTTAAGGTGTTTTACAATTTGATGGGACTTTCCTATTGTAAATAATGATTAATGAAAGCACGAAATTTAAATTCAAATTTAAAGTTTTCATTACACAGTCAACATTACACAGTCCATTTCAGTATAGTAGAACTCATTAATATAATATTAATAAAATTATCTGGCTATAAAACCATTACAAAAAAAATGTCACGTACTGTGTAAGCAGACATAATTATAATATTTATTCAATTTGCACGGCAAAGACTTGTATGACACTAGCCAGATTACCTATTTTAGTGATCTTTATTTTCGTAGCAATAAAGGTTGCATTCATAGGCAAAATAACAGTGAACGATCTGATGTCAGATGCTAGCCGCCAGTTTGAAATAAGAACTTGCGCGGTTATATTTTTGTAAAACTATCGGAAGAGTCCGTTTATGATGCGGGCCTATGTGGTTGGCCTTGTGTATTTAATTTTCAAATATTTTTCGCTCCAATTTTAAGTTTGCCCTAAACTATCGATGACAGTGGGCGTGGCTTAGAACCTCAGATGTCGATAGCCTACTGTTCGTCCTCAGCTCCTTAATCTAACCTTTATACAAAGGAACTGTTTAAAACCACTCTTTATATTGCAAATTTGTTTCACTACAAATTTGTCTTGAAAACAGACATCCTGTTATTCTTTTATTTCACACTCCGGGATGAAAAAGTAATATCAACTAAAGTGTAAGTTTATTGTTCATATTTAAACAAACGTAGCCAACGTTGCCGAGAGAAAATGGAACAACTTGTACTGAATAATAATAAACAATACCAGTCTGTAAATATCCTTCTGGCAAAGACCTTTTCTCAAAATGGTACGTAATGTTGTCATAACATCTCTTAAACGTATCCAGAAAGTGAATTCTACCGGAGACTTATTCACAACAGTCCAGGATGAAGCGACATTTTAAATTTGGAATCTCCTACTGTCAAGTAAGTAAGTATGTAATTTACTTATTGGACAGTAGTAGGGATAGGTCGGATATATCAAAACGCAACTTATATCGGATGTGTAAGATATCATATCATATCGATATCTATATCAAAATAACCGATATTACAAAAACTGTATGTAATTAAAACCTTACTAGCGTGCGAGAACGAATAAGTCAAAAATTAAAACCGTAACAATGCAAAAACGTAAAAACAACGAACAAAACGCAAACTTTACAAACTATAGGAGCCATAATGCGCTACCTCTCTTTCTAAGTATTATTTCGCGTTCGTTGTTAGTATGCTCATCTAAATAACATGTTAACTTTTTTATGTTAACATGCAAACTGTACTACTGATATCGATATCTGAAACAGTTTTCGATATCGATATGAAACTTTATATCAGTTACATAACAGTACCAGACACAGATTAGAGTTTAGCCATTATAACATGTTAATAGGAGGGAGGCTCTAAATATATATCTATCTCTCTTTTTGGGATGGCATTTTATGAGATAGATATATTTTCGAGTCCATTAATCAAGCTGTACAGCAAACTAATATAAATAAATGCCCCCGGTAAATCGATCACAATATCTGTCAGCAATTGCCCTAATATGAATCTAACCTAATAGCTATTTATGCAACTGTTTCGTTATGGTCAGTCTTTTAATACGCGTGCCATTTTTTTTTCGAGTGTATTAGGTGGGCACGAGTTATTAATAAACTAATAACGTACTGTTGCATACAAGATTTTATTTACGAAGGAAGGAACAAAACACAGATATAGACAAATAAGTATTTTTAATAGAAACATAACTACACACTGACTATGGTTTATCCCGCGTCCACTTTTTATTTTATTTTTTATTTAGTCTTTATTAGGTATAAGCAATGATATTCAAATAAACAGATTCGTTATACACTCACAAAACAATTGAAAAAAGTGTTCCGCACTCACACTTTTCATTCATCTGACATTTCAATATAAGTCGAAAGGGATGGCTTGATAAAACCAACAAGAAAAAAAGAGACAGCTAGTGTTTGTCACTGGCGTGTGAATGTAAACTAACATTATTCTGACCACCAATGTAGTTGCTAACCTCCAAATATCAGAATATTAAGAAAAAAGTGAAATAAATTAGTAAATTGAGGCGTATTGCGTACTTACATAAGGTATGAGATCCCTTCTGTTTCATGTACTTTGGTATCATAATTGGTACAATTTCTAAATACACACGCTGGCATTTTTTCATTTTGTTTTTGTTTCAACAAAGCGTATCGCTCTTCGCCATGCGTGACATAAACTAAAGACTAAAGTTCACAATTGTGACCTATTCGAGTCTTCACAATGCGCACACTCATAACATATCTGTTTATTTGAATATCATTGGGTATAAGGCAAAGATCTTGTTGCCGCAACAGCCAAATAGTGATACTTTTGTTCTAAAATTGTTCCATTTTTAAAAACATCATTTACATTGCTTCGATTTCGAAGTAATATTATAGATTAGTGGCTATACAGCCAAAACATGAACATACGTTCAGAATGACTTTGCTTGTGTTTTAGAATTTATGACGATTCGCATAACGCAATCCAATGTGGTTATGGGTATCATAATGAAACCGTTGTTAATTTTGTTATTCGAATATAACGAAACCGAAGTAGATAAAATATTAATTAAACGAATTTGTAGTTAAACTTTCTTTCATTTTTGAGAAAAGCATTATACAAGCCTCAACCAGTAAGAAAGCCATCCTGGCCTCGTATATAACCGGATCTCACCTGCGGTTCGGTCCATTTAACTCATACTTGGCCAGGAAGGCTTACTTACTGGATTCTGCAGTAATGTACTATTTCTGATTTTAAATTTAAATTTGCTGTTACCTCTGATTACTGTGAACACAATATGACTAAGTTAGAGAATAAAGGAGACGTAATTTTGTTCGTAACCTGTCGTACTTGCCTCTGTATAAACTGCCGAAAGAGAATAATGAATACGGTTAAAGGACCTGGAAGTATGCTGAATAAATGACCTAAGGAAAATGGAAAACAAAAAACCCCGACAAATATTCATCTTGAAAATCTACTTTACCGTTGAAAAGTCTAGAATGGGGGAAGGGCCTACCTGTGGGTCCACTACCAGATAAACTGTGAGCGAGTAACTTTAAACCTGAATCGATAGCGCACATAATCTTGTATCAAAAAGAGGTGGTGTTATTTTTTGTGTAAAATTTGTATGAATGCATGTGGAAATAAATAGTTTGAAATTTTTATTTTTTTATTTATCCTACAGAAAAGGCATGAACAAGTGCATTAATCGCTTCGTTTGCTCAAGTTGGTGCTTCTACTGCTGGTAGACACCGCATAGCTTTAACCGCTGGTTCTAGAAGCAAGAAATACTTCATAAGAGTTCAAAGGAACGATTTTTGAAAATTCATCCGCAAAAGGAAAAATAATACGCATTTCTATACAATGTTACATCGCAAGTTTTCCTCCCGTTTTCATTTTCGTTTTGCCTATAGGTTTTTTTTCTTTTTTATTTGTGATGGGTTTGCTCTTGTCTCTTCTCTCTAATCTAAGTCAAAGGTGACAGAGACAGAGTCGACGATGGAGTAAGCTTACCCAGAAGAAGCCTGTTTACTCTAACTTTGAAGAGATTCGGGTTGAATGCGTTCGGAAACACAGACGCAGGTAGTGAGTTCCATTCATTAGCTGTGCGCATTATGAAGGATCATTGGAAGCGCTATAGGCAATACTATCGCACCACACACGATTTGTATAAATATTATTAGATATCTACCCCAAGTGAACCACACGACACTAAACCATGAAAGCAATTAAAACTTGTAGGTAAATGGTTGAAGAGTTTTGAAGGACATGGTAACATAAACCGAAACCCGAACGTCCATGAAATTTGATGGTGTTTGACACCATCCTATGGGATATTAATTAATGTCACTACATTATTAATTTACTTTTAGTTATATCCCTAAAACACCTTGTCCGAATACAAAGCGGTTCACACTATGGGTCAAAACTTTCTTACAATAAACACTGATACCAAATTTAAATTCACCATAGAAAATTTGAATTTAGAATCTGCTCATCAGTGGAGAGAATCTGGAGTATCGCAAATGTCCATTGATGCACAATTGATGACCTGAAGAACGCCTCCAAAGCTGCAATAAACGTGGCCACCTAATGGTCCCACATCATCATATCACATCATCAGCCTTTTAAAGTTCCCACTGCTGGGACACAGGCCTCCTCTCATAGAGGGAGTGGGCTATAATCCACCACGCGGGCCCAGTGCGGATTGGTAGATGTCACATGTCTTTGAATTTTTGGTTCTAGGACATGCCGGTTTCCTCACGATGTTTTCCTTCACCGTTTTGAGAGCAGGTAAAGCGCCTGCTCGGGTTCGAACCCACGACCTACAACTCGTAAGTTGGGACCGTAACCACTGGGCCACCACTGCTCCAATCTAACAATAAACAATAAATAAAATAAAACAATAAATCTAACAATGGCGATCGGCCATAGACTAAAAATAATGAGTTATCTTTTTTTGGCTTTTCGCGGATAGCGTTTTAGCCACGTACAAAACGGGGAATTTCAAGATTGGATAGTAACTTGCATGATATTACACGAGATTGCTCTCATCTTAGAACTTGCAACGATCTGCGAATCTTGGTAGTGTATTACTTGGTACAGTGACGAGAATGGATGAAGTGTGAAATGTGTATATTAGAGGAAGTTTGAAAGTGGTGCCCAGTGTCAGTAATAGAAAAATTGAAAGGGAATCCTTTGTTTGTTGTATTCTGGGATAAGGAGGGATGTAATTAGTTATGAATATGTCGCATCACGGCTGGCCGATAGATGCAAACCATCGGGAAGTCAGGATGTATTCCCTTAGGTTATGACGTGTGTGGGCAGGTCGTTGGGTAAAATTGTGCAAATGAAATCACAGAAATTATTCGATACACTGGGTTTATTCAAATATTCAGAGTTACAATCTTACTTACTAATATTACGGATCGACACTGATTCTACGACGTCTAAGCTCTGAGGCGGTTAGTACTAAACTGCTCTCTTCCAATGTCCCCACCGCGCAAGCGCTGAGTAAAAGCGCGCCAATGCTTTGCCGCCAGATGGCGTGCTTGCGATTTGTTTTGACGTCCGTACTATTGACTAAACCCGACAAATATAAATATGGGTGGAAAGGCGGCCAAAAAAAGATGGAGGAAATGTGTGAGGAGTGATATGAAAGAAAAGAGAGTCAGTTATAGCGTGACGATTGCCAGAACGGTAAGAAGAAATCATGAGACAAGGTCAGAAAGATGGGATTAGGGAATGTACCCCTGTGACCAAGCGTGGTATTTTACGCTTGGTCACAGGGGCGAGGACTTAGGCTTAATCAATATCCTTTAAGGAAATCTCGAGCTTTTTTGAGCTACATTAATATTTTAAGAATTACTACGTAAAAACTATAGAGGAAGGGGGTCGTGGCATATACTACGGGAGGTCACCGAGAGGGGGAGGGAAAAATTTTAAAAAACTGTGTCACGTAGTATGTATTAGTTCCCTAAATCGATGGTCTTAGGTTAAAAGGGTCTCTAATACATACTAAACTAGCTTTCCGCCCGCAGCTTCGCCTGCATGGAATACACGATTTTAATTGATTCGTTTTTCAGCTTTCGCAGGATGTTGCAAATTATTATCCAAATATATTAGAACACAAAATTTTCTGTATCTCATTATTTTATCGAATTATAAAAATTACATGTAAATTGATATAAAATGAGCATATACTGAACCGCCTTCGTGTTCTAATAGGCACAGTTAAATCAGGCTATCTTACTGGCCATTGCAAGACCTGGTAATGCAGCCCTCAGAATGATGGTTGTGGCTCATGCAGTAAGCGCCGTTGCTCTATCATGATCTCCAGTTCCAATTTATTCCTTTTAAGGATAGAGAAATACGTTGATCATGGCTCTGTGACCTCCAGCGTCAACAATACACCATGCAGTAACTTTGAGAGGGTTTGACTGTACCTGGATTATACGCGGCTTTTCGGTGCCACAGAAGTGATATTTTTTAACCGACTTACCAAAAAGGAGGAGGTTCTATGTTCAGCTGTATGTTTGTTCTTTTTTGTGTTTGTTCACCGATTTTGTCGTCAATTGTGAACCGCTTTTGTTTTTTTTTTTAATAATTTTTACCCGAATCGGTCTTATTCGCATTTGGTGAAGATCTGATGAAGAACTTCGGAGATATACAACATAACTCTTCAATAAACAATGGAAAATCTATCGTGATTGCAGCAATTGCATGTGTGTTGATTGTTTACGCCATGTCATAACAAAACATCACGCCAGTACGCTTTAAAGGGGTACGGAGGGGGGTATCCCTTTAACAAAGAAACAAAAACAGGCACAAAGACTGCCGAAATGAAAGTTACTTCAACTTTGTAGTATTTTTATTTGGAAGTCAAATGTAGTTTTTGTAGAAAAGATTTTTTATCAGTTTATTTCACAAATGTTGAAGCAGAACTTAAATTTTTCCGCCATATGCAAAAATTATAGCATCTGCCAATAGAGTGATGAGTTTTGCGCGATCCTGTACAGTCTAGATATGGGTAGTCTAATTAACTCAGGCTAACAAAGTCGCCATCAGGCAGTTATAATTGAATTAAGCACTTCTTTGTATACCGCATAGGTGGTGTTTCTGTCTGGTCATGAATTTATCAGGCTGCTATTAGTACTGAATCTGGAACAGGCAAAGTAGAATTTCCCGTGTGGGAAGTAATTTCCTTTAAATCTTTGCCTTAATGACTGACCCTCAGATACCGCATAGGTGGTTTTTCTGTCTGGTCCCGAAATTATCAGGCTGCTATTAATACTGAATCAGGAACAGGCAAAGTAGAATTGCCCGTGTGGGAAGTAATTTCCTTTAAATCTTTGCCATAGTGACTGACCCTCAGTTTTATTTATGATCATTGCAAAGCAGACCTCGATTGTAATCGTTTAAACTCAAAGACATAGTTAGGCGTTACCAGTGGTATTCGAGGTATAAAAACTGATTCCCTCGAGTACATCCAGTAGCCTCTATAATATTTTTTAGCAGTATTTTGATAACAAATAAGTTATTTATCAATCAAAATTTAACACCCCTTTTTACCCATTTAAGTGATGAGATTAAAAAATATCCTTAAATAAGTGTTTTTTAATTTTATTTTTTAATTGTATTGAAGAGCAGAAAAACTAAATTTCATGTAATTTTGTTAATATACAATTTATTTGTCATTCTTTCTTTAACAACCCTTTTTACTCCTTTAAGCGATGAACTCCAAAAAATCCTGAAATACGTGTTTCTTTAATTGTATCGAAGAGCAGCAACACTAAGTTTAAAGTAATTTTGATAATAAACTATCTATTTATGGTACAAACTTTAACACCCCTTTTTACCACTTAAAGAGATGAAATTCAAAAAATCCTTAAATACGTGTTTCTTTAATTGTATTGAAGAGCAGAAATACTACATTTCATCTAATTTGTATAAAAAACAATTTATTTTCCATACAAACTTTAGCAACCCTTTTTTACCCTTTAAGGGATGAAATTCAAAAAATCATCAAAGACGTATTTTATTATTATAAATTTAAACGCTAAATACCACATTTCATTATTTTAAATTGAAAATGACGGAGTTTGATACAAACTGTAATCCCCTATTTCACCCCTTTAGGGGGTGAATTTCCAGAAATCCTTTCTTAAATGACGCCTACAGTATAAAACCAACATCCTCCCAAAATTTCAAACTTCTATCATTAGTGGTTTAGGCTAGGCGTTGATATGTCAGTCGGGACATTGCCTTTTATATATATAGATAATAATATATACTTATCTATACTTCCTCCACATTTATTAGGCGCACTTCTTCTTCTTCTTAGCGTGTCAATGGCAAATACAATTGTTCTATATTATGTTTAGCCCTACCAACTGTAACCCGTCACAGCAAGAGTGAACAAGTAGCTCCTGGGCTCGCTCGCTTCAAATCGCTTACAATCAGGCGACCACCAAAGTAAAGAGCACGTTGTTGTTCGTTAGGTGTTTTAAAAAAAAGCACTGCTATTTTGTGCCAGCAGAGGGTTTTGTCTTTTCTTTTTGCCGGAGTTCATTTGTAAGATAAGAATAGTTCATTTATTTTCTTTGTTCTGAGGCGTAAAGCTTGGCTAGTCAACAAAATGAGGGCACAATTTTTTCAAAATTATTACAAATATAAAATATTTTATCTACGATAAGAAAACAATCACTTTTCTTTGATTAGTGTATCAGACACAACGTGCTATATGCCCACGCAGTTCATTGCCCTAGGCTGTCACTGCAATGTACGTGATGTATGTTTAAATGCGCCTACTATCTAGGAGCAATTATATAAAATATCTAACAGATACATTTCATAGGAAGATCAGCCCAAGGTCTACTCAATTTAGATTCAAACTTCTATAACAATCGACCACCTTATATGTCGATATAGCATTAAAGTTTTTAGATTTATTCACAGTTCGCACAGATACTCTCATGGCCGATAAAATATGTACTGCTTCAGTTAGCTTAGCTGGATTTATTGGAAATCTTAAACGTAGAACACTGGTACGGTTCTATTTTAAATGCGAGTTAGTGTTCTATTGAAAAATATATTCATAAAACACATTCAGAATTTCCAAGATATTCAGACTTTAAATGTTGGTGACCCATGTTGCTTGCTACTAAGTATAGCATGGAAAACGAATAGACATTTAGATAAATAGATAACCTATTATATAAACATTTTAACTATTAGTTTTTTCCATGGCTTGCCTTCTGTGAATTTTTCGGGGGAGCCTTACACCAGTGAAAGAATTTTCGTAGACTGGTCATGTTCGGGGCGTTAAATTCCATCCAAGCGAGTAAGTGACGAAGACATTTTGCCGCGTCCACGTGCCTAATCATGTCGTGACTGGCTTGCGTTTGCAGTTCGTTTTGTTGGTTGTGAGTTTACGTGTGATTTATTTTGAATTCGGTAAGTTTTATTACATGACTAGCTTCTGCCAGCAGCTTCGTCTGCGTGTATTATATATATAAACATTCCTCATGAATCATTCTATCTATTAAAAAACCGCATCAAAATCCGTTTCGTAGTTTTAAAGATCTAAGCATACATAGGGACAGACAGACAGCGTGAGGCGACTTAGTTTTATACTAAGTAAGGTTATATTTTTTTTTACAATCTATAGGCATGCGCTTGACAACTATCTCACCTGATAAGGTAAGTGATGTTGTGGTCAACGGTATAGCACGCTTGCCTAGAAAAAACCCATTAACTATTGACGTAAAGACCCCTAGATTGTAGCTATCGGGAAACACAGGCTCCGTCAAGCCACTCCTTAGCTGTACGCATAATAAAAGTGTCCCCACAACGATTTGTGCGTATGGCTGGGATGTCAACCATGTACCGATGACGCATCGCCGTGCGTCTGGTTGTCCGATGATGGAACGGGCTGGGCGGAATTAAATCATGCAATTCCATCGCACACTCCCCGAAATGTAACCGATAAAAAACCGACAAGCTGGCCACTCGGCGACGATGTTCAAGGCTCTGGAGCTTTGATTTGACCAGGGCCTCATTGCCGATGTATCTTTTGGCCCGCTTTTCGATCGACTATAGTGCATCAAGCTGGTATTTGAGGTGGTACGCGAGGCGAGTCCTTGGCAACGAACGTGTTAAAGATTTAATTAATTTGACTCTTTGCTAGCGGCTTCGCCCGCATCGTACGACGGGAACGTACTACCGGGATGAATAGTGTCATATGTTCTTATCCAGACCTAGTTACCTACCTGTGTTTATGATTTCATTCAAATCAGTTCAGCTGTTAAGACGTGATTCTTTAACAATCTTTTGAACATGCTAAGTTTCACATTAATAATAGCAATTAGGAAGTTGTGTAATTTAATGTTTTAAATAAATATACTTACTTATTTTTAGATGTTAGATCTGCTGCCTCTAAATCATTGTCTAACATCTGAGAAACACTTTCTATTTCCAAATAAGTAGTCTTACGGCTGACATAAACTCTGAAAAGAGTGCTATTTTTATGCAAAATGGTAAAAAAGAAAACTTATGGTGCGAGTTTGTCTTTTTGCTTGTCACTGCAACATATTTAATTCCAATTAGTTCGGGTCTTTAATTAATAAACCATGTATTCTAAAATATCTTTATTTAGGACCATTTTTTTGGTAATAATAAAAGCTTTCCCAATTTGCCATACTTGCAAACACATATGTGTTAACACTTTACCGCCCAGAATAGTTTTTACGATCTTACGTTAAACTTGCAACACCAACACGGGTTATCTGGGCGCTGAAGTTTGTGGAGGAACAACGTTTCAACTATTCTGCATTTTATATTATTAAGCCTTGAGAAATCCTGTAGAGAGTTTATTCCCGCACCCCAGGGCGGTGGACATCCAATGAGGATTTTCCACCACGAAAAAAAAAGAAAAAGAATAGGAACAACGGTTCAAACATTTTATATTTGACGCGTTGAGAAATCCTGCAGATTGGTTGTTTTAGTAGTTTATTTAAGTTTGGGTGGACCTGGATTGCAGCTTTGATTTGGTGGTCTCTAAGAAAAACAGAAATGCAGGAAGAAAGAAGCAGTAACTAAAAAGAAGGTCACAAATCATGAATTTGTTTTGCTGAAATAATACTGAAGCTAATGTAACAAATAACTTAGTACGGTAAACTTTCAAATAAATGTTGAGTGGTATATACCTTTAATATCTTTTGTTTTTCCTTTTTTCCCTTTAAAAACACAACAAACTGAACGACAAAATCATACTTGACTAGGTTCCACGATACAATAACTCCGCCATGTTTGCAAAATATCAAGTGACGTCATTGGATATGCTGGCTGCAAAAGAGACGAGACTGAGACGTAATTTAATGTGTATTGCTTGAATGAAAGCTTTTTAATCTAAATTCTGAATTCGAGATCATTTTCAAATATTGGAACATCAAGCTCCATGCAAATAAATGATTTGCTTTTACTTATATTATGACAACGGGACAAAGTTTCAATTTGCATTGCAACCAATACTTTTTTGGAGTCTTTTGATTCTTTAAAACTATTTATAACGCTTAAGACGATAATTGTAGGTGCGATGGCTTAATAAAATCTTGAAGTATATATGAAAGCAGCCTTTCTTATAAGCAAAACTTTTTAAGGTAAGTTACTAACTTGTGCTTGCAGGGCTTTTAATTTTTTTTGCACTTTAAAACTGGTTTTTCTGTGGTACAAATTACATGCATTATTTTCAAGAGTCTACAACACGTCTTAAACTTTTTAGCAAGCTACTTTTAATTTCCCCTGAGAGTTTTAAAAACTTCAGCTTTGCTGTTTCTAAAAAAAATATACTAAAACTGTTTTACAAGCTTGTTACATTATTATTAAATCGTGGAGAACTTTTACGAGATTCACAGGAAGAAGATCTAAACAAAAAGGGGGCCGAGTCACCCACGTCCGTAGGAAAGTACCCCATGCGATACCCTACACGTGGTCCCCGGGTGGTGCCAATCAGGTGACAATAACTGGTGGTAGGCTTCGGCCGAAGGCTTGCGACCACCCACCGGGCAAAGACGTACCGCCAAGCGGCCTAGCCGTGTTCCGGTGCGATGCCCGGTGTAGCCACTTCAGGAGATGGGTCGAGATGGCGGTTCTATTGCAGACAGACCAGCCTGGCACGTGCTGTTATGGGCGTATCGGGTGACTGGTCGCGGAGAGTAGCGGGATCCGAGGCACGGTGCACCGCTGGCCGACCGCAGGTAGTTGGGGGCCCAAGTAGTGTGCCAGCCCCACACGAAAGGCTGCCCCGCCAACTGACGAAAAATCCCGGAATGCACCATCGTGCTGGTTGGCGACCAGAAGGGAGGGCCCGATGGTCATTCCCGGGGGGGCTCGGGCGTCCCCGCAGTCTCCAGACTAGTCCCCCAATGATGGCGTCCATTCAGTGCGTGTCTGAAGGTAACCAGCGTGAAGCCACATCTCACTTCCCTCTCCTAACCTTTCTTCACTCACTCGCAAATGATGAAAAAGAGAAAAATGTTTAAAGTTGAACAGCGGCTGCACCCCCTCCCACTCAAAGTGCACCTCACTAACATCAGAGGTCTGCACTCAAATCACATAGCAGTCCATCATCACCTGGAGACTGATAAGCCGGCTCTCTTTTTTCTTTCGGAGACGCAGATCAGATGTCCGTCAGATGTATCGTACCTAACATACCCAGGGTATACCCTGGAGCACAATTTTAAGCAACGCGCGGGTGTATGCATGTATGCCCGAGACGACATCTGTTATCGGCGTCTCCGAAACCTTGAGGACTCTAGGTTCTCTGTGCTGTGGGCTTTAGTGGACATGGGCCTTGATAAAATTGTTTACGCCTGTGTCTACCGCTCGCACAGCGGGGATCAGGAGACAACCAGGCTCACTGAGTACCTTAGTGAGGCGGCTGATACGGCACAGCAGCGGTACCCTTCTGCCCAATTGGTGTTACTGGGGGACTTTAATGCCCACCACCAGGAGTGGCTTTTCCCGTACCAGCGCACTGATCATGCTGGGCGGGAGACGAGAAAGCTTGCGCTTGCGTTAAATCTCGCCCAGCTGGTCCAGGGGGCAACGAGGGTGCCGGATGTTGATTCGCACACAGCCAATTGCTTGGACCTTCTGCTGACTACAGATCCAGACCGCTACTCGGTGTCGGTATCTTCACCTTTGGGTAGTTCCGACCATTGTCTGGTGAAGTCCGTATCCGTCCACTCCCCACCCGATCCCAGCCCAAGAGGCGCTCGGCGGGTTTGGCGGTACAAGTCAGCAGATTGGGATGGGATGCGTTCTTTTTTCGCATCGTATCCTTGGCAGCCTACTTGCTTCTCTATGGTTGATCCTTCGTCGTGCGCGGACGCCGTGTCGGATGTGTTGCGTCAGGGAATGGAGTACTTCATTCCGTTCTCTGACGTTGCAATGTCTAGCGCTGACCGGCCATGGTTTGGCGCCGAGTGCAAGCGCGCCAACACGCTCAAACATGAGGCGTACCTGGCATGGGTCGACGCTCGGAAGCGCAAAGCAAGCGACGTGGGTCAGCGCAAGAGAGCCTACAATAGGGCTGCCAAGTCCTGCAAGAAGGTGATGCTAAGATCTCGATTTGACCACATAAGCCGTATTGGGACCAAACTTGCTTCCTACCCAGCGGGTAGTAAAGCGTTTTGGTCCCTGGCTAAGTCGGTTGAATCGAACTTCTGCCGTCCCTCACTACCACCACTGCTGAAGCCCGACGGGTCACTGGCCCACTCCGCTGAGGAGAAAGCAAACTTGTTTGCCTCTCTTTTTGCGGAATCTTCGCGTCTGGATTCTGGTGACGCGCGGCCCACTCCTTCTCCTGATTGTTGCGAGACGAGTATGTCGGACATTCGCATACATCAAAAGGACGTTCGTAGGGTGCTGCGCAATCTTGACGTGAACAAAGCTAGTGGCCCCGACGGAATTCCAGCAATTGTTCTCAGAACCTGTGCGCCTGAATTGTCTCCGATCCTGACACGCCTGTTTCGCCTTTCATATGAGACGGGAAAAGTGCCGAATGCCTGGAAGCAAGCTAACGTTCAGCCTGTGCCCAAAAAGGGCAGTCGGGCTGACCCGGCCAACTACAGACCCATTTCAATAACGTCCATCCTCTGCAAGAGTATGGAACGAGTGCTTAATTCCAAGCTCCTGGCATACCTAGAAGCTAACGACATCCTCAGTGACCGCCAATATGGCTTCCGCCAAAATCGGTCAACTGGGGATCTTCTAGCGTATGCCATTCACATCTGGAGTGAAGCCATAGAGAGACACGGGGAAGCGCTTGCCGTCTCCCTCGACATCTCGAAGGCTTTTGACAGGGTCTGGCATGAAAGCCTTATTGGTAAGCTTCCTTCATTCGGTTTGCCCAGTGGTCTGTGCGATTGGATTGCAGACTTCCTGAGGGGCCGGTCCATTCGAGTGGTTATTGATGGCCGCTCGTCTGAATTACTGGATATTAATGCCGGGGTCCCACAGGGGTCAGTACTCTCAGCAACGTTGTTCTTGCTGCACATAAATGATCTGCTAAAACCCGGCACCTTTGGGTATGCAGACGACAGCACTGTAGCTGAGAGATACGTGTCCAACGCGCGCGCTACTGGACCTCAGATCCAGTCTCTCCGGGAGGCCATGGTTGGGCGCTTGAATCTGTCCTTGGAGGCAGTCTCCGAATGGGGCGATGCCAATCTGGTCAAGTTCAATGCTTCTAAGACCCAGGCGTGTCTTTTTTCCGCTAAAAGGAGCCAATTCCACCCGGCTCCTTCTTTCAGAGGTGTGACCGTGCCGATAACTGACCATCTTGAGATTCTTGGCATTACGTTGACATCGACGCTCAATTTTGGTCCATTCATTGAGGCAAAAGCTCAGCTGGCTTCCAAAAAATTGGGGATACTCGCGAAGGTGAGACGGTACTTCACGCCAGAACAGCTGCTCAACTTATATCAAGCGCAAGTTCGATCATGCATGGAATACTGCTCTCATCTCTGGGACGGATCTGCCAAGTACCAGCTGGATGCACTTGATGCGATCGAAAGACGGGCTAAGAGGCTCATCGACAATGAAGTATTGGCCGAATCTAGGCTCCAGAACCTCGAACATCGGCGCCGAGTTGCCAGTCTGTCGGTTTTTTATCGGTTACATTTCGGGGAGTGTGCGTTGGAATTGCATGAACTAATTCCTCCTAGCCCGTTCCATCATCGGACTACAAGACGTACGGCGTTGCGTCATCGGTACATGGTGGACATCCCACCCATACGCACCAAACGTTTTGGGAATTCCTTTATTATGCGTACAGCAAAGGAGTGGAATTCCCTGCCGGAGTCTGTATTTCCTGATACCTACAACCTGGGAGTCTTTAAGTCAAGAGTGAATAGGTTTCTTCTAGGCAAGCGTGCTTCATCGTCGGCCACATCATCGCTTACCATCAGGTGAGATAGTGGTCAAACGCAAGCCTATCAATAATAAAAAAAAAAAAAAAAAAAAAAAAAAAAAAAAGTCATCGAAGTTAGGTTGTAGGTTAGATCAAGTCTGAGTAGATTGTCAGTCATAAAGGGCCTAATGGCCTTTTAGTATCTCGTCGAAACATCCACTATTTTAAACATTAGTCCAACATTTTATGTATTTTTTCTAGTCAATAAACTAATCCGGGACTAGATTGGCGGACTATTGCTTTTTCACGTCCCAGTTATTATTTTACTGGCCGAATCAATGAACTATTCAGTTCAGGGAAGCACGTTAAGTGCAGGCTATGCAAAATGCTATTTGTTTGAAATTGTCACATTTGAATATCGACCGTTTTTCCGATGAAATTATTTTTTAACCAATTATTGTTTTTTTTTTGTTTTAATGGTACCTAGCTACTGCATTTTCCAATTTATCTAAGAATTTCATTTTTACAGTATATGCAAAATAATCTTTTTTTGAATTCTATACTAATACTAATTATTATAAAGAGGTAAAGTTTGTGAGTTTGTGAGGTTTTAGGGGGTAATCTCTGGATCTACGGAACCGATTTTGAAAATTCAACACCAGTAGAAAGCTACATTATTCCTGAGTGACAAAGGCTAATTGACAAGACCTTTCGAATCACAAAAAAGGGTCCTGTGGGGTGGGCATCAGAGAACCTCCACCTGTGGATGTTGTATTTGCTTCGCCTGACCTGAGTGCGAAGTCTACTTAGAATTTTGCAGGTGGATCACGGCAGCACGTGCCCAGGCGGAAGGCTCTACGATAGCTTGATGTAATTGTCAGGAAGCTTGAGGTTCTCTCGCGAAAGCTCGCATTTCGCCGAAGAGGAATTGCCATGAGATAGACTCACGTATCCAAGACAGCTTTGCAGACTTTTTAATCACTGGGGCACTGAGCTGTAATTTTGCATTGGGTGGCGAGGGCCATTTTCTAGTTTCGCCCTTTCTAGTTATTTAGTTTGCTGAACTTGGCCTTTTTGGCGCAGCCGTGAGGCACTCTTTACTGCTAACTTCTTACGTCAGACTTTACAATCTGATGTATAATATTATGTTGTGTGTCTTTTAGTCTGTGCTAAATAAATGTTTTTCTTTTTCTTTCTTTCTGTGAACTAACTGTCGACTAGCCAGCCTAAATCCTGAGAATTGCCGGGGGTGCAATGCTGATAAGTGGATAATATAAATGGATCTAATTATCTTAACTAAACTCTCTAAAGTTAAATTAATAAAACAAAGAAGTAAAATTAAATGATTTTATGTTTGTAATAGGTACTTAATGTCTGGAAATGCAAATTCGAGTTTATAAATTCTCATATTTCAGAAGATGAAATTCGGGTAGTGCAGATAAGACAACGGGAGCCCCGGCAAAAAGTTGGTTGCAACTATTATAGAAACAAAAAAAAACGGAATATAAAAACCGTACAGTTTAAAACTTTTGTATTAAAATTAAAACGTGCAACGACAAAATATACTTATCTCAGACTATTTTCTGTTTTAAATGACTTCTGTAAACGTTAGTTCAACTTCATAGTGACTTTGTCGTATCATTACAATATATTTCTTTGGGTGGAGCAGGGACAGGACAGGATTTTCCGATACAAAGCGAGCGAACAAAAGCCGCGACATCTAAATTACTGACAGTAAATAATAGAGCTATATATATATATATCTGGAGCGAGATATAGGACAGGTATAGATAATAGAACACAGTGGCTTGTAATAAACAACGATGTCTTGTAACTAGAGCTTATAATTTAACTACACTATCGCTCTTTGCCAACGTAGTTTACTGGTCTACAAATACTACACATTTTTTTACCAATTACTCCTAAGGTTCTTATGGTCATAAAAATATTTTTTGTGACAACCTATTAGGGCTTAGCTTGTCTGACCAATTAGGAGCCGAGGGCGATGTGACACTTACAAAATATTAAGGGACAGAATATGATAATACTCGTGTATGTCTTAGGAAATATTCAACCATTTACACATAAAGGACATCCTGTCTGTGAAGGATTCCTGCGTTACGTGACGTATTAGGGTAAACTGAATGTAATTGGGATGAATAGAATAGAATAGAATAGAATACTCTTTATTATGTACACCAAATAAGTTACAGAAAGTATAGATGAAGAGAAAAAAAAAATACACTGCGTGACACAATGGGCGGCCTTATCGCTAAAAGCGATCTTTTCAAGACAACCTTTGGATGGATTTTAAAAAAGAAAGGAAAGAAAGTACTGTAGGTAGTCTATTGGTGTACTATTTATATATAAAATAAATACATATATATATAAACATACTATATATAAAAATATATACAGTTATAAGTATGGAACAAAAACATAGAAATCAAGAAAACAACTACTAAAGAGAGAGGTAGTGATTCTTTACCATAGTTTTAAAAATGGGCAGAGATTGAGCTCGCCTTATTGACACAGGCAAAGCATTCCACAATCGCACCGCTTGAACCGTAAAAGATTTGTCGTAAAATCTGGTGGAATGCATCGGCATCTCTAGTCCCAAGTTTTCCGATGACCTCAGGTATCTATTATGTGTGTCATGAAGGAACTTGAAACGTTCTTTGAGATAAGAGGGGGTTGTAGGATTGTATAGAATACTGTAAAGCAGAAATAAAATATGAGAATCCCGGCGAAGGAATGAATAGGCATAATGTGGGCAGATTCTTATGACGGAGCATCTCATTTACGATATAACATATACATTTACTGTAGTAGTCCTCATATTTATTTTAACGGAGTTTAAGTAAAATTATTACGTTCAAAATAAAAGGTACCCAATTTATCCCAAAGCTGAATGCCTAACAAGAATCCCGAATTATGCTTAACTGAATGCCCCCAATTTTTGTTCCGGCAATAAACGTTGACAAATGACAAATAATCCCCAAACCACGTGCCCCTCCATTTTACTTTAACAGTAACGCTGCATAAAGCCAAACCATCAAAATTAACTGAAATATGCCTTTCATTATTCATACATTTATACGATGTTGAGGATAATTAAAACAAACAACTTCAAGAGTGCCTTGTTCCATCAATCTGCATTTTTATTGGTGACTGGCAACATGCTCGGAATAACTTGGACGTTGGTGGAGGGTCGTTTATTTACCAGCCAGTGACGATGCAACTCAATTTAAGAGGATTTTACGAGAAAAGGGTTCACGTCTTTCGGTCGACCATTCGGACTTCGGACGTTGGACTCGAAATGCATGGAACATACAGTTTAACCGTTTTACATTCAAATGCGAACGGAGAACGCTTCAGTTGTTTTCAAAATTCGAACGTATGGTTTGTTTTCCGAATTCGTAATGGCTTTGCTGGTGCGACTAAGCTCCTATTTAGTTCTAACGGTGTAACATTCATTTACAATTTGTAATGGATAAAACTTATGTTGTTCCAAAAATCGTTTTTCTTTTCTTCTGTCTGTTACTTCCCTAATCTTTTACATATGTGGAATGTTTTACATCAGAACATTATACCGAATACCTTTTACCGTCAACATCCTCACTGATCACAGACAAAGACTGTTCAAGACAAGAGTCAAGAATTGAGGTCCCGAGGGTTTCCCGCCAAAATACTACAAATGGCCGCCAATAAGTGCGCTCGACTTACGAGTGCGTGACTTTCACCGTTTGAGACTCGTCCAGGGATCTGTGGTTAATATTTATTGGCAACTTGGCAAGGTTTGTTCTGTGTGTGTTTATGTTGTTAATAAGTTTACACGTTCTTTCTAGTAGCTGAGCAGAAATAAATAATCTAGTATATAAAACTCGTCATCATTACTTTATTAATTTTTGACACTAATTACAGGAAAAATGGCACTATTGTTGTTGCGTTTTGGCATGACAATAGCGGCCATTGACATACTCGTACCTACATTTATTGACATTGAATTTAAAAAAAATCCACGATTGATCAAGGAATAAACTGGCTCTGAGCACAAAATGCAGTAAAATTATAACTTGCCGTGAATTAAGCCAAAAACTTCAACATCCTTCATATTTTGTATATACCCTACTAATGAAATAGCCAAAAGTCGATTATCAAATCATAAATAAATTGATAAAATAAATCATAAAACACTGAATATTCAACTATTTGATCGGTCACATCATGAAATGGCCAATTCTATGATACGGCTACGACATAGACACAGACAGGAGCGGGCGAAATAATCTCTTACACAACAACACACACTCAATACAATAACGTGCGAAATATCCAGTATAACTAGACCTGCGACTATTGGAACTAAAACCAAAATTTACCGAATTGGACGTCTAAATGATATTTGTCTTGACAAACACCGCGATCCTATAATTCCAACGTACACTGGTCAACCCGTTTAACATTTCCGATTCCTATTCTGTTGTGCCTAGATTTATCATTCAAATGACTGGTAGATAATTACGTCTGGTAAAGGCATCTCAGATATTCCTTTACCAAATTGTTTTGTTGAAATTGACAATAGGAGATACTTAATTAAGGTAAGTTTAATAAAAAGAGTTGGAGAAGTCTCGGTAAAGCCGCAACCAACTTTTCAGACGATCTATGACCGCGGATACTTCAGGAGTGCCCGGATAGACACAACGATGAATAAACGCGTTTCACCGAAATTATAAAGCTAAAAAACTATTTTATTTCATACCAGCGAATGGACGTCGAAGTGGCTAAGAATGGCCCATTGTATACGTTAACAACCCAACAATCACCATTGTGTACAGAAACGGCGTATATCAGGTAGCTTTTGTCTCCCCTGCAAAGGTTTAATATCGCTTGCTAAGTGAAATTGCATTCGCCGCTTTTTCCCAACGATTATGGACAAAAGCAAAACCGTCGCTTCGATACAACTTTAAAGGAGCTTTTCACGTTCCGATAGTGCTTTTCAGGTTTATAGTATTACGTTGGTTGTCTCTGATTCTGCAAGACGCTGCTTTATAACTGGGTATCCGATCCGCTAGTAGCTTGCACTTTTTTTTGTATTTTATTAGACAGGAATTTAATGGATACCATTAAATAATGAGGTTGTATTTGCCTAATCAAACTTTATCAAAATAAAAACTCTTTTAATAATTTGACCTCAATATTTTGTTACAAGCTGGCGGGAGCCATTAGCGAAACCAAAAAAAAAATATTATAAAGGTACAGATATGGCATCCCAGTTTTTTTTTAGAAGAAATGGCCTGTATTTTTTTAAACTTTTGGGTTCATTGTAATCATAAAACCTCAATTTATTTTATTAGGTAATAATCTAATGGATATCTTTAGATTACATACGAAAGAGTTTGTATTTGCCTCAACAAAAATTATAGAAATGAAAACTCATTTGTGAACTTGACTTCAATATTTTGTTTCTGGTTATGTTCCGTCAAAAAAATGACGGCAACCGTATGCGAAACCAAAAAAAAAAAGAGGAAACGGCATGTTTCGTTTTTTACTTTTGAGTTCAATGCAATCATAAAACCTCATTTTAGAAGAGGATTTTTTATGGCACATGGAATGAAAACATGAGATAAACTTGACAATTCTCAGCAAGATATTTGTGATACGTTGTTTAAAAAACGAATGTTAAATTGATTGTTATGTAATGATTTTATTTTACGGTTTTTAGTTCTTTAACAGTTTTAAAGAACGTCTAATAACTTTAATACAAGCCTGGTTAAGATAAGCAAGTAAACATATTATTCGTTTAAGGACATATTTATTTCTTCGAGGTAGATTATGAATGTATCATTGACATTTATTCTACCGATAGACAAGAACATTCATGAAAGCCATTTGTTTAAATGCTGGTGAGTTAGAACTAAAGTTCGCTGTAGCTCTAAATATAATTTATATGAGTATAGTTTACTCGAGATCAAAACGTCGTAAGCGCCAGGTGAAGTTCATGGCACTTGCGAAAAAGCGAGTAACTTAACTTTAAAAACGTAGGAGTGGGCGTAAAGTCCTCAACAGTGTAATATCTTAGTGCGATTAATACCGAACAGAAAACAGCTGCGGAACAACTGCGCTTTTTCAAGTGGCTATGTTAGTTCATAAACTTTTCTACTGCCAAATTCAACATTTATTAACTTTTTAATCGTATTTTGAATCGAGACTTTTGATAAAAATTAGAGTTACCTACAATAACTTAAATATAACTTATGGACAGTAATGGGACTTATAAATAAATTATCTTAAGTAAGTAACTTGAATAAAACTTGTGAAATTTCGATGTTCTATACACCGTTTGTGTTTGTTTTAATGTCAGTTTTAATAAACTTGATGAAAATTGTAAAGATTTTGTTCGGTGTCGAGTGACCCTATTCAAAACCATTTTACGCGTAACTTTGCCTTATTTTACTTCACTTCAAGTTCATTTTTAGCCAATCACTGAAGTGCTTCATAAAAAACCAATATCGTAAACAATGATATTCAAATAAACAGATTCGTTATACACTCACAAAACAATTGAAAAAGTGTTCCGCACTCACATTTTTCATTCATCTGACATTTCAATACAAGTCGAAAGGGATGGCTTGATAAAACAAACAAGAAAAAAAGAGACAGCTAGTGTTTGTCACTTGCGTGTGAATGTAAAGAAACATTATTCTGACCACCAATGTTGTTATCTTTTTCTAACCTCCAAATATCAGAATATTAGGAAAAAAAAAAAAAAAAAATTAAATTGAGGCGTATTGCGTACTTACATATGGTATGATATCCCTTCTGTTTTATGTACTTTGATATCATAATTGGTACAATTTCTAAATACACACGCTGGCATTTTTTTATTTTGTTCTTGTTTTTAACAAAGCGTATCGCTCTTCGCCATGCGTGACATAAACTAAAGACTAAAGTACACAATTGTGACCTATAATGTCTTCACAATGCGCACTCTCAAAACATATCTGTTTATTTGAATATCATTGATGGTAAATCAAACTTCGCTTGAAAGAGTCCAGCTTGCATTTAGTGGTGTAGGTAACATCTATGGCCAATGTTAGCGAGAACTTTAAAAGTATATGCTAGATAGTAAAAAGGGATTTGGAAACTTCGGTCATTTGAAGTCTCACTAAATAAAAAAGTTAATTCAGCTTCATAAACGCTATTATTCGGTCACAAGTTTTTGGTAATTGGAAATAAAAACAAACGATAATCAGTTTGCCAGGCATTATTAACTTTAAAACTTTCACGAGTAACAAAAGCAAAAAAATATCAAACATGAGTCGAATCGAATAGGGTAGTTGACAAAGACACAGACGAAGCTGAAACAGGAAGCTTGTAAAAAAAATTGCGTCTACTTAAATTACTGCAAGAATTTTAAAATAAAACAACAACTGGTCGCATTATCGCTTTATCTCTTTCAAACTTTTCTGACCTTATTCATTCGACAGCCCCAGACGATTATCCGAGTTCTATAATTCCGGCCGTTAATTTCTATCAGCAAACAGTGACACTAAAGCCAAGCGCGCACTGCGATTTTAATCCGCGTACTGAATCATAACTAACACACGATTTTTCTGTTTCGACCCGATCATAGAGCACAAAATATTCGCGCCGCGGTGCGGTAAAATATCTGGCAAAACACAGATTTGTTGCGGAATTATAGTCGCGAGATATATTGTTCGCAAGTGCGTGCAGCTTCTTACAATTTCCATAATTATGTCGCAAAATGAGCGGTAAAAAATTGCGGCATAAAATTGGCAGTGAATTTTAAGCCTTAATTACACGCTTGTGAAATTTGACAACACTATCTCTAGGTGTGGCCACCCTGCCGTCTTGGTGCTCTGTGGTACTGGCCGTATCAAAAATTTAGGGCATTCTCGTTAATTAAAAAATATACAAAACAAAATTATATTGAATCAGCATTTGAAATGGTATCAATTGTATTTTCTCTCATTGTTTCCTCTCGAATTTAATTGGGTCAACACTTAATAGAATCAAAACGAAATCTCGAATACAATAGATTGTCCAGATGACATTAATTTTACGGTCCTCAGATTGTATTCAAGATTAAGGATCGGTATTCACGATTTTATTATTATAAAATTATGTGAATCTAATGTTAGACCAGAACTTGGATTAGAACAAAGGATTATTTTCTATCCCGGTATAATGTTCCCTTGGGATAATAAAACACGTCATTAGGGCAAAGCCGCGGGCAAAAGCTTGTACAAAATATTTCAATGAAAAACATTAACATAACGACTCCAGACTTGCAATCGCACTACACTGGCCGATATTTACAGGCCACTTTTTAAATTATTATTTAATCACAGCACTAAATAAACACCTAGGAACGCCCGCGTATCCGCTCGCCATAAATTTTCTCTCCCAGGTCAACTGCCCATCCCCGTTTCACTTACTAGCAGATTAGCGCTACGTTACTCGCTTTACGACCAGATTTTCGCAATACTCTGGAATACGGCCAACGCAACGCGTCCTCGTTTCATATTACATTTTTGGGAGCGACGTCACAGAATTCGTTTTAAGCGTTGTTGTTCGAAATCTGATGCATTTTGGGAGGAACTCGGTGTTATGCTATCCCTCACGTTTTACTTGATAAATACTTTTTCATGGGGCAACTTTTAAGGCATTTTACTTTTTATAATCTATCTTATATCTACATCCAGGTTATAATCTACCCGCGTGCCTAATTTCATCGAAATCGGTATAGCCGTTGGAGTTTGTTTAACAAACATCCATACTGACTTTCACATTTATACGAATAGTAAGTCGAAAGAATGGAAAAATTATAGTTGCTGGCCATATCCAATCACTTGACATAATCCCATTTCATCTGTAAGTACTCTCACGAGAAAAAGTAGCCTATTTCCGTTCGAGATGGTCCTTCTGTAGTCTATGAAACGACTTTTATCGGTGTGTGTCTAGAAATCTCGTAGTAACCTCGCTCGTAGACAGTGCTACGAGATACATAAGAATCGCTCAAAATTCCATTTGGTACCGTACTGCAATATTTTAAACTGTATATTTCTACTGTAAAATATCCCTGATAAGAGGAATATTAAGGTGGTAAAGTGCTCTTAGTTGTGGAATACATGTTCACCTGGATATTTTAATACTTATTTTAAACGGTATTTATATTCGTTTCTACATGAAAAGCGTTTTAGAATTTAGTTTGTGGAAAACCGCTGTTTAATTTCTAGTAGTGAGCTACCTTTTCACGTAGTCCCTGGTAATTTTATTTATTAGTAGAACTGATATAAAATGGTTAAAGTCTGTATTTTCGTTAATCTATTATATCTATATATGGGTGAGTGGATCTGAAAAATGGGTTAATCCTGATTAGAACATAAGACACGTTCCTGTAAGATAATTTTCGACTTTCATGTAGCTGCAGGCCCAAGCTAGTTAGCTAATAAATCAGTTTATCCGTTATGTGATAACCTCGTTACTTCATAAACATAAAAATTGCAGCAGCTCAAATCAATTGAAAGGAAAAAGCCTGGCTCGGGTCGAAAGGTTCAAGGTAATATTTTTTTAAGGTAGACGGTACAATTATGGAGTAAATACGATGGATAACTGGCAATTAATGTACATGATTACCCCCTAAAAATGCTTTCAGGATTCATAGCTGTAATAAAAATGGAAACCTGTCGGTGTAACGTTGAGTACGTCTCTCGTATGTTTGTCCGTATGTATTATAGTTATTTATTATCTGCATTGTTATGCCTATGAAATACAGTAGAAGTCACTAGGTTCTTCCAGAGCCGCATGCAATGTGTTTTCTTATCCCAAGGGAACATTATACCCAGATGAAACAGACTACAATCTATCTCTGTGCCAAATTACATCAAGATCCTTCGGCCATTCTGGCGTGATTGAGTAACAAACATACATCCATCCATCTAAACTTTCGCATATATAATATTAGTAAGATAAGTTTTTATGGTGGATATTGTTAGAATGGTACTTTATTTTATTAAGTATGTGCATTTGTAATATTGATGGGATCTAACACCCGCTTCCACCACCCTGGGTTATTTTCGAGTTAGTAGCTAACCCGGCAAATTATGTACCTAATTACCTACGACCCTAGAAAAATAATGGTAGGTAAGTAAGTAGGATAGGAAGGTAGGTCAGTAGGGTAGGTAGATTAGGAAGGTAAGTAAGATAGGAACGGTAGGTAGGGTGGGGTTGAGGGTAGAGTAGGTAGAGTAGGCAGTTGACAGAAGCGAAGCCGTGGGCACAGCTAGCAAGATCATAAAAATACTGAAAAGCAACAGCTTCTAAAATGAGGTATCTTATAAACACTCTTTCTTAAAAGCTATTTTAGCACTTGCTAAATTTCCTTTAACGATCTTGTTCATTCTTCGTTAACTTATTTTAATTTATCACAAACCGGTTAGTCATAGATACTATAAATAAAATGATATAAATATCTCTTTCCTTTGTTCGACCGTCAAAAACATTGTTACTTTAAGCTGCTTAACATCATTTAACTGAAAGTTAATTAAAACTTATCTTTTGTTGAATATTTGTTAAAGCTTAATCAAACAAACTTAATCAAACAAACCTTCGTTGTCAAGCAAAAGTCGAGAATTTATAGGAATCTGTCTTTTCCTTTAGAATAATAAGTACAGTCGGCAATAACAACCACTATAAGGGCCGATTTCACCAATGGAACTAATCGCGATAAGTTCAACTAAACTCAGTTTATGCAAATATAGCAACACAGAATTTTTTTAACTATAAAGTTATATAAATTAAAATACGTGACTGCTTAAGAAGCGAACTAAAAATATTTAAACAAGAAGAAAATCATGCTGTGCTGTCGGAGGATACATCTGGTTTTGGTCAGCCAACTTGCGAATATGTATCCTCCGGATACACAGCATGATTTTCTTCAGGTTTACCTCTATTTAATTCGCTTCTTAAGCAGTCAGGTATTTTTATTTTATTAACTATTTATTTTTATTACTTTATAGTTAACATTTTTCTTTTCGATTTGGTACATTTAAACATATAAGTGTTATATATGTTTGCTCCCACAATATGGCGCCCAAAACCCGCCATCAGGTATACTAAGCTTTCTCGCCCAATAAATTAAGAAGAAGAATCAACTAGAGACTATAGAAAAGAACTCAACAATATACAACGGCAAATCTCTCGAGAATGCTGCAATCGCATGTCTGTTTATTGTTTACACCAGTTCATAACATAACATCACGCCAGTACGCACAAAGGAGTACGCAGATATGTACAGTTCACCCTGGTATACTGTCATTCCGCCGATTATGTTCAAGTTTCATGATATTCGACTAATCTATTCTGACATCCCTTGGGGCGTTATAGGACTTTATTATAAACTTGTCCATTATTTACCACAACTATGAAGTTATAATAAAAAAGATTTTACTAAAATAATACAACCGACTTCCAAAAACACTACAACTTGAAAAATAGCTTCAATTTCGGCAGTCGGTGTCAAAAACGAAGAAACGAAAACAGGAACACCAAATTCCGAAATTGAAGTTATTTTTTGCTTTGTAGAAAAGTTTTGATGGAATGCTATTCGTTTGGCTTGCCTGGTTAGTCTTAGTTTCAAAATCAAAATTTCTTTATTCAATTAGGCCACTGAGCGGCACTTTGGAACGTCAAAAAAAAAAGTAATAATAATTGATTCTACCGTCCATTCGGAAATGTAGCTTGTTATGGAGAAGAACGGACAAGAAACTCGACACATACTCTTTTAAAAAAAAAGAGTTTTTACAAGTATTTGGTTAGAGAGTTCTAGAGAGTTCTAGAGTAAAACAAACAATTAAAATTAAAATAAATAGGTAATTAAAAACAGGCGGAAGCAGCTAAGATATGAACAATCCCAACTGATGGCGCCCGTTTGAATGGCGTTCGCGCGTATTTTTAACGAGTTTGGTTAAATCTCGGCGTTTTTTTTCATTATACAAAGGTACACCTCTCCACTACGCAACCTACGACTATCGCAACTGAAACCAGAAAAAAAACAGGGCTTAAAAGTTTTATTAAATTTATTTACAAATGGTATCCTTAGATATAACTTACTTTTTTATAATCGGCGGTATCTTTAAAAAGCGCCTGGACTTTTGGGGAAATGACCAGGGTGTGTGGATTTTTAACCTGTCTAAAAGCACCACGGTGATCACCATCAATACATGAAAGGGTCTCTTAACAGACCACCCACCGCCTGTTAGGGCATCCTCAGGGAGATTGGAAAAGTTTCTCCCATGAGTTATGATTACTGTGCCATGTTCTTTCCTGGAGTCACTTGGTGGGTGGACGGAATCCTCCGCATAATGAGCGCCCGCGACACCGGATGCCCACCTGCAGGCAAAATCAGTTATGTTTAACAAGAAACCAAGAAAGCAGTGGTGACTTACATATAGTAGAACGTGAGTTCAAACCCAGGTATGCGCTTTACTTTGTGTAAATTATTTCATCATCGCTGCTCTTAAAATGGTGAAGGAAAACATCTTGAGGAAACCGGCATGTCCTAGAGCCAAAATGTCAAAATTCACTGCACTGGGTCCGCCTGTTGGATTAAGACCTAACCTCTCTCACAGAGAGGATGTCTGTTTCCTAACATTGGGAACATTATAAGGCTGATGATAAACAAGACACTAAGTCAATAAGTTCACCGTTCACCAAGTCTCCAAGCCAATATCCATAAAACCAGACAAGTTCATAACACAACATCCTTGTTCCTTTGCAACATCAATTACAAAGACCCAATTTTATATCGAAACAAGATACAAAGTGTAACGAAAGATATATTATGGAAATAGAAACCATCAATAAGCTGTAACTTGAAACAAGGGGAAAGAGTAAAAAATACAGGATTTCCTCGTAAAGCTTCGGTTTTACGACAACGTACAAAACACTGCTGGCTCATGTTTGTGACTAACAATAAAGCTGGGTTTTAACTGAGCAAGTTGTGATCCAATAGAGAACTAAAGCTTGTCTACATTTCCCATAGAAATGACAAGCTGAAGATGCAAAAGGACAGGTTAACTACTGATGGGATGGACGTTTTGAGTGGCGACCACGAATAGGCCACCCAATTTCGCAGTATACAGTAATAATAGATTGATTAGGCGATCATGCATCAAAGTCATTGACGCGTAATGAAGTGTCATATTCCCAGTAGTGGCCTGCTTTTGGGTGACGATGATTTACTGGGAAACAGATGACGATTAACATGTTGCTAAAAGTTGCGAGCAACATGACGCCAAAGGCAGTAGGCAAATAATGCTGTTTAGTAAAAACTAAACACTACACTGCCGAGTGCAGTAAGCGAACATGTTTCTTGCTTACTATTTTATGCTTTTCCTTGTACTTGGAATTTATCCTGTATCGTGGGTGCGTTTACAAACATATAAACTCACAGACAACCAGATCCGGAACAACTATCTGTAGGCCACACAAATATTTGTTCCGTGCCGCGACACGCAGCACAGCAGCCGAACAAAACAGCTTCGTATCCACTTGGCAAAATTTGACGCGCGACAGAGCCAGCAGGCATGACGCGACGAGACAACGTTCCTAAACAAAACATCCCCGATCAACATGATGAGCAACATGTTGTCCATTATGTCGCGCGCAAAATGTTACCTGGTGGATACGAGTCTTACTGGACACAAGTTACAACACGCAACATTGTGAGAATTATGCCCAGGTGAGTCCTCCGCTTAAGATTCGGCGATTCAATGTCAAGAAAATAAAGTTGTCGGTAATTAAACTACAAATCTAAATAACTTGGAACCAGTCCTTGAGTAATAAATTGTTCTAGGTTGTACTAGGCGTCGGTAGTAATTAAGGTAGTCCTTCTTTGTTACTTCTATTGTTTCTAAAGCACTGGTCATAAATAAGATTCAAAGGTTAATTCTAAAGGGAGGTATCTTTATAATTTAACAAAATAAACGATTGTAACTTCGGAAAAATAGCTGGGGAATGGGACGTTTATTTCAAAGTCAAGTATAATTGAATTTCTCTTAGTACAAACCCTTTTGTAGATTTGTGCTTCGTTGATGGCAATGGAACTATACGGTATAAAACATAACAACCGAAATGTAGGTCCAGGCCCTGATTTACGCACAGGCTAATCAGGGTATAGCCTGGGGCGCAAGGATCGCGGGGGCACCAAGCTTGTCTTTGCTAGCACTACTTTTTTAAAGCACACTTATTATCACCCTAGTATAAGTTTTTGAGACAAGCACTTATATGCTCTTCTAGCCTGCCGCCCGGTCATCTTGTTTTTCAAAAGAAAACTTTACCTGCTTAAAATGTTCGTGCTCGCTTCGCTCGTTCTTACACTAACGTTTGTCCCAAATTTTGACATAACACTGTAATTCCTATGAATACAAATATAGAAGTAGCGTAAGGATATATTCAAATAGACGAACTTAAAAAATTAACCTGCCCAAGGTGAGCTGCTAAATTAATCGAGCTCGCTTCGCTCGCTCTTACATTATTAGTTCTCGCTCTTTTATGCTACAATCAACTTCATGTCGGTAAAAGAAAATCTTAAAAACTATAGTGCTAATAAAAACCTATCGGCCAAATCTTTGTACTCATCTCTGTCGCCAAGCGAGCATCGCGGCAAGAGTGTCAGTGTAAGACTGCTGCAGCTTAGTAAGACTGTGTCACTGACAATTTTATACTAAAACTCAAAAACGTGATGTTTTTAATTCCTGTTCTGGGCAAGCACAGGCACAGCCCGGACCAGCTGAGGGCGCACTTATTGAAATTTTGTCTGGAGTGGTCAGTACTCTAAATGACCTGTGTTGGTCCTGTAGGTGTAAAGACTACTTCTGCCTAACCACGGCACAAGGCATAAGGCACGGAGGAGTTTCAGTATGTAATGCTTGGTCACCTATCCGCTGACCGACCTCGACAAACGTTGCTAAACCTTGAAGATTGACCGGTGCTGCTGTTATTATTTAGCGACGAGCTCCTCTACTACGCTACACACAAAAAACTATTTCAGAATTAGTTGCTAACACGAGCTTAATGTATGGACAAAATGACAATTTAACCTCGTGTTAGCACTTAACTGTGATTTTCGTGTAAGTGGGCCTTCATAAATTAAAGAGTAATTGGTATCAAAAATCTTATTAAGCTCATACGCAGTGAGGGAAAAGAATTTATAGGTGACTAATGTTCTTCTAAACATAATAATTTATCGTTAAAGTTCTTTTAAAATTGAGAGCTAAATTCATTCATCATTTCATCAGTCCCGTGTTACGCACCTTACCGATCGGACGTGGCAGACGTGTCAAATTGAGTGCAGGATGAATTCCTCTAAAACAGTAAAATGTGCGAACTGTAATGTAGTTATTAATGAAGTGTTAGCTTTCGTGTGCAATAAACTGGACATAATGGACGAGGAAGGCCTAATTCGGATATGCATTAGTGCTTTCTCAGATAGTGATATTGTAGAAGCAAAAAATCTTCTGTTTGATGCGATTCCAACAGCATCAAAGCGGAAGATTGCAAGGAAGAGAGATGGGAAAAAGCTACGTGAGATCGAGGATATCATCTGCTTATTAAAAGTAACCCATCCTAATGACCGGCCAGTTTTCGTTGCAAAAGATTTGCACAAACTACCGCCAATACTATTTGATCATGTAGACGTGACCAAACTTCTTAAAGACTTAACATGGATGAGAAGTGAAATTGATGAAATTAAATCACAATTTGCTTCTGCTAGTCAGCTAGTAACGATCAAGCGTGACATAGCAGATTTGAAAAAGTTGACGACCCTGAAAAGTCCATGTTATTCATATGTTAACTCAAAGCGAGGAGGTGCAGCTCATATGATGGACGGACATGATGGATGGATGGACAGTTGTGATTATGATAGCGGGCCGATGGGATTGCAACATATATCTATAAACAACAAAAATACATCGGATCAAAGTTTAGTAACTCAAAGTGAAACTATATCACTGCCTACCCACGACTCGTCAATATCATCTGATCAGAACATAAATGGCACAAAGACGAGATTGAGCGCAATCGAAAAGAGTTTGAAACCGGTTAGGCTCACAGCTATGCGTAAACAACAACACTGAGCCGGGGCATGTGGTGGCGTCGCAGATAAGTGATAACTTTGTGAGTTGTCCGGGACACACGGCCGCAGCGGTCCTCCAATTGACTTCGGAACCGACATTTAAAACGATGTCTCAGATTGTTAAGGATGGTGAGTGGACCTTGGTACAGAAGCAGAAGAAGAGAAGTCGATTTGTGGCTAATATGGGCAATGCCGTAATAGAACCCATGGGCAAGTTTAAGGCTGTTAATGAAAAAATCGTCTTGTATATTTACCATGTCGATAAACAGGTGAAACAGAGTGATATCACAGATTATGTTGAGAAAAAAGCCCAAATCCGTGTTGACATTGAGAAAATGATAATGAAGGTACCCAAAAGTTATGACGCATATAAGATCTCGGTTCCAAAACACAAGTATGGCATACTCATGCCGGATGATTTTTGGCCTGAAGGTAGCATATCGTAAATTCATAGATTTTTCTAAGAAGAACACAGGTAGAGGTGATACTCTGAAATTGAATAAAAGCAAAATTTAAATGAATAATACGACCCTAATAAGTTTCAATTGTAAATCAATAAAAATATCTGTTGACTGTGTTAGGCGCCTGTGTGTAGCGGCCGACGTCATCGCGTTGCAAGAAACTTGGCTTTTGCCGCATGATGTCGCCTTTCTTGGACAGATCGATTATGATTTAGCTTTTGCTGGTAACTCAGCAGTTGACACCTCAGCGGGAGTGCTTCGGGGAAGACCTTATGGAGGAGTGGCCTTGTTGTGGAGGAAGAGCCTATTTCCGTCGGTAACAGTAGTTAGCTGTAACAACGTGCGCCTTATAGCTATCAAGATAATTTCACCGAATGGCTCCATACTAATTTTCTCGGTGTATATGCCTACAGACTCGATCGATAACTTAACTGAGTTTACGGACTGTCTTAGTGAAATCAGTGCGATAATAGAAAGTCATAATGTGCAATCAGTGATCATACTCGGTGACTTCAACGCCCAGCCGGGCCAGCTATTTGGTGCTACTGTGCTGTATGATATATATTGGTTGGATCACATGCCTATATAGCTAAAGTGTGACTTTAATATGATACGACCAACAATTGAGGCGCCCAAACTAAACAAAAATTTCCTGATTTGGGGTGATCGGGATATCAGTCAAGTACAAGAATACTATAAATTATGTCATACTAGGCTGAAAGATATTAATTTTCCGTTAGATTTTATGGACTGTGCAAACGGGTTTTGTGCGGATGTCAGTCACAAGCTCGAATTGGACATTATGAATAGCAAAATTGTGTGTACACTTTCGGAGGCTGCCCAATGTTCCAGTAAGGTGGATGCGGGAGGGGTTAGGAGGGCTAAACGGGTTATCGGTTGGAATAGGCATGTTAGGCAGGCTCACGCGGACGCCCGGCTTGCTTTTCAAGACTGGAGTATGGCGGGAAAGCCAATTGCAGGGTCTGTGCATAAGCAGATGTCTGAGACGAGAAAAGTCTTTAAGTCAAAGCTTAAATGGTGTCAGAAAAATGAGAATAATATAAAAATGAATATGTTAGCTGATAATCATATGTGTAGGGATTTTTCAAGGTTTTCGAAAAATACAAACAGATTGAATCCGAGGCCGGGCGTCCCCGTAAGCGTGTCGAAGCAACAGGACCCTACTGCTATAGCTAACTTGTTTGTGAAACATTTTAAAGTTGAATCTCCTCTAGGTTCAGCTTCGCGGGCGGTCGATGCTGAGGATTGTCTTACTGATTTGAATGTCAGGTTCTCAGCAAAAGATGTCGCTACTATTATAAAAAGTATGGCTAGGGGCAAGTCGCCAGGACATGACTACCTCAGCATCGAGCACCTGCGGCATGCGGGCGTTCACCTGCCAAGGGTACTGGCGATGTTCTTCTCGTTATGTCTAAGCCACGCTCATCTGCCCGGTGATCTGATGAAAACTGTAGTAGTGCCGATTGTGAAGGATAAGACTGGGGATACATCGGATCTGTTGAACTACAGGCCTATATCGCTGGCTACTGTCATTGCCAAGGTGCTGGACGGTTTGCTTGATAGGCATATGGCAACCCGCATTTATTTGTATGATGCGCAGTTTGGTTTCCGACCTGGTCTCTCCACGGAAAGTGCCATACTGTCCCTCAAGCATACTGTTTAGTACTACACGTCCAGGAAAACGCCTGTTAATGCTTGTTTCCTGGACCTTTCAAAGGCGTTTGATCTGGTATCGTACGATTTGCTGTGGCAGAAGCTGTTAAATGATACCTCAGTTGATAGGGAGGTTGTATCAATACTCCGGTTTTGGTATAACAATCAGGTTAATTATGTTCGGTGGGCAGGCTCGATGTCGGATGTGTATAGGCTGGAGTGCGGTGTGAGACAGGGTGGCCTGACCTCGCCCCGCCTCTTCAGTCTGTACATAAACCGGTTGATCGTCGAGCTCAGCAGCACTTATCAGGGTTGTTATGTGGACGGAGTATGTGTCAACAATATTAGTTACGCTGATGATATGGTGTTGCTGAGCCCATTGATTAACGCAATGATGAATCTGCTTACGATATGTGAGAGGTATGCGGGGGCCCATGGGCTCAGATACAATGTAAAAAAAAGTGAGGTACTAGTCTTTAAGGCAAGCACTAAAACTTACCCAATTGTACCACAGTTGAAGCTTTGCGGAAGATCCTTAAAGCAAGTAACAAGTTTCAAGTATCTGGGCCACTGGGTGTCCGAAGACCTCAAGAATAACTTGGATATTGAGCGTGAGCGCAGGGCGTTGTCTGTTCGCTGCAATATGTTGGCTCGAAGATTTGCTGAATGCTCGACTGACGTAAAAGCTACGCTGTTTAGAGCGTATTGTCAGTCATTCTATACATGTAGTCTGTGGGTCAACTACACGTGGAGGGCATACAGCGCTCTGCGAGTTCAATATAATAATGCATTCAGGATATTGATGGGGCTGCCACGCTACTGCAGTGCATCAGGCATGTTCGCAGAGGCGGAAATTAATGGCTTCCACGCAATCATGCGCAAGCGATGCGCCTCTATGATCCGCAGGGTGCGTGGCAGCCCCAACAGCATACTGAAAACTCTAGCAGACAGGTGGGACAGCCCCATACTGGGACATTGGATGCGCCTACATGCCAGTGAGGCGTACAAGTATAAGTAATTGTATCTGGTAGTTATAAGTTGTAATAACACTAGTTTGTCTGTATTTCATGATTTATTAGATTTTTTTTATTTTTTATTTGAATTTTATAGTCGGTTTTATAATTGGACATTTTAATTTTGTGTAATTTTAGTTTCATGAAATTTTATAATTGGACATTTTAATTTTAAATTTTCAGACATTTCAATCTTGTTTCACTCTAGTTTTATAAATTTTTGACAATTTTAATCCGAATTTTTTATTTATTTTTGTCATTCTTATTTAATTTATACACTCAATCAATTGTTTTCGGGTCATGTACAGATTACTAACATTAATTATAAGATTGTACTAACAAAAAAAATGGACTCCACAATTGTCTGAATATGAAATAAATATAAATATAAATTCAGGTTTCACATTTAAGTGAAATCGTGTCACGCGTTTATGCAAACGAATTGAGTTTCGTTTATTTCTCGAGAACTGTTGAGAAATCTTAATTGGGTCATGAATTATTTCTTTTATTTATTGTTCGTACGGGCGGATATAAAATAAAATAAAACCGACTAAATAAAGCAGACCACTAAATTACATCTGTCTTTTTGGTACTAGAATAACTCACGCTGTGCTGAAAAGATAAGCTCAGAGTTAACTAGCGGGGTTGATTGCCAATAATGCAACAAGTGCACTTAGGCTTACCACGCACTGCGGTTTTCATTCGCACGATTTTTGCCTCATATTCTACGACACATGGAATTGTATGAAGCTGCACGCATTGCGCGTAATTAATACCGCAAGAAATCCATGTTTTCCCACAGAATCCACCGCACCGCGGCGCGGATTAAATTCGCGCGAATATTTTGAGCTCTATGAACAAAATACAAAATCACGCGGTATTTTATACAAATCTTTTTATTTGTTTATCCGCAGTGCGTGTTAGTTATGATTCAGTACGCTTATAAAAATTCGCACGAATAAAAGCCGTGCATCTAAAAATCGCAAGGCGTGTTTAGTCTCAACCTTAAGCACAGGTGCCCACCATGACGAGTGAAAACTATCATGGTGCGACTATGAAAAAGGGTCGGATGTATATGATTTGCATACGTCTATCCCTTACGCACAATAAAAATAACCTTGCTCTAAGAGCTTATTGTAACCCCCCGTTCTTATAACAACATCGATAGTATCCAGCTAGCCTCTCATGCGTTAAAGTTGGAAGTCATTCCGAGGGAATGTAGAACCGGGATATAAATCTATCCTCGGTGTGTCCTAAATCCTAATACAAATTTCATGCAAATGCATTGAAGTGTGATTGATTTACAAACATCTAAAGGCTTTCACATTATTAGTAAGATAGGAAATTGGATTTGAAATGCCAGAAAAATATTAAATGTACTAAATAAATTACCTACACGTAGAATTCATTCAAATTCTTATAAAGCCATCCAGGCGACGTACGGAGAAATGTGAGCCACGTGTCGTTGTTAACTAACCACTGAGAGAGAAACCATCTTTAAAGCTCAAAAGAAGTGTATCCGAGCGATTTGTGGATTAAAATCAACTGAAACTTGTAAACCGCACTTTATTAATTTAAAAATATTGACTTTCCCATCATTGTACATCTATGAACTAGCATTGGAAATAAGAACTAACCTAAATAAATATAAAACTTTAAAAAGTGCAAGACTTGCCAGTACACTCAGTGCAATAAGCCACAGAACGGCTATGTTTGATAAGAGTGCATTTTGTATGGGCCCTAGAATATATAATAAGCTACCTAAGTACATAAAAGAATCTAATAATTTCAATTTATTTAAAAACCAATTAAAAAAGTATTTAATTCAAAAAGCTTATTATTCTGTTAATGATTATTTAAATGAGAAAATAATGTAATTATAAACTTATGTAATTTTTCAATAATATTATGTAATGTATAGATGATGCAATTGTTAATTAATAATGTAATATTTTATTCAATTTATTGTAATATTTTGCACACCTGCCATAGTAGGATATGGTCTAAAGAACTTTTATAAAAATGTCACCCTGAAAACTACCCATATTTCGCAAATAAATGATTTTGAATTTTGAATTTTAAAAGAAAAAGAAAATTTGGACAAATGTGAGTTCAAATTAGTGTTACAACTACACAGTTTTCTTGAATAAAGTATTGTCGCTTTTATTACCTACAAGAGAATAAAAAGCCAAGGGTTTTCCTTACATTATTTACACCTTTAGTTATTAGCAAGGTAGGTGATGCACAGGAATGAGGTAAATATAGTGAGCAAAATTTTGAGTGTGAATGCAGAGGAATTCCCTGAGACCGAAATCACTGAGTTTTTAGAAAAAACGGGTTTAGGCACGCAAGGAATTAAGAAACAGTCGGGTATTAAATGTTCTGGAAATTTCCAGCAACCTGAATTGTTATTTTTGTTAATTACACCTGCGCAGTTTCCCAACTTCCACGAATATTGTATGGAACTCAATCACAATTATTTTAGAGTTGTTCTTTCTGTTTAGCTTTGTCACACTAATATTATAAAGGCGTAAGTTTATGAGTGTGTGTGTGTTTGTATGTTTGTTACTTCTTCACGCTCAAACGGTTGGACGGATTTGAATGAAATTACTCACACACAGCATAGAGATAGATTATAGTAGGGCATATCACATAGGGTACTTCTCATCCTGGTATAATGTTCCCTTAGGATAAGAAAACACTTTTCACGCGGGTGAAGCCGCTGGCAAAAGCTAGTTTGTTTTTAAATATTTATCGATAGGCTCGCGTTACCATCAGGCGAGATAGTGCGCCTGATGGTAAATTTCGAGATGGTTGTAGGTTTAACTGGGTCATGATTATAAAATGACGGAGTGTTGACGTTTTTGCAACTTTACCCAAATTATAGGAATGCGTCGCACATCGTACGCTGAGCATGAGTTCCTGGGTTCGATTGCCGAATGGCAAGGAGTTATTAGTTTAAATAGAGTATTAGAATATTCTGGAACATGCCATGATAACCGATGTTATGTCATTTTGTATTGATCTGTCATCCCACCTAAGGCACTTGTCCCACCACCGACGATCAGCGCGCAGCGATTAGAGCTAGAACCTAGATACGAGCTGGCGAGCAGCGAGAAGGTAGTGTGTAGTTCCGATAGTTTTACCGCTCGGCTATGAGCGAGTGTTTTTGTGTGACGGGCAATTACTTGCACCACTCGCTCAGGTGGTCGGTCCTGCCGGGTGAGCACGGTCTCTGTCATATTAAGCTTTTCATAAAGGCCGTCACGCCTTTTATCACGGTTTTTGCTCCCAAACTGAGATAAAAATGCGACTCAAGCCTGTCCCAGTGGGCCGTGCTCCCACGGGTGCACGCGTTGGTTGGTTGGTCATTCGGCGTGAATTTTGACCACCAAGCGAACATCTCCGAGCGAGTATCACTGAGCGAGTATTATCTTTGATAGTTCTTGTTGATGCAACAAACTCGTGTCTAGATACTCGGCGGCACTGTGAACCGCCAGCGATCAACTATTGATGTAATATTACCCGGGCGACAGAGCTCTGCTCGGGTAAAAAAGAGAAAACTACGTTTTCTAAAAATTTAACCTAGCTAGATGGATTAATCACCCCAAAACCTCCTGCATACCTAATTTCATGAAAATGGTTCCGAGATTCAGATTATATATACGTCCTTCCCCTTGACATAAAAAAAGCTGAGAGTAAATTTTCATTTAAGCGTAGAATCCGGAACTATTACTTGTCCTCTCTTACATAGCTCGGTCTTCGTCTTAGTTATTATGTTTAATTTCTGTTTTATTTAGAATCTGATATTTATTATAATATTTATTAGTCTATTATTTTACAAATTATTTTTGTATTTTATTAGTTAGATAGTTTATTATTATCCGACTTTAATTATTGTTCATTTTTATTTTGTACTCCTACCACCTGTTGTCCTTTTTAACCCAAAGGTTGACTGGTAGAGAATGCCTTGCTGCATTAAGTCCGCCTATGTATCACCATTGTACATGAAGTTTAAATAAATAAATATATATACATATCTATATAAAAGAATCGCTCGTTTCGGGTTGAGGGTTGACCCGTTGCCCTGCCTTCTGCTGTGCCGGTGCGCTGCCTACGCACGCTGCCTGGGTCTTGCCCTGCCTACCTGCAGCCTACCGCCACGCGAGCCGGCGCCTATTCAGCCTACCCTGCGCAACCTTAGCCGCTACAGTTCCGGCGGCCTATCGCTGAGCCTGTGCTAACAGGCCCCCACGTCTGCAGGTGCTGCCAAGGGACGGTACCCTTCCTACTATATACTTTGTGATAGTGCTCGGAACAGAACAGTGATCTTACGTACCCGCGACCTAGCTGTAGTACTTAATTTTCATAATTATATGTTTTAACTTGTCTAGCTGTTTCACTCAATATCTACCTAACGATTTACCTATTTATTAGTGGCCTGCGCAGTCTACCATGAGCAGACCTAGCCGTTATGTGTTTCTTTTATTGACATGGGATCTGTGTATTTTTGTTCATTTCTTCAGCGAGAAAATATTCGATAGCTAATCGCTTCGTCGCTGATGCGGGTGGGCCAAGTGCAAAGCTATGGATTAGAGGCTCACTTCAAGCCCACTTACCTAAGGACTTTGCTGATGGCGCGATACATTTTAATCGCCTATCGGGGAGATATAAATCGAATTGTCAAGCCATCAAAAAAACGCTTAGTTTTCATAGTGATATTTTTTTTCAAATCCATACTGACAATTACAATTTAGGACACAGTGTGTTTAAACCTAAAACTTAACAGTCAAAACAGTTCCACACATCATTTAACGCAATGCAAGCTAAATTCCAACTTTTACCATAAATTAGTGAGCAGGTGAAAAAAAAATTGTATGATATAAATTATGCAGCCGTACCGTACTACTTATGAAACGACTTATTAAATGAAAACATGAATATGAATGCGCACGAAAATTTTTAGAGTTCCTTATTGAATTAAAGAAGACGAGCATTTTTTCAGTCAAAGGACTTGTTAGCATAGCATAGCTCTTTTGAGAAACTAAAGCTCTTTCATACAATTTTTCCATAAATGTATAAATGGATGGTGATAAAAAGTCCAGTATATCAAACACAAAAATAATAATGCTATCACAACTTCACAAGCAATTTTTAGATACTATTCCTAAAATATTTTCTAGTCATATTTCATAAACTCGTTTCATGTTTGATCTGCTTTTTAACAAGCTATAACTACATATTTATGAACGATATTTTATCTCTTTGACGTCTAGTTAATTTTATTTAAATGCTTTTGAAATAACTGCTAACTAATAAAAAAAAATTTAAGTCATTAGGTTCGCCTCTGTACTTGTGTTTATAGTTTTAATAAATAAATAAAAGAAATACTGTTACATCAAAGAAAAAGTTTATCAGTACGATAACATATCACATTAATATAGGTTACTTTAGGTTACAATATGAAATGATTTGTGAGAAAAGTAAAGTCATAATTAAATTTATTTCTCCAAGCTTTTATTTAACTTGCCTACTTGTTAGTGTGTGTGGGCCGAATCTATCAACTAAATTTTAAAACAATATCCCCAGCCAATTGAGCTGAAATTGTATACGCGTTTGGTATGGTTGACAATGCACGATAAGCTAGTATAAAAAAGTTATTAATTATACGCAAAAATATTTTTTTACAATATTATTTTGTCTAATCGCTAAAAAACAAAGAAATAAAAGTGCTACTCGGACGCGCATGAAGGGTTCCGTCCCGTTATAGCAAAAAAACTTGAAAAAAAAAGTTTGTTGTATGGGATATACATTATATATTTATGTTATTCTGTTTTTAGTATTTGTTGTTATAACGGCAACAGAAATACATCACCTGTGAAAACATCAACTGTCTAGCTATCACGGTTCATAAGATACAGCCTAGCGACAGACTGACAAAAAGACAGTCAGATGGACAGTGGAGTCTTAGTAGTAGGGTCCCGGTTTTACCCTCTGGGTACGGAACCCTAAAAACTGTCTACTCCAACTACCTCCTTCTACTACTATAAGAATATTTTACACAGCCATTATCATCAGTTCCATCTTTAAGAAAAGAAAATGAAAATTATAGACACGATTTATTGGGTTTTTATACTCGTAGATGTCACGAATTTGTGAAAAAAGAAGAATAATGGGCATATCGTTTCACAGATTGTTAAGAATTGTCTAAAGGACATTGAATGGCAGCGGGACAGTTTAAGGCTGGTTATTCGCTAACTCATCTCAGATGTATTTTCAGATCTTCGCAACAATAATGAGCCTTATTCTCTTTTAAACTTTTACACTCCTACCAACAATCTGTGAAATGGCAAAAATTGAAACTACGGCCGTCATGTTGAAATTTCATTCGGTTGTCAGTGTCTACTACATTCGGGTTCTCTGGTTGTTTTGTCGTGATATTGCTGAATTTATAAAGTTAAATATGCCGAAAGGTATTAAAAGTGATGCTTGAAACATTATTCTAAAGGTTAAAACCTTTTTTGAAGAAGAAGCTCGGGCGGAATCTCCGCTTATTCCATTTAATCAAATATACAAACGAATTTCGGCAGCGACAGGTTAGTGTTGTAAACTTTCTTGTTATAAATTACGCGATACTTAACTAATGATTTAAGTCCATAAAATATTCGCTTCTATTCTTGCTGCAGGTTAGCGTAATGGTAACGTTTAAAAAATTAGGTAACCTGCTAAGTCAGTGAGCAAAATAACCTGCCAGATTTCAAATTTCTACTAACATTTATTTTATTATCTTATATTTCAAGTGTGAGTCAAAGACTAATTTCAAAAATAGTTAAGGAAGGGCACACAGCAGAAGAAACTGGTACAAAAATTCGGGCAACGAGAGAAAACGCAAAAGTGGATTTGTGCATGTTGATGATTTTGACATGGGAGTCATACGGAAGAAAGTACATGAATTTTTTTCTGCTAAAAAAGATGTCCCTGCTGTTTAAAAGCTTCTAGAGGTCTTAAAGACAAATAAATTACACAGGACAGCGAGAGAGTCTGCGAAAGCTGCTTCACAAGATGGGATTTCGTTTAAAAAAATCTCAATCCAATAGGAAGGATCTTATGGAGCGTAATGAAAAATCAGCTTGGAGAGCTAAGTACTTGCGATAAAATAATAAATCGCCCCATAGAAGGAAAATACTTAAAACATGATTTGTATTTAGTTAAACCTTTTATTATAGAAGTGGTAAGTGACACTGAAACCGAAAGCGATAGTGATAATAATGATAGTGGTACGGAAATAAGCGGAGTATGGCCTCACAACCAGGATGAAGTTGTGTATGCAGGTTCATCTAAAGATCACAATTACTGTAAACCTGGTTTTCAATAAATCACTGTAAAGCAATTTGTTTTTTTTTTGTTACACTACACTACTCTCTCTGGTGTTAGGGGTTAGGTACTGACATAACTAAATGCTAGACATCCAGGTACCTCTTGCAGGGTAGGTATCTACTTAACTTCGCATTAAATGAAAGTTATATCCACTCCGTGGAACATTTTATCTGCTGAATTTCCACTTCATTGTATTACTTTTTAGATACAGCCATTTTTTATTGCTGTACAGTTAGTACAGTTTAGTCTCTCAGCAACTACATATCTGTCAATTATCAAATTATTTTTATTTATTTTGTTATTTTTATATAGGTATCATTGTTTTTAATTTGTAAAAACTATAATTCTTATTAAACGATTATGTCTATTACGAAATTTCCTTCTTGAAAACTTACTCAAACTGTTATAAGGTTTACAGTCCTACCAACTTATCTGTGAACTGAAAGAGGACGGCACCGTCGATTCAGTGTTGCTTACTTAAAAAACACGGGAATAAGTTTAAACTCGTTTTATTTACTGTTAATGTAAATATATTGTTATTAAAGAGCAGTTTTTATATTTTTTTAATGAAAACAACAGTTTTTAAATGCGCACCCTCCATTTCATTACACACATTTAGCCTGGCATTAAAATCTTCAATTCAGGCCGATAATTCCTTAACTTAATATGGCAGACCAAATTAATACAGTTAACGTCTGCTGATGTTTTCCTATCATCATCTTTCATTTAAAATGTAAAGTTTACAATCCACTGACACAAAACCTGAATGTTTTAAACCCAAAACTATACCAAGCATGATGATCCAAAACTAGTGACTGAAAATTTTAGTTTCAGGCTAAGTGTCGGGAAGTGTAGGGAGCGCATTTCCTGACTATTGATTTTATACAAAATTCAAAAACTGCTACCACAGTAAACAAAACGAGTTTGAAATAATTCTAATGTATTTTTTAAGTACCAAAATATAAAAGCTTACTGAGACACTCTTAATAACTTTTATAATTAAAAACGCTTATTGATCCTTATTAATTCAATTTTCTATTCCTCGTATTACCTTAAAGAAAATCCAATCAAATAACCTTTCATAGAAGAAATTAACCTTGGTTTAATAACCTTATATTCATGAGAAACAAGTTTCATTGGGATTTGAAATAATATATACAGGCAATCCTTACTGCAAACCATAAATTCAATAATCAATGAAAATTTTATTAGATACTTTTGCCTTTCAGATTTTCAATTAGTCGTTTCGTATTGCGAAAACACTTTTCAACGGACGACTTATAATCTATTATTGGACTGCTGTTGCACTGAAACGTTTATTTAGTATGTCCGTGTGAGCGTGTGTTTATGAAATGGCGTGATTTGGAAGAAAATTAAAGCAAATTTTAGTAGACAAGTAGTTTCTATGTTGCAAAAAATACCAATAATAAACAAATTGAAAAACCTGGAATTATAAATACATATAATTATTCTGTATAAAAGTCGTTTTTGTATATCGAAAATATTTCCAAAAAAATAGCTAGCGTGTTAAAGGATTGGCATGGACGTATTGATGACATTGATACTAGCTAATAGCTCTCGCTGAAATGAGAACATTCATACCAATCTGCTTCTACTTTCGATACCCACGGATCGGACTCAAATTAAAGGGGAAAATCTACAAGTCCGTGATTAGATCTATCATTTACTTACATACATACATACATAAACTCACGCCTTTTTTTCCATCTATAATTTAATAATTGCGCAATCTTTTTTGTTGGAACGAAAAAAAGCTTTTACCTTAATTAAACACTAGTGCTGAAAAATTAATGATAAAGTTTGTACCTATTCCGGGTATTAAATCTGTTGTTCTGGTATTAGCTGTAGTGACGGTTTTTTTTTTAAGATTTTAATAATTGCCTAATCTAGTTAGTGAAATTTTTAAAGTCTTGTTTTCAAGTGTAACAATAATGTTTAAGTACTTAATTTTTGTTCCTAAATATTGCCTACATTATTATTAGCCATGATATACGACTCTTGTTGTGTTTGGACACATTTTCGTTCTAAAAATCTACGGCTTATTGGCCGTGCGTAGAGGTTCACTCACATTTTATTTACGGTACCGTAACTTCGGTGCACCGTAGGCATGCACCTTTTTATCAACAAATTGCATACAATACTGGCGACCGTGCCAACACACGGCGCATCAACCGTGGCTTATCACGGCAAAAATATGTGTGTGTACAAACGGCCTTACTGGTTGGTACCTACCCCAGGTCAGTACAGGTGACAGGTGATAAAAGGGAGGTCGATTGATTGACTACCCGCATAAAATTTAAAAAAGCTCTTTTCAACTCAAAATAACACCTAAAAACGTAGTGTGTAGGCTATTAAAACATTTTATAAAGAAGTCAAAAGAGAATTATTTATTATACCATGATGTTGTTTGTTCGTCAGCCTAATCTAAATATTTGGTGAAGTACGTCATATTCACGGCAGTTCCTAATTGTTAGGTATAATAACAAACAAGCCCCAAGATATTACTTTATGAAAACATTTCTAATACCGTCTCAGCACTGCCTAATATGACGCACATTCTTTCCAACTTCCAGTAAGAAACAATTTTTATGCTGAAAAAAACATGAACAAGTTTATCATCATCATCATTTCAGCCGTTTATGTACTAACATTATTAATTGTGCTGTTTATTACTTGATATATTGTATAAACTGTTATTAAACTTCGTATGCATATACATGCACAAGAAGCTTGGCTTTCAAATCCTAAGGTTTCTCTCATCGGTCCAACTTGTGGGAAGCAATTGGCGCATTGAGTTCTAGAATTTATAACAAAATTAATAGTATAATCTCACTGTATAAATATAACTTGAAAAATAAATTAACTAATTGGCTTAAGTCCTTGAATTATGATGAAACAGAAAAACTCATATTAATTGTTAAGTAAAATACAATTCATTGAATAAAATATGATATAATATACAGATAAGTAAATAAATTTAAATTTATCATAAGTGAAATCAATATTGCACACAGATTGATGTTATAATGACATGAGAGCGGAGAGCCGCCGAATCCCGAAATACGAGCTTGTCTCAGTTTGGGAATCAGTGTGTTATTTATAATTGCCCCACTGTACAATCATTCACCATTACCATTGTGTTGCATTGATTTATTTATTGTACTTTTTGAAAGAAATAAAATTATTAAATTATTATTATTATATAGCCTTGCAACGTTAAGCCTTCCAAAACGCGATCGAGGCCTTGCAAAGTTAAGCCTTAAGTTATGCGATCACCAAGTCAGAACATTCACAGGACGGTGGAACTGGCGACAATTGATCCCGACGCATAGTCCTGCAGTGGCCGTGGTACATGAAATAGATTAGAGAGACAAGTTACAGGAGTCAAGGCAATTTAGATAGGAACCCGTAATGTTACTATCTTCCCTCCAAAGGAAAGACGATGGCACGGTGATCAGAAGCTGCCATGCACAGCGAGACTCAGGGGAGACGCTTATTCAGTCCACATCCCCAGTGATATGCACTAACAAGCGTTGCACAAAGGATATTCCGAGATTATCTTTTAAGAGGTTCCTTGCGTGTGCTGATGTCGATCACCGGGGTAGTTTTAGTGAGGTAAAAATCCACCAATCCTTAGTCTTTTCCACAAAAATACATGCCTTTTGAAGGTTTCACCATGATAAAAAAAAAATAACAAAAAGATACCTATATCCTCTAGTTTTGATTTAGGCTGACTACTAGGCACAATTACAACAATATAATTTATTTATTATACGCTTTATTGACCTTAAAATACAATTATAAAAAGAAAATTAATACAAATACAATGGGCGGCCTTATCGCATTGCGCGATCCCTTCCTGGCAACTGGTACAAAAAGTAATAGAAACAATATGATCTTTATTTACGATAGCCGACAGTAATAAAGTAATGTCACTCAATATCAATAGGGTCTAAGGATATCACTCAAATTGTAATGATCGACATTACAAGTCACACAAATTAGGTTAGTAATTTGGTAACTAGGTTATGGAGAAGCCTTTTAATTAGCTGAGAACCAAATGAGCTACGTTCGCATTGAAGTCGGGAACATACAACAAAGCATAGCTCAAAAAACCATAGAGCAAGGAATCGCCGCAGCGCCTTGTTATCGACCAGACGCCATTAGTAATTTTCTTTTTGTCAACTCTATCAACGCTATCTTTAAGTATTTTTTTATTGCCAGGGCCAGTTGGCCAATTGGTGGCCACGATAACTTGTAGTGTCAGTAGCCAATACAGAAATCACTCAATCGGTTGCGTATGCAGTTAGGCCGCTTTTATAGTTCCGTCTGATATGCAATGTCAGTGAGGTGCCTCTGTCAAGAATAATAAACTCACATCCTGGAGTGTTCCAATTGCCTATATACCTTCATTTTTGAGGACCTGATGAACGTCATTATAGGTCTCGCAAAACTTCTTGACCGCCCTGAAGTTTGCAACAATGGCTGCGCAGTAGTAAATCTCACACAAAATCAGCCCCGCGCCGCTCCTTTCGCATCGGAAAGCCGACTTCAGGGCGGTCTTATCCGCCGTTGTGTGGCGAGTACTTTAGTCATAATATGAAAAGAATGCCCATGAACGTAACGCTCTGTGTAAGGTCAACCGTCAGAATGATTTCATTGTAGTCAAAACGTCACGGGCCGTCATAAGTTTCTAAAGTAAACGGTGACACTCACTGACAAGCTTAGTTTTAAGCAAAGTGTTGACAATGCCGTTTCTAGCTGTGCCCGTTGAGGGATCTAAGTACTCTGTGGATACAATCTTTGTGAGTGTCTACAGAACGTAGAGTAGCAAAGTTTGAAGCAATATGACTTCAACAATGCAACATTTTTACTATAAGCCCAGTTATTGTAGAGTCGTAGAGCTAGTTCAAAAAGTTTCTAAGAAGGTCTGAACACTTTCATAGTGAAACTAACAAAACTTTCACGTATACTAACCCATTTCAAAAGGAACAAATTCAAATACATGCCATATTCAGAATATTGATAAACTTGAAAGGTATCTTGGGTATAGTATTCACTTCCACTCTCATCAACCTGCCAAGCATTGACATGGGTATTCAATCCTTTATCAAATCCATTATAAATGATAACGGTACCGGTAAATTTAAAAATCGAACGAGCAAGCAAGAGTTGCAAGATGGCGCATGAAATCATTCTGATTGTCTAGATAAAGTATCATTCTATCAGCGATGACGAAGGTCGAAATGCCAAATGGTTACATGACATTTCGATAGCGCTTGGCATTCCTATAGTTTTCAATCGCTATCGCGATGCTTTCGTTGATAGAATGTCTTTAATGTGGTTATGAACTATTGTGTGTTTCAGCAACTTAAACAATACAATAACATACAAACATTAAAGAAGTCGATAAGACTATTTGTTGGTTTCTAGGTATAATGTTTGTTGTATGAAAGTTATACCTGAAAGTATAAATAATAAATATATAAAAATCTCTTATTGAGCGAAAGCTATACTATAGCTGACTCCCATAGACTCCTTTGAGATTTTAGTTTGTTTAAGTTCACAAGAACGAAGGCCCGAAAATTTAACATAAGCATTTGTTTTTATTTACTAAAACGTCATGCAACATAAAGGTACATAGACGGATTTAATGCCTTAATAATTTGGGTGCACGGTTGACGCAATGGTTGAGCGATTGACTGCTGCGCTGCGTGTCGCGGATTCGATTCCCGCACGGACCAAATGACCTACAGATACTTGTGCCGGCTCTGGGTGGTTGTGTATGTGAGTTTATATGTTTGAAACGCACCCACAATACAGAAAAAATTCCTAGTGTGGATCAAAGTATAAAAAAACTATCAGTCAAAGGGAGGTGGGGATATAATGTGATAGGTTCATAAAACAAAAAAAAACAGTCTTATAACGTTCCCTGCTGAGAAATTCTAAATGAGCAAACTTGTATGTTTGTATAAAAGCAATGTTTAATGCAAACCGCCTCTATTTTCATCCCATAAGCCGTTCATTGGTATAATGCACTAATTGATCGGCAAACAGAGCGGCAGCTAATCTGCCGCTCATAATAGCATGCTGGCCAACCAACCGCGATTTATGAACGAAATAAATCAACCACGATTAGATAGGTTCTTCTACGATAGAGCAATGATTAATTTCAGCCATTTTTAATTGTTAAAGACTGGTTTTCGTGAGTTATGGTTGTGGTTTTAATTTATAGTTAGATTTAATGGTATAACATTTGTTTCAGGGTTAGTTCGCCTATATAGTGGTATAGTTATTTTGTTTGTATTGTGTATAGTCGAACAAATAGTTTCCAGGCAAAATTATATTTATGAAAAACTTATGTTGTGATGTCATGTTAATCTACCAACTCTCTCAATCCCACTGCGGGGCAAAGGCCTCCCTCTAGCTTGCCCACACAATTGTGTTTTTCATGTGAAACTCTTAACTAAAATTAGTGCGAGTTTGTTTATTGTCTGCATTATCGATCTGTTCGACTGTTCCTAAATTGTTGTCCAAATACCTTCTTTATTTTTAGCATCATTTTCTGTTTTGCAAAAAGGCAGATTTAAAAACCTGCCATTAAAAGTTTTGAGGAAGCAGCACATCTTTAATTACTCTTTCTGCGTTGGTACGTAATTAACACTCGTATAATTTACAATTAATTCAACAAGTAGAAGCTTTCTTATTTCTTTAATGAAATATTTTTCATTTCTTCGCAGTTTTAAGGAAATATTCGTAAGAGTAGGCATAGTTTTTTTTTTAATTATGTTCAGTATTCATTTTTCACATCACTATACATAAACACTACGACTGAAGTAAGCTAACTTGTGTAATTATTACATCACCACTGCTGTCAAAACGGTGCAGGAAAACCTAGCAAGGATCCTAGAATCAAAAACTCTAAGAGATAGCGTGCACGAGCAACTTTTGTCTCCGCAACTAATTCGTCTCTCACATCAAGTCTATGGGTATTTATGAAAGTGCGCGCATGTAGCGACGCGTCAGCCAGGAGACTTTTTGTCACGGGTTTGGAGACTAATACACGTGACATATTCCAATCCGCACTAGGCCCGCTTGTTGGCTTACAGGCGACTCCTTGTCAGAGAGACGAGCCGTGTATCCAAACAGTGGGCACAATATACCCACACAAAACACGCGCACGCTCATATGGGTTATGCTTATGCATATGTTAATAAAAATACAACAACATAAATCAAAATAACCATTAATCTAATCTTACAAAGGAGCTGTATAACTGACTACCCTACTGTTTTTTTAGAAAAAAATATCACCACAATTTGTCATGAAAACAGACATCCTGTTATTCTTTCATTTCACACATCGGAATGAAAAAGTAATATTTGCTATCTAACTAAGTGAACAATGTAGCAAAAACAGTACATAATTTATTGTTCACATTTAAACAAACGTAGCCAACGTTGCCAAGGGAAAATGGATTAACTTACACTGAATATAAAAACTTAACTGAAATAAATACTTTTTTTTTTTTATTTTATTTTTTTAATAATAATAAATAATACCAGTCTGTAACTGTCCGTCTGGCAAAAGCCTTTTCTCATACAGAAAAGAAGAAAAGAAAGAAAGAGAAGTGTTTATTCGCCACGAAAACGGCAAAAGCACGGCGAAAAGGCACGAGCAAGAGCTTTAATCACTACGCTGCCTCAAGGTGGTGCTTATACTGCTGATAGACACTGTATAGCCTTTACCGCTGGTTCTAGAAGCATACAATTCTTCACAAGAGTTCAAAGGACCGATTTATGAAAATTCATCCAAAAAAGGAAAAAAAATACGAATTTCCATTCAATGCCAATGTCCCAAGTTTGTCCCATCCCATTTTCGTTTTGCATATTGGTAATAGTGTTGCGCACACGACTTGTACCTCTCTCACAGAGAGGATGCCTGTGTCCCAGCAGTGGGAACATTATATAAGGCTGATGATGACACGACTTGTATAAATATAATTAGGTATCTACCTTAGGTGAACCACGACGCTAAACTATGGAAGCAAATAAAAGTTATAGGTAAACGGTTGAAGAGTTTTGAAGGACATGATATCATAAGTACCTACTCTTAAATATATCAATCACCCTTTCTACCGAAACCCTAACGTCCTTCAAAGTTGATGGTGTTTGAAACTTTCTTCATTACTCATGCTAACCTATTTCATTTTAATTAATGTCACTACATGCCTATTAATTTACATTTAGTTATATCCCTCAAAAACCCTGACCGAATACAAATCGGTTCACTTAATGGGCACAAAATAAAAAATATACAGAAGTACCACTCCCGTCATTCTCTAAAATTGTTACCTAAACTTGACATATTCACTAGGGTTGCTACTATATGAATTCTGAATTTTTAATATGAGTGGGTAATATACGTTTGCAAACATAAATACATAAATTTGTCTAAACATACATCATATCATTCTTACATGCCCTAGAGGATAGACAGAGCATCAAATATCCATTAAAGATCACGACGCCACATACGAAGAGATTGGAAAGTAACAAGACGTAACAATCGTGTAATAATGATATCACCAAAAACATAAACATGTGAAAAGGCACCAAGCTCGACAAAAACAGTAAGTAGTATCAACGGTTCAACAAATTTATTGTTGAACCGTTGATACTATTAACACCCAAATTAACACCTAAATTTAACCACCAACACATTTTTTTTCATGCATTTTAAACTACACAATGTATTTAGTAGTAGACACGCTTCGATCGACAATCTATCGAACACATAATTATGACACGATATCTTGCGAAAACATCTGTATCTTATATCATATCTTTTGAATTTTCATCAAATATAATTCGTCGATAATGTCACCTTTAAACCAAAAAACTTAATCAAAATCGGTTCATCCTTTAAAGAGCTATTATAACAAATAAAATTGACAAATACACAAACACACAGATACACACATCAAACAAATAACACCTCTCTTTTAGTAGGGGGTTAATTAAAAAAACCGGCCGATTGCCTGTGGACTTCGCACATTTAGGGTTCCGTACCAAACTGCAAAATTAAATTGATTCTAATAGATAAAAATGAGGCCATTTCAAAGAAAAAATCTGATTTATCAATATATTGGTAATTGTTAGTAAAATATACGTAATAATAAACATATTCACTAATACAATATCACCAAATTTCAAACTCATAGGTCAATGGGCAGTTGAAAAATTCTTCGGAACAATGTTATTATTTAAAAGCTAGTGGCTTTTCATTCCTTTGTTTTCCTATATTTTTTAAAACATCCAATCCAATATTATTTATCTACTCAACGAGTTCTAAATGATGATACACTACTCGATGGGGTAGTCCAAACTTTTTTTTTGCTACAGGAGTTGTTTGGGCATTTTTAACTAGGGTGTTCACGTGGCTTCGATCTCTCACCTTTCCAATTGTAACCGTGTGCTTTTCCTGAAGAAAAACCTTTGGTACTCACAAGTGGCTCCTTACTAATGAAAGATCTTCAAAATCGGATCAGTAGATACTTCTAGAGATTGTCTCATACACCACATTTACATCTTTATGATTACTGTAATGTAAAAATGTTTGCTTAGATTTGTGATATTTATTTAACGCATGACAATCTTAATGGCATAGTACATCGCTTATCTGTCAATCTGTCAGTTAAACCGCCTATTACCTCAAAACCGCTTACCCGATTTACATGATTTTGGTTTCAATGTTCAGTCATTTTGTCTCGTCGAGATTTTGACATGTAAATCCTCCCAAGCAGAGCTGAGGAACAGCTGCTAATCTGTGGCATAAAATGTTATTAATTATAAGATGCAGGCAGTCTTTTGTAAGGGATAATCGGCAATAATTAGTTGCTGTAATCTACCACGTAAAACATACTTTTTTTCTTACTAATAAGAACCTCTGGCAAAAGCGAGTGCGTCATAATTGTGCAAAGAACATTCGCCCGAATGTTCGTTTGACCGAAGAAAGTTTGCCCAAAAGATCGCTCTCGGCTAAGTTTATTTTAAGCAAAATGTTCATTTATTAATTGTTACGCCCAAATTAATAATCACAAAGCTAGTTCCATTTCTTAAATTATTAGTCTACGCACACTAAAGAAAAACTTAATTGCTATTTCTAAACAAAGCTCCTCATTCTTCTTTATCTCATCATGTCATTCACCTCTGCGTCTTGATATCAATACGGTTGCCTCGTCATTCGATTAAGGTAATTCGTCTCCATTTCATCTGCTGACCCTACTCAAGTGTTCCGTTTACAAGATATTGGCGACTGTTGCCAAATTACTGATTATCTAATCTGGGCTATTGGTCAAGATCCGGTTATGAATGTCTTCTAGTAAGATTGAGATGATCCGTTTCTGTAAACTTTTTTTTAATACAAAACTTTGCTCTCACACTAGGGACTTTTCGTTGTGGCTGCGTTAATAAACATTTAAATCATCTTTACATCTACTCAAACAGCCTGAACCGATACACCTATCTGTGGGCCATACAAATATTTGTAGCGGACAGGACACGAACCAACTGGGAAATATTGCCAACTAGTTAAAAATCAGCCTGTATAATCAGATCGAATTGTCAGGAAATTGATGTTACGTGACCCTGTTAGGGTTCGACTTTAGTTGCTAGTATACTTATAATATTATCTGAGTAAAATATTTTCTGTGTAAATATTTTTATATTTCCACAATAGCCTTAGCTTAGCTTCACTGGAAAAATTGGAGCAATCTTAAACGAGTAAAATTATATCATGTAAAATATCTAATATAAGCTTCTTTTGTTATTTCAATGCTCATATCAATTTAATCTAGGTAAGAGGAACATGCACTAACCCACTTAAGCGGATTACTACAATACGCGCTGTAGCACGTACAAGCGCCTCATATTCAAGCCGTGTGTTATGATGAGATTGGATAGTAACTTGCATGATATTACACGACATTGCTCAAATCTTAGAACTTGCATCGATCTGCGAATCTTGGTAGTGTATTACTTGGTACAGTGACGATAATGGATGAAGTGTGAAATGTGTATATAAGAGGAAGTTTGAAAGTGGTGCCCAGTGTCAGTAATAGAAAAATTGAAAGGGAATCCTTTGTTTGTTGTATAGTGGGATGAGGAGGGATATACTTAGTTATGAATATAAATATGGTTGGAAAGGGATAGGACGGCCAAAGAAAGATGGAGGAAATGTGTGAGGAGTGATATGAAAGAAAAGAGAGTCAGTTATAGCGTGACGATTACCAGAACGGTAAGAAGAAATCATAAGATAAGGTCAGAAAGATGGGATCAGGGAATGTACCCCTGTGACCAAGCGTGGTATTTTACGCTTGGTCACAGGGGCGAGGACTTAGGCTTAATCAATATCCTTTAAGGAAATCTCGAGCTTTTTTAAGCTACATTCATATGTTAAGAATTACTACGTAAAAACTATAGAGGAAGGGGGTCGTGGCATATACTACGGGTGGTCACCGCGGGGGGGAGGGAAAAATTGTAAAAAACTGTGTCACGTAGTATGTGTAAGTTCCCTAAATCGATGGTTTTAGGTTAAAAGGGTCTCTAATATATACTAAATAATAATATATACCTGTCTATACTTCCTCCACATTTATTAGGCGCACTTCTTCTTCTTCTTCTTAGCGTGTCAATGGCAAATACAATTGTTCTATATTATGTTTAGCCCTACCAACTGTAACCCGTCACAGCAAGAGTGAACAAGTATCTCTTGGGCTCGCTCGCTTCAAATCGCTTACAATCAGGCGACCACCAAAGTAAAGAGCACGTTGTTGTTCGTTAGGTGTTTTAAAAAAAAGCACTGCTATTTTGTGCCAGCAGAGGGTTTTGTCTTTTCTTTTTGCCGGAGTTCATTTTTAAGTTGAGAATAGTTCATTTATTTTGTTTGTTCTGAGGCGTGAAGCTTGGCTTGTCAACAAAATGAGGGCATTATTTTTTTTAAACATTTTTAATAGAAAATATTGTATCTACTATATGAGAACAATCGCTTTTCTTTGATTAGTGTCACGGACACAACGCGCTATACTCCCACGCAGATCATTGACCTAGGATGTCACTGCCAGTGTACGTGATGTATGTCTAAAGCCGCCTACGATCTAGGAGCAATTATATAAAATATCTAACAGATACATTTCATAGGAAGATCAGCCCAAGGTCTACTCAATTTTGATTCAAACTTCTATAACAATCGACCACCTTAAATGTCGATATTGCATTGAAATTTTTAGATTTATTCACAGTTCGCACAGATACATTCGTGGCTGATAAAATATGTACTGCTTCAGTTAGCTTAGCTGGATTTATTGGCAATCTTAAACGTAGAAGAGGTACGGTTCTATTTAAAATGCGAGTTAGTGTTCCATTGAAAAATGTATTCATAGAACACATTCAGAATTTCCAAGATATTCAGACTTTAAATGTTGGTGACCCATGTTGCTTGCTACTAAGTATAGCATGGAAATCGAATAGATTTTTAAATAAAGAGATAACCATTTAACATTTTAACATTTTATTGTTTTTTCCATGGCTTCCCTTCTGTGGCCTAGCCCTCAAGAACTGTGAATTTTTCGGGGGAGCTTTATACCAGTGAAAGAATTTTCGTAGACTGATCATATTTTCCAGAGATTACCTCCTACAAAGAAACAATTTTCTTCTTATAACATACTAGCTTTCCGCCCGCGGCTTCGCCTGCGTCGACTACCCGATTTTTACTGTTACGTTTTACCAGTTCTGGCGGGATATTGCAAATTATTATCCAAACATAGCTTTCCACCCGCAAAATTGTTCGCGTAGACCAAAAATTGCTTATCTATTATTATTATATCGAAATATAAAAATTACATATAAATTTACATAAAATGTGCATAAACTGAACTGACTTCGTGATCTAATAGCTAGAGCGTTGGGTTTTCATTGCAGAGGTCTCGTGGGATCGATTTCAAAGGGGAGGTACAAATAGTGGAAGATCACTTTGCTTTAAATTTATGTATCCTACAACCAACACGATATAAACTTACTAAAAGGGTGATGTAATCGTTATCACTCGATGTTCTTTGGCTGTAATTTTTGTATGAATGAAAAACTTTATTATATCTATATAGATTTGCTTTTGGATAATGTTTATTTAGTGTATATATATTTTTATATATTATATAAAAATATATATTTATATATATTTTTCCATTTAGTCGAGAAAATGATACTGGTCTTCGCCACATTCGGGCCCGCTTTATTGCATTTTCCATCACTCTTGCCAGAACTTATCGGCGGATATTATCTTTGAGGGCTTGAAGAGTCTGAAGCTTGTTGACGTCATGCTGTCCAGTTCCAATTTATTCCTTAAGGACAGAGAAATACGTTGACTACTTCTCTTCGGCTTACGGCGGCTCGATGACGCCTCCAGCGTAAACAACACACCATGCAGTAACTTTGAGCAGGTGTGATGACTCTTCCTGGCTTATACGTGGCTCATGATGAATTTCGAAGAAAAGTTGTCTTTATTTTGGTTGGATTTAGAATGGCTTTACGTAGGTTACACACGCTTGGAGTTTAACAGCTATATTGTGTATCTGTTTACTATGTCGAAGCAGAATTTGTATGTCTATATATGATATGATAATTTAACTAAGCACTTCTTTATATACCACATTGGTAGTTTTTTCTGTCTGGTGCCAAAATGACCAGGCTGCTGTTAGTACTGACTCTGGAACACGCAACGTAGAATTGCCCATGTGAGAAGCAATCTTCCCTTAAATCTATGCCTGCCACCCTTAATGATTGACCCTGCGATTTATTAATATGGCCATTGCAAAGCAGACCTTAAGGGGGAATTGTAATTTTTTAAACTCAAAGACATAGTCAGATGGTATCAATGGTATTCGAGGTATGAATGAAACTAATGTTTGTTTAACACCGGGAAAATTGCTACTTCTCAAACGTATTTCTCTTTCGTCCTCACCCACAAAATAAATTTGAAGAAACTGTGCTTATTGTTGGGGTGTTGGTAATAGACTTCCTACCAAATGACATACTTGTCCTTGAACCTAAAAAGTTGGCATAAAACCACCTTCTTTAATTTGCTCTGCTCCAAACGACGTCATTTGAAAGCAGCCATTGTACTTTCGAATACGATCCATAAAATGGGCATGCTCCGGGTGCACGTCCATAAGCAGACTGTAAAGAGGTTCAGGTAAAGGTTCAAAGGATGGAAGCTGAACTTTACCAGCACTGCAGCACATTCCAGGACTCTCTTCCTTCCACTTTAAGGCATGACAGTACTTGCATTCATAGGTCATAGTACCTAAAGCCACACTACTATCGACCTCATAATCAATTTCTGGAATATATTTCATACCCGAATAAGCTTTCACTTGCCATGGATGGGCACGTTGTTTAGTCTTTCTTGCACGATTATTTAGGTCGTATCTGATATCCGCCGCTCTATGAACTGCTGGGTTGTTTTTCTGGTACTTGTTTGCCGCATTTCTTTCCGCTTTTGGTTTATTTTGTGTATATTTTTATACGCATTCTTAAGTTGTTTCGTTCTTTTAATATCAGTACAAGTAGAACGACGTTTTTTAGCATTGGAAGCAGGAAAATTAAGGTGAGATATTTTTAAATTAGACGATGCGATTCCAGATTGATTAATAGGCGCTTGTGGTGAAACAGATAGGTCTTCAGTTTGGGGTACAACATACACATCAAAATGACCGCTAGAAAGGTTATGCGTAAAACGCAGCCTCCCTACAGAGTAACCGTCAGTGCCGAATTTCGCGTATAGTTCTCCATTGCGAAAAACTTCAAAAACAAATTGATAGAGTTGCCCAGCCAACATCAGCTCGCAATAACCTCCGTAAGTGTGAAGTTGGGAAATATCGGCAAAGTAAACTTCGTCGCTGCTGTAGTTGTGGCCATCACGGTCATGAGAGATTATGGAAAATGCTTCCCAATTTTCTACGACGTTATCGACGATTTCTTCACGGAGTTCTCTGGCTAATAACTGATTGCCATATATGACATAGGAAAGAGCTCGGAAAAGACATGCTCCATCTCCTACAATACTCTTTACGTCGTGAGGCACTCTCTCACCGTTTATATTTATAACCATTTCCATTTCCATTTTTTTCTAATTAAAACAGATTTAGAGATCTATATTAATTAATAATTATAACACGGATAAGTATTGCGAGAGTAAGTGTAGCTATAATGACATCTAAAGAGAGAGAAAGAAAGAAAAAATATTTATTTGTGACATCGATAATAAAACCTAAGTGTTTTTGATAGATTTTTTGAAAATAAACAATTTAATTTTAATACATACTTTAACACCCATTTTTAGCCCTTTAAGGGATGAAATTCCAATAAGCCTAAAATATGTGTTTCTTTAATTAAATAGAAGAGCAGAATTACTAAATTTCAATTGATTTTGATAATAAATAATTTAGTTTTATACAAATTTTAACATCCCTTTTTACCCCTTTATGGGATGAAATTCCAAAAAGCCTTTAATATTTGTTTCTTTAATTTTATTGAAGAGTCTTTCTACTAAATTCCAAGTAATTTTGCCTTTAAACAATGTAGGTTTCATTCAAATTTTAACATACCTTTTTACCCCTTTAAGGAATGATATTCATAAAATCCTTAAATACGTGTTTCTTCAATTGTATTGAAGAGTCTATGTACTAAATTCCAAGTAATTTTGCCTTTAAACAATTAAGGTTTTTAAAAAAATTATATGCCTTTTTACCCCTTTAAGGGATGAAATTCAAAAAATCCTTAAATACGTGTTTCTTCAATTGTATTGAAGAATCTATGTACTAATTTCCAAGTAAGTTTGCCTTTAAACAACATATTTTTCATACAAACTTTAACACCCCTTTTAACCCTTTTAAGGGATGTAATTCAAAAAAAGCTTAAATACGTGTTTCTTCAATTGTATTGAAGAGTCTATGTACTAAATTCCAAGTAATTTTGCCTTTAAACTATTTAGGTTTCATTAAAATTTTAACATACCTTTTTACCCCTTTAAATTCAAATTCAAATTCAAAAACTTTATTTCGAGCGAAAACTCATATAGGGTTAGTAACAATGTGCTTAAAACTAAGTGTTAGTAAACAACACGATACGGTGACACATGTAACTGACAGCAGTGAACTATATACGGACAGTCCACTCTGTCAGCAATCATTTTCAGAACCCTGTTAGGGCTGTCCATAACCCGGGCCACAATTGATGTTGCGCGCTTGCGCATTATCGCGTAAAAACAATCCACACGCGCCGCTGCAAACATCCCTGACGCACTACAACGCCAAGGCAACCCCATCAGTTTTCTGAACGCGTTATTATACTGGACCCGAAGGGCCCCATACGACGCCCGTGAATACTTCTCCCACAGGCTGCAAGTGTAGAAGGTGGTACAGAATGCTTTAAAGAGCGTCACCTTTACTTCTGCAGTACAACGTGCAAACCTACGAGCTATCATATTCGCACGCATGGAAAGAGCCCTCCGTTCCCTTTCAATGTCAGCATTGTCCTTGAGGTCAGTGGTGACCAAGTGACCTAGGTACTTAAATTGTTCCACTCGCTCAAGAGTAACACCGTTTAGCCGTATGGGAGGCACATCAGGAAGGTACCTGGTCCCCGCGTCAAAAACAATGTACTGACTTTTCTGAACGTTATATAATAAACCATGTTCAGTTGCGTAACACTCACATATGGCCAATAGTGTCCTAATACCACCGACTGACGCGCTCAGCAGCACCATGTCGTCCGCATAGCTTAAATTATTGACACAGACACCAGCAATATGACAACCGACATGATGACCGCTAAGCGCCTCAATCAGGGCATTCATATACAAATTGAAGAGGGCAGGGGAGGTAACCCCCCCTGTCTCACTCCACACTCCAATTGATAAGGCTCCGACAGCACACCTGCCCACCGAACACTGTTGACCTGGCCTCCGTACCATTGCCTGAAGATACTTATAAGCTCGATAGGCAAGTTTATAGCTTCAAGTTTCCTCCATAATATATCGTAGGAAACCAGATCAAAAGCCCTAGACAGATCGAGGAAGCAAGCGAAAACAGGTGTTCCTCTTTTTGTGTAGTACCTGACGGCCTGCTTGAGACACAGAACTGCACTCTCTGTAGAAAGTCCTGACCGAAACCCGAACTGATTGTCGTGCAGCACAAGATGTTCGTTTAGCTGCGTATCAAGCAGACCATCAAGCACCTTAGCGACTATGGTTGCTAGAGAAATAGGTCTATAGTTCCCCTTATCCGAAAGATCACCTGTTTTACTTTTAACAATGGGAACCACGATCGTCCTCATTAGGTCGGAGGGCAAGTATGAATGACCAATACATAAATTGTACAGCAGTGCCAAAACCCTCGGTAAATGAGGACCGGCGTATTGTAAATGCTCGATACTGAGCCCGTCATGTCCAGGGGACTTACCTCTGGTCGTAGACCTGATGACCCTGGCCACATCTTTGGCACTGAAGCGGGTGCCCACCCTGCCACAACGGGACTCAGCATCCAGCATCTCATAAGAGCTCCCTAGCGGTGACTTTAAAATAAACTGATTTCTGAAAAGGTTCGCAATATCTTTCGCATCACTCACACCATTCACACTAACAGGCAGGCCCGGCCGAATGCTCAATTTATTAGTGCTCTTCCAGAAACCGCGAAAATCACGCTTTGAATGCTTAGAAGCAATTATGTCAATCTTTATCTGTTCCTCGTGGTTCTGACACCATTTAAGTCGCGATTTGAAAAAAGCCCTACTTTCCCGCATGTCATCATACACTGGGCCAGTTGAAGGTTTGCCACACGATAACCATACGTGAAATTTCTGCCTCGCCAGCCTGTGAGCGCAACTGACATGATTATTCCAGCCTGTGATTTGAGCGTTTTTCCTACGACTAACAAACTTATTTGCCGCACTACAAATTGACGACTCACTGAGAGCACAAACAATATCCGAATACAGCTTATCAATAACAATCCTATGGGTGGATTCACCACAAAAAATATCACCACAACCAGTAAATTCTACAGGAAAATCAACCAATTTTAATCGCTTGTGACAATTATTAGAATATGTATTAATTTGTTCCTTGGTTCTGTCCCCCCATACAACTTTATTGTGAGAAATCACATTAACAGGAATCTTAGGTGATAACAAATCAAATTTACATTCCACAATCATAGGGTAATGGTCAGACCACAGTACGTCATTTCTTACGTAAACATCAACAACATGTTTTTTTTAAAGAAAAGGTATCACTCGTTAACCCCAGTCTGTCTATATTAACACAAATCCATCTTTGATCGTCACAAAAGCATGACAGTTCACCCATAAACAAAGCATTCGGGTGTGCATTAAAGTCCCCCAAAACAAATACTGATTCAACACTACAATCGTCTACTACAGCACTCACCGTACCGAGGCAGTCCGTGAAATCCGGCAAGTTATCACTCGAATCGGTAGGCATATAGATGCTCATAACAATTACAGGCCTATTGTTAGTTACTATTTTTATTGCACACACACGAGGATTATTGCACTGTAACACTGATACATTTTGGAATTCGTTACTCCTCCATAACAAAGCAACACCGCCGTAAGGTCGACCGCGTAACATGCCGGCCGACATGTCAACAGCTGACGTTCCCGTGGCACTAAACTTGTCGTCAATGGTGCAAAGATATGATATTTCCTCTGGCTGCAACCATGTTTCTTGCAAAGCAATTATATCGGAAGATCTACACAGTTCTTTAATGCTGTTTATAGACCTTTTCACACTTTTGCAATTGAACAATACCATTCTGTACAATCTATCCATTGCGTTTCATACTGCAGCCGACGTTATTCGAAACATTATTCGTATATCTTTGCTTATAATGCACGAATCTTCTAAAAATTATTCCTTGAGGCCACAAGTTTTCATCTAAAAATAAAGGTACTTTGTGATCAGATACAAAAAACTTGTATGCCTTGTGGTCCTTCTGTTTTTTAGCGTGTATTATCTCTAAGGAAACTCTTTCTTGCGTCTTAGAATGTATGTAATTAATAATGTCGGCTTCCTGTGTGTCCATATGTACATTTGTTATAAATATTGGTGACTTCGTATCGGCAGCCTTAAAGCCGATCGTTTCGCACGCAATACCAGTCTGTCCCCTGATGAGATGATATTCAAAAAATCCTTAAATACGTGTTTCTTCAATTGTATTGATGAGTCTATGTACTAATTTCCAAGTAAGTTTGCCTTTAAACAACATATTTTTCATACAAACTTTAACATCCCTTTTAACCCTTTTAAGGGATTTAATTCAAAAAAAGCTTAAACACGTATTTCATTATTTTATATTTAGAGGCTAAATACCATATTTCATTCAGTTCAAATAAAAAATTACAGAGTTTCATACAAACTTTCATCCCCTATTTCACCCTTTTAGAGGATGAATTTCCAAAAATCATTTCTTAAATGACGCCTACAGTATAAAATCAACATTCCCTATAAATTTCAAACTTCTATGATTAGTGGTTTAGGCTGGGCGTTGATATGTCAGTCGGGACATTGCCTTTTATATAAATATAGATATAGATATAGATCTCTAAATCTGTTTTAATTAGAAAAAAATGGAAATGGAAATGGTTATAAATATAAACGGTGAGAGAGTGCCTCACGACGTAAAGAGTATTGTAGGAGATGGAGCATGTCTTTTCCGAGCTCTTTCCTATGTCATATATGGCAATCAGTTATTAGCCAGAGAACTCCGTGAAGAAATCGTCGATAACGTCGTAGAAAATTGGGAAGCATTTTCCATAATCTCTCATGACCGTGATGGCCACAACTACAGCAGCGACGAAGTTTACTTTGCCGATATTTCCCAACTTCACACTTACGGAGGTTATTGCGAGCTGATGGCGGCTGGGCAACTCTATCAATTTATTTTTGAAGTTTATCGCAATGGAGAACTATACGCGAAATTCGGCACTGACGGTTACTCTATAGAGAGGCTGCGTTTTACGTATAACCTTTCTAGCGGTCATTTTGATGTGTTTGTTTTACCCCAAACTGAAGACCTATCTGTTTCACCACAAGCGCCTATTAATCAATCTGGAATCGCATCGTCTAATTTAAAAATATCTCACCTTAATTTTCCTGTTTCCAATGCTAAAAAATGTCGTTCTACTTGTACTGATATTAAAAGAACGAAACAACTTAAGAATGCGTATAAAAATATACACAAAATAAACCAAAAGCGGAAAGAAATGCGGCAAACAAGTACCAGAAAAACAACCCAGCAGTTCATAGAGATATAAGATACGACCTAAATAATCCTGCAAGAAAGACTAAACAACGTGCCCATCCATGGCAAGTGAAAGCTTATTCGGGTATGAAATATATTCCAGAAATTGATTATGAGGTCGATAGTAGTGTGGCTTTAGGTACTATGACCTATGAATGCAAGTACTGTCATGCCTTAAAGTCTTTTTTAAAAAAAAAACTTTGCCCCACACTAGGAATTTCTTCCTGTATCGTGGGTGCGTTTACAAACATATAAATTCACATACACAACACCCAGAGCCGGAACAACTATCTGTAGGTAATACAAATATTTGTTCCATGCGGGAATCGATCCGGCGACACGTAGCGCAGCAGTCAATCGCTCAACCACCGCGCCAACCGTGCACCCCTTTAAAGTGGAAGGAAGAGAGTCCTGGAATGTGCTGCAGTGCTGGTAAAGTTCAGCTTCCATCCTTTGAACCTTTACCTGAACCTCTTTACAGTCTGCTTATGGACGTGCACCCGGAGCATGCCCATTTTATGGATCGTATTTGAAAGTACAATGGCTGCTTTCAAATGACGTCGTTTGGAGCAGAGCAAATTAAAGAAGGTGGTTTTATGCCAACTTTTTAGGTTCAAGGACAAGTATGTCATTTGGTAGGAAGTCTATTACCAACACCCCAACAATAAGCACAGTTTCTTCAAATTTATTTTGTACCATCTGACTATGTCTTTGAGTTTAAAAAAATACAATTCCCCCTTAAGGTCTGCTTTGCAATGGCCATAAATAAATCGCAGGGTCAATCATTAAGGGTGGCAGGCATAGATTTAAGGGAAGATTGCTTCTCACATGGGCAATTTTACGTTGCGTGTTCCAGAGTCAGTACTAACAGCAGCCTGGTCATTTTGGCACCAGACAGAAAAAACTACCAATTGTAACGTTATACGTACATTGTTTGATATAATTCCATAGTTTTACCATTTTACAAAAAAAATAAATACATTCAATCCTAATCCTATTTAATATCTGTAAAAAAATATAATAATATAACTCTTTGAAACATAAATTCATCAATACGATGCGCCATACTATTTGCGTTCGATGAGTACCTACTCGCAATTCTTTTGTCTGCGCTCGGCTGATCCCGCCACATAGATAACGGTCGCAGGCGCACCGCGCCCGCACCCGCCTTTCCCCACCTGAGCGACAGACATACGCCACCCGGCTGCAGAAACGAACGCACATACCTATTTGACGGTCTCTGCTACGCAGCTAAAAGTTATTCCTTTTTTCGCGCGTAACCGTCACATATAGTTGTTCGCCTCGCAATACATTGTGAAGTTATTCATAAGTGATTTTCCAACCCCAGCTTGGGTAAGTGGTGCACATTATTATATTGTACTAGCTGACCCGCGGGGCTTCGCTCCCGTCAACTGGCTATCTACCTACCTACCCTGCCCACCCTGCCTACCCTGCCTACCCTGCCTACCCTGCCTACCATGCCTACCCTGCCTTCCCTGCCTATCCTGCCTTCTCTGCCAACCCTGCCTACCCTGCTAACCCCTTACTGCCCTGCCTACCCTGCCTAGCCCGCCTATCCTGCCTACCCTGCCTATCCTGCCTACTCTGCCTACACTGCCAACCCTGCCTACTCTGCCTACCCTGCCAACCATGCCTATCCTGCCTACCCGGCCAATCCCGCCTACCATGCCTACCCTGCCTAGCCTGCCTATCCTGCCTAGCCAGCCTACCCTGCCTACCCTGCCTACCCTGACTGGCGCGCCTACCCTGCCTTCCCTGCCTATCCTGCCTACCCTGCCTACCCTGCCTATCCTGCCTACTCTGCCTACCCTGCCAACCCTGCCTACTCTGCCTACCCTGACAACCATGCCTATCCTGCCAACCCTGTCTAACCTGCCTACCCTGCCTTCTCTGCCTACCCAGCCTACCCTGCCTACTCTGCCTACCATGCCTACCCTGCCTACCCTGCCTACCCTGCCTAACCTGCCTACCCTGCCTACCCTAACTTCCCTGCCTACCCTGCCTACCCTGACTGGCGCGCCTACCCTGCCTTCCCTGCCTATCCTGCCTACCCTGTCTACCCTGCCTATCCTGCCTACTCTGCCTACCCTGCCAACCCTGCCTACTCTGCCTACCCTGCCAACCATGCCTATCCTGCCAACCCTGCCTTCTCTGCCTACCCAGCCTACCCTGCCTACTCTGCCTACCATGCCTACCCTGCCTACCCTGCCTAACCTGCCTACCCTGCCTACCCTGCCTTCCCTGCCTACCCTGCCTACCCTGCTTACCCTGCTTACCCTGCCTAGCCAGCCTAGCCTGCCTACCCTACCTACTCTGCCTACCCTGCCTACTTTGCCTGCCCTGCCTACCCTACTTACCTACTATTTTTATCTATCATCAATGTTTTTCTCAGCGCACGCCAAAAAATGAATTTTATAGGCAACATTTTCCTACCTTGAGTTACATTATTGCAATTATCATAAGGATCTCTAATATTTTTGAAAATTATTATAGCCTATGACACTCAGGAATAATGTAGCTTTCTACTGGTGAAAGAATTTTCAAAATCGGTTCAGTAGATCCAGAGATTACCCATTACAACGTCACAAACTCACAAACTCACAAACCCACAAACTTTACCTCTTTATAATATTAGTATAGATCATGATATCATCGTCATTTACTGACTTTTAGAGCTTGTTTGTTTACATTCATAAAACATGTAATTTAGTTTCATTTTCATAGTAGCTACATTTAAACATCTTCGCACATCATTGTCATCTAGCTTTGATCTATTTAGCTAACTGTGAAATGGCTTAATATATTTTCCAATTCATCTTTCATTTCTACCCACATTATTTTAAAATAATTTAAATTATTATTTCATTACATTGTAATCTCCGTGTCTGATTGTGAACATCCACGGCATCACTACTACGGGCCTAGTGCTCCCATCACGCCGTAGTCGTGGATGCTCACAGGAGTGTCTGAAACGCCCCGTAACACCCTTATTTGTTGACGCGTTCCAGGGGGCCTACTCCCGAAGCTCGAAGTTCGTAGTTTCGACCTTAGTTACGGGCGTTTCCTACTCCCTAACACCTACGGACGGATGATTCGTTCGGGGCCCGAACGAAGAATGAATGACAACACAATTTGACAGTTTTACCTACTCCCGATGCGTTTTTATCCGTTCGAAAAATTGAATTTGACACTTGTTATAACGGATCGTCCGTCAAGATATGACGACATCAAAATAGTTATCGTGCGGTCGACGAAACTAATTCCCAACGATGGCTGCTTTTTTAATGCTCGCAGAAGATCTACTGGAAGAGCGGAGGCAACGTCGATGACATTTGCGCCAAAACTTCCAGTTGGCAAGTATTCCCGACGTTGAGTTCATAGGGAAGGGGAACTATAAGCTCACTCGGGAATTATTTGAGGACTTGTGTGAGGAGCTAATACCTCTTTTGCCTCAACACTTACGACAAAGTGGTGTTGATCCGAGAATGAAGGTAAGGTTAGATTAAATATACTGGTAACTTATTGAGCTGTATTACCAATCCCACCCATTTACATTTGTTGTTTTTGTTTAATTTCAGATCCTAGCTGCTCTTAATTTTTAATGCCCGGGGGAGTCACCAAGGTGCAGTGGACCTTAGCACTGATGTTCCAATGGCACAAGACACAGTGTCATGCTGTCTGCGCCATGTCACAAATGGACTGAACAGACCCTTATTAATAAAAAAGTACATAAGGTATCAACATAATTTGCCTGGGAAAAATCTTATAATAAGAAAGTAATTTTAAAAGCTTGTACCATTTTTCTAAAACAAATATCTATAGGTATTTAATAAAATATACCTAGCCTGCCATTTGAACAATGACTACCTATGCTTTGAAGAGTGTTTATACCTATACCTACTTATAGAGTACACTTAAATAAATTGTATCATTTAAAATTTTGTAGATTTTATGAAAAATATGGCCTGACAAGTGTAGTGTTACAGGGAATTTTGGGTACCCACTTCGGGGATTCATGATGAGAATGTAGACAATGCTGTAGAAGACCCCAATAGACAAAAACATGCTCGGTCCAATAAACAGCGTATGTTTAGCATTTAAAAAACCGATTAAGATGCCTCATAGCAGCAAGAGAGCTGCATAATAACACATTGAACAGATGAACAGTATTTTTTTCATCTATTTATGAGCATATTTTAATAATTTTTCAGGTACAATTGTCATTGCCTGCTGTGTTTTACACAATATGTTTAATGAGGCGGACTTAGAAGCACTTTCCCTCAGCGAGAAGATCTTCAAATTGAGCGCAGTAGACAGGGAGAAGTGTCTACAAATATAATATCTGCCCATCAAGCTCTTCAGCAAGCGCAAAGAGCGAGAGACAGATTAGTGCAATTGCTGGAAAGAAGTATATACTTATGCAGTCTCACAAGAAAACTTTACTAATAAAGCCGATATAAATGCATTGGTATGTGTATGACTAGATGTATGAATGTGAGTGAAGCAAAAGCAGTATGTAAGGATCGTAGCAGGTGGCATTCTGTAGTTTCTGCCTACCCCCATGGGAAAAAGGCGTGAGTTTATGTATGTATTATTGACTTCACAATAAAAGGATTTTAATTTTTTAAACATTTATTTTTATTTTTCACCATTCAAATCTGAATAAATTTAACAATTAACAACATACTATACAATAACTACAAAAATAGAATATACTTTATAGTACACCATAAAATTATACACATTTACAAGAAAACTTATTTATACGGGTACAAAGGCGGTCTTATCGCTGACAGATATCTACTAGACAACCTTTGGATGGACTGAAAAAACTTAGAATTATAAAGACTACCCAAGTCTGCGGTGTACTGTTGTTAGATTAAAACATATATATATACAAGATTATATTACTATAATAAATACTATACAAAAACCAAAAAATATTTATTTGTGACCCGCACAGGAGACACGAGAAATAAGCAACAAATTTAACAATAATAAAAATACAACCCCAAGCGAGACCCAAAAATATCACAGCATGTGTAGCGTTACCCAAAAAGGAAATAACGCAGCGCTGATATTCTAATAATTTATATTGACACTTCAACGTGGTTTTCCTTTTACTAATCAGTCTTAAATTATTGCTAGGACCTTAATTTCTCTTACTTGTCTACTTGAGTCTCAAATACCTAATAATCAGAATAAAATTAACACTTAACACACTATAACAATCAAAACATAGATTTTCCTTTATTTATCAGTCTTAAATTATTGCTAGGAACTTAAGTTTTTCAAGAATATTCCAGCTTTACTTCATCGAGCATCTTATTTCTTCTAGTTTTTATTATAAGCCTTTGCACTTCCACTTTCAGCAGGTGTCTTACTGATGGACCCTGTACAACAAAAACTGAATATCATTGATGGATAAAATACAAAATATATGATTGTGTGTCTGTAATTTATTAATATTTTGCAAAAAAAAAATTGTCTACTACCAAAAATTATAAATTTTGTTAAGTATTACCGTTGGTAAAGCTGGTTGGACTCTTGACTAGGTTTGTTGCTCTTCAAAACCCTCTTCTATAATTGATAGTATCTTTAACTCTATTTGGGAGCAGGTTGGTGCTACCAATGGACCATGCTGACCGTCTGACAGCTCCAACAGCGTTCTTGGCCAAATGTTTTTAACAGCCCGCACCTAAAATTTGGATATTTCGTTAATTTTAATTGCATGAAATGTATAATATATAAAAACACTATACTCGTAAGTACTCCTGCAGATATTAACCCAGTCAGTAAATAATCAAAAATGCCTTTGCCACAGCCGGGTTAGGTTAGCTCTGCTAGCTAACCCCTACTGACTGGGTTAAAGTATTTGCAAGAATACTGACTATGATTGTGTGCACTTTACTGAGGACAAGCCCTTAAAATCATATTAATATTGACGAGTAATGTATTAAACTCACCGTTTGCCACTGCTCCACGGAATTAGTGCAACTTTCCATTGAATTAAGTTGCTCAGGTTTTCCCACAGCCGTTTTGAGCGAACTTATGAAGACGACAAGGGCCTCAATTTGTGCGTAAGTTGCTGCTTAAGCGGTTGGGCCATTTTAATGAATTATTAATGAAAAGGAAAACTAAATTCCTCCAAGGTATTTATTATTTATTTCTTGACAATTCTTTTGAAAGTTGCTGTCATAAAGAAAAAAAAGCAAAGGTATCAATAGGATAATGCCGCTTTCCAGACAATAATGACAAAAGTAATTCATTTCTATATTTAAATATTTTATTTTTTGTTTAGTAAGCTTGAAACCACAAACTAGGAAAACCGGTAATCGACCGATAAAATAGTGCAACTCTAACGTCATCCATCGTTCGTTCACGAAAATTGTCTATGATCCCGTTCGAAGCTCAATAATCCGAAATCGTTAGGGGGTAGGGTTCACTCCGAAGTTTCGAAATACTTTCGAACGGCTCGTAACTTCGTCGACGAAGATCGGGAGTAGGCCCCCAGGGTTCAAGGTCCGGGTTAGAAAAATACCCCACTCGGCGGCGCTTCCAGTTGGACTCACCAGCCATCAGCCTACGCCCTACTCCAGACTACTCGCCGAGCGCCTGCTTCCACCTGCGGCTTGACTCAGGACAGTACTGGACCACTGAGGGATAAATAGAATACAGCACCTAATTGTAGAACGGCCCGAACACCACCACTGTTGCCCCTCCGGCTTGACTTGGCTTTGGGAAATAAATATATTTGTAAATGGGTTCCGCCTTCTTCTTATTTCACGCCTTATCCCTAGGGACGTTGGAAGAGGGTAGGAGCATAAACCGTTTCACTGGCGCCCATTAACGTGGTAAAAATACATTGCTGATTCTATTTTTCTTCTTGGTTGTAGTTAGTGTATGTTGTGGTTTGTTTTTTTCTGTAAAACGTAGTTGTTTTCTGTTGGTTTTTAATGCTACTGAGGTGTACAATAACTATGTTGTAGGTAAATATACATTCCTAGTAAATGTTGGTCTTATTATGCCATATTTTATTGTTAAAACTTCATTTGTTATTACTTTGAAGCGTTTCTAGACATAAGGAAAATATTGCTTCGGGGTGCCTATTCTGGCGCTTTTGTAAAATTGAATAATATTATATTATTTTGTTTAAAAAATTGTTTTTGCTTCAAAGTTATTGTTTTTGCTACAGACTAGTACACACTAGTAGCACCTTTTTGGTTTTTCCTAATTTAAATTTTATTTTCTGTTTTACTAATTTCATTAAAAAAAAAACCAGACGTTCTTTAATTATATTGTAACAGCACGGAGAACGTTATTGTTTTTTTTAACTTTTTGATTTTCTTAGCGTTGCACCACTTATCCATCTGATCTATTGTATAATAAATTTTCATCATGTTACCAGTTAGGTTTCTGTCTTTGCAAAAATCTGAGCTAGATTATGAAGTTCGAATTGGGGGTGTTACTGCTGCGTCTACTGTTGAAGAGCTACGAAAACAGATAGTCAAATTAGCACCAGATTTTCCATCCGATCACATATTAGAGTCCCCACTTGATGTAAGACAGGATCTTAAGGGTTGTTTGGAGGTCCTCACTAAAATACAAGGTAATCTTGATACACCTGATCCTAGTGTACCTACTATTATGCGGATTCAGAATATGCTGAACCATTTGCACAACCGTATTGCGAGGATAACAATTGGTGATGAATGCAAAAAGGAATATGACGATACAGTCAAAGGTTACAAGTTGCTTTCTCAAAGATTTTCTGCTCTTCAAGCTAAAAGACCAGTACCTGGTGCATCTTACAACACGTCTACCAGTTATTGTAATGAATCTGTACCTTCAGCGCCGGATGTACAAAACGCGATTTCGGTGACATGTGATCGGAGCTCATCGGATTTAAGTAAATTAAAATTTAACGGTACAACTTGTGTGCGCTCTTTTATACAACGTGTTGATGAATTTATCGAAGCTCGAAATATAACGTCAAATAAAATAATAAGTTTCGCTACCGAGATTTTTCAAGGCGATGCTCTTCATTGGTTCCGTGCAGTGAAAGACAGAGTTTCTTCTTGGTCAGACTTAGTTGTCCTATTGAAGGAGGATTTTGATCAATATGACTACGACTATCGCCTTATCTCCGAAATTCGCTCTCGTACTCAGGGAGAACGTGAAAACATTACCGTTTATCTCTCGATTATGAATGGAATGTTCTCGCGTTTATCTAAGTCTGTTTCCGAAGCGGATCAGCTAGAAATCCTTCTCCACAATATTAGGCCATGCTATGCCAGCACGTTAGCCTCTGCGGCTCAAATCTCGACGATAGATACCTTGCGTTCTCTATGTCGTAATTACGAGACCATTCAGGCTCGCCTGTCTCAATTCCAAGAACCTCCTAAGGTTACTTCAGACACTCTGGCTCCTGAATTTGCTTATTCTAAAGATTTAAGTACGACAAGTAACAGAACTACTAATAATTATAATAATTACAACAATAATAACTATAATAAAGGATACAACTCGAGGAATCATAATAATAACCAACCTAATAATGGTAACAATAAAAATCAAAACTATATACATGCCGTGGAAGTAAATAAAAATCAGCCTTATTGTCCTAGATGCCGTAGTAACTCACATCACATCCGTCAGTGTCAAGCTAAACGTGATATTGTTTGTTTCAAGTGCGGTAGGAAAGATGTGAAAACACCTGATTGTCCTGACTGCAATAAGACTAAAAATTCAAAAAACTAAATGAGCAGAATTGTAGAAATATTTATTCTGACAAGCAAGATTGGAAGAATTGGCTTGATTTTGTGAAAACATTTTCTTCTACGTACAAAGTATCTACAATTCTGCAAACAAAACCCATAAATGATCCTAGACCATATGTCAACATAAAAATTAACGACATAAACGCTTGTGGCTTGCTAGATTCTGGAGCTGCAGTAACAATTTTGGGCAATAATTCCCATTTAAATTTACGGAATTGCACTTTGCACCAGGATCACCACATTGAAATGATAGCAGCTGGCGGCCAATTATTGAAAGACATTGGTTATTTAAATTTGCCAATTACATTTGAAGGCCAGTTTCATATTATAAAGGCTTATGTTGTTCCAGAAGTAGACACCTCGATTATTTTAGGTGTAGATTTTTGGCGAGTATTTCAGATTTGCCCAAAATATTTAGGCAGTATTAAATTGTCCAATACCTCTTTGGCAGAGATTAAAACAAACAATAGTGAAAATTTCATATATTCTTATGAAAATTTATTAGAATCACAAAAAGCAATAGCAGATAACATAATAACACAGTTCAAGTCAATATCAACTGAAAACAAGGGTTTAGGTAGAACAAATATGATTATTCACCGAATTGATACTGGCGACGCCCAACCGATAAGACAGAGATATTACAGAATGTCCCCCGAGAAACAGCGCATTCTAATGGAACAAGTAGATGAAATGCTGTCTCTTGATGTAGTTGAGCCTTGCGAAAGTGCCTGGTCCTCCCCTGTCCTTATTGTAAATAAAAAGAACGGTCAACCTAGGTTCTGCCTTGATAGTAGAAAGCTCAATGCAGTCACGAAGCGCGACGCTTATAGTTTGCCATATGTTGCTGAGATTCTAGACAGCCTTCGCGACTCTAAGTACCTATCGAGCGTAGACCTCTCAAAGGCTTTCTGGCAAATTCCTATTGCAAAAGAGGATCGCGACAAGACCGCATTTTACGTACCCGGTAGAGGAACTCTGCGTTTTAAGACCACCGCTTTTGGACTGACTAACGCGCCTGCTACACAACAGCGTTTAGTAGATCTGCTCTTCAATGATAGGGAATTTAAAACCTTTGCGTACTTAGATGACATTATTATCATCAGTTCCACATTTGAAGAACACGTTTCTCGTCTCTTACGTGTTTTGGATAAATTAAGTCAGGCAAATCTTACAGTAAATTTCGACAAGTGCAAATTCTTTCGAAGTGAACTTAAATATCTGGGATACATCGTTGATGCACGTGGTTTGCGGACGGACCCTGAAAAGGTGGAAGCTATCATTAACTTCCCTACCCCTACTAGTAGAAAGGAACTAAAACGCTTTCTCGGTACAGCTACCTGGTATCGACGTTTCGTCCCTAATTTCAGTACAGTCGCTGGACCATTAAATAAGTTAACAGCTAATGGTAAAAAAGCTCCACCTTTCCTGTGGTCTCCAGAAGCTGACTCGGCCTTCAATGCTTTAAAAGAATGTCTCGTTACCGCACCAGTACTTTCATGTCCAGTTTACGACATGCCCTTTGAAGTACACACTGACGCTAGCAATTATGGAGTTGGTGCCATGTTAACACAGACCCTAAATGGAAGAGAACACCCCATCGCCTACATGAGCAGATCTTTAACCAGTGCCGAGAAAAACTACAGCATCACCGAAAGGGAGACTCTCGTTGTGTTGACTGCACTCGAGCACTGGCGTTGCTATCTCGAAAACGGGCAGACATTTAAGGTGTATACCGACCATTCCGCGTTAAAATGGTTCCTTTCGCTCGATAATCCGACAGGCCGACTGGCTCGTTGGGGTGTGCGTTTGTCATCATTTAATTTTGAAATCAAACACCGCCGCGGAGTTGACAATGTCATTCCAGATGCACTTTCTCGTGCTTTTCCTAATGCCGCAATCTGTCTTGCCAACGCTGTTGTAAACACAGACGATACATGGTATAAAAAGATATATAATGGTTGTCTTAATGATCCTAGCCATTTCCCAAATTTTATGATTAAAAATAATTCTTTGTTTCGTATTTCTAAAAATAAATCGCCGCTTACAGCTGAATTCACGTGGAAAGAGGTGGTCCCTAATGAATTTCAAGAGCAAGTGATTGCTGAGAATCACTCAGAGCCAACAGCTGGACATCTTGGCATTTTTAAAACTTATAGGCGTTTATCACTTAACTACTATTGGCCTGGAATGCACCAATCCGTCACCAAGTTTGTTGGTTCCTGTTCTGTTTGTTTAACCTACAAAGCACAAAACCACACTACATTGGGTGAAATGGGTCGTCCTAAGCAATGTTCGAGGCCTTTCCAGATGATCTCAATTGATTTTGTTGGCCCCCTTCCGGTTACTCGCAAGCAGAACAGCTATATGCTCGTGATCACTTGCTGTTTCTCAAAATTTTGCCATATCTTTCCTCTACGTCGCGCAACTTCGGACGCGGTGATTAAAATACTAGAGGATTCGATATTTCTAGTTCATGGTATTCCGCAAACCATTTTTTTGGACAACGGTAGTCAGTTCATCAGTTCTGCGACTGATGCCTTATTTAAAAAATATAAAATCCCTAACGTGTACTTCACACCTAAATATACACCGCAAATAAACACCGTTGAGCGATACAATAAGACAATCGTAACTAGTTTGGCAACATTTGTTGAAAACGACCATAGAACTTGGGACACTTTTATTCCCAAAGTACAGTTCGCAATCAACAACTCTGTCAATGAAGCCACCGGTTATACACCTTCTTTCCTTGTGTACGGTAGAGAGCTCGTCCTGTGTGGATCGCATTACACGGATAGCGATCTAGGCGATGAGGTATTATTCTTGCCGCGCGATTTGTATGCCGAAAACCTAGGTTGTCTTTCATCAGTATTTAATGATGTGCAGGCTTCATTGTGGCAAGCACATGTAAAGAATACTGCACATTATAATCTACGTAGGAAACCCGCAGAATTTAATGTTGGTGATTTTGTTTTTAAACGTACCTTCATTCTAAGCGACAAGGACAAATACTTTAGTAAAAAATTAGCAACGAAATTTTTTAAATGCCGAGTTATCGAAAAGCGATCACCTCTCGTATATGTTTTAGAAGATATGTCCGGTAAAAATATAGGCGTCTGGCATATCAAGGATTTAAAGTTAGTAAATAATATGAACAAGTAAAAATAAATCAAATATGTACGGGGAAACATAAAATATTATCTATTCTTCTTCAAATTGTAATTATCATTTTAGTCACCTGTGCAATTATCACAGATGATCTTTTTTTCATGAAAGGTCACGTCAACAACACTCTTATTATGTTGTTGCCGTTTATTTATTATCAAGATGACGGTATGTTAGGTTGAGAGAAAGAGGAAGTATGAATGAGTAGTGTTAATTGCAATTTGAGGTAAGCGGTCGGGTTTTCTTAAAGAATAAAACCCTTTCCGTGACGAGGGGGGTAATGTAACGTTATACGTACATTGTTTGATATAATTCCATAGTTTTACCATTTTACAAAAAAAAAAATACATTCAATCCTAATCCTATTTAATATCTGTAAAAAAATATAATAATATAACTCTTTGAAACATAAATTCATCAATACGATGCGCCATACTATTTGCGTTCGATGAGTACCTACTCGCAATTCTTTTGTCTGCGCTCGGCTGATCCCGCCACATAGATAACGGTCGCAGGCGCACCGCGCCCGCACCCGCCTTTCCCCACCTGAGCGACAGACATACGCCACCCGGCTGCAGAAACGAACGCACATACCTATTTGACGGTCTCTGCTACGCAGCTAAAAGTTATTCCTTTTTTCGCGCGTAACCGTCACATATAGTTGTTCGCCTCGCAATACATTGTGAAGTTATTCATAAGTGATTTTCCAACCCCAGCTTGGGTAAGTGGTGCACATTATTATATTGTATCATGATATCATCGTCATTTACTGACTTTTAGAGCTTGTTTGTTTACATTCATAAAACATGTAATTTAGTTTCATTTTCATAGTAGCTACATTTAAACATCTTCGCACATCATTGTCATCTAGCTTTGATCTATTTAGCTAACTGTGAAATGGCTTAATATATTTTCCAATTCATCTTTCATTTCTACCCAACTTAATTTTAAAATAATTTAAATTATTATTTCATTACATTGTAATCTCCGTGTCTGATTGTGAACATCCACGGCATCACTACTACGGGCCTAGTGCTCCCATCACGCCGTAGTCGTGGATGCTCACAGGAGTGTCTGAAACGCCCCGTAACACCCTTATTTGTTGACGCGTTCCAGGGTTCAAGGTCCGGGTTAGAAAAATACCCCACTCGGCGGCGCTTCCAGTTGGACTCACCAGCCATCAGCCTACGCCCTACTCCAGACTACTCGCCGAGCGCCTGCTTCCACCTGCGGCTTGACTCAGGACAGTACTGGACCACTGAGGGATAAATAGAATACAGCACCTAATTGTAGAACGGCCCGAACACCACCACTGTTGCCCCTCCGGCTTGACTTGGCTTTGGGAAATAAATATATTTGTAAATGGGTTCCGCCTTCTTCTTATTTCACGCCTTATCCCTAGGGACGTTGGAAGAGGGTAGGAGCATAAACCGTTTCACAATGTGGTATATAAAGAAGTGCTTAGTTAAATTATCATATCATATATAGACATACAAATTCTGCTTCGACATAGTAAACAGATACACAATATAGCTGTTAAACTCCAAGCGTGTGTAACCTACGTGAAGCCATTCTAAATCCAACCAAAATAAAGACAACTTTTCTTCGAAATTCATCATGAGCCACGTATAAGCCAGGAAGAGTCATCACACCTGCTCAAAGTTACTGCATGGTGTGTTGTTTACGCTGGAGGCGTCATCGAGCCGCCGTAAGCCGAAGAGAAGTAGTCAACGTATTTCTCTGTCCTTAAGGAATAAATTGGAACTGGACAGCATGACGTCAACAAGCTTCAGACTCTTCAAGCCCTCAAAGATAATATCCGCCGATAAGTTCTGGCAAGAGTGATGGAAAATGCAATAAAGCGGGCCCGAATGTGGCGAAGACCAGTATCATTTTCTCGACTAAATGGAAAAATATATATAAATATATATATATTAATATAAATAAACATTATCCAAAAGCAAATCTATATAGATATAATAAAGTTTTTCATTCATACAAAAATTATAGCCAAAGAACATCGATTGATAACGATTACATCACCCTTTTAGTAAGTTTATATCGTGTTGGTTGTAGGATACATAAATTTAAAGCAAAGTGGTCTTCCACTATTTGTACCTTCCCTTTGAAATCGATCCCACGAGACCTCTGCAATGAAAACCCAACGCTCTAGCTATTAGATCACGAAGTCAGTTCAGTTTATGCACATTTTATGTAAATTTATATGTAATTTTTATATTTCGATATAATAATAATAGATAAGCAATTTTTGGTCTACGCGAACAATTTTGCGGGTGGAAAGCTATGTTTGGATAATAATTTGCAATATCCCGCCAGAACTGGTAAAACGTAACAGTAAAAATCGGGTAGTCGACGCAGGCGAAGCCGCGGGCGGAAAGCTAGTTAATTAATAATTATAACACGGATATGTATTGCGAGAGTAAGTGTAGCTATAATGACATCTAAAGAGAGAGAAAGAAAGAAAAAATATTTATTTGTCACATCGATAATAAAACCTAAGTGTTTTTGATAGATTTTTTGACAATAAACAATTTAATTTTAATACATACTTTAACACCCATTTTTAGCCCTTTAAGGGATGAAATTCCAATAAGCCTAAAATATGTGTTTCTTTAATTAAATAGAAGAGCAGAATTACTAAATTTCAATTGATTTTGATAATAAATAATTTAGTTTTATACAAATTTAACATCCCTTTTTACCCCTTTATGGGATGAAATTCCAAAAAGCCTTTAACACTTGTTTCTTCAATTGTATTGAAGAGTCTATGTACTAAATTCCAAGTAAGTTTGCCTTTAAACAACATATTTTTCATACAAACTTTAACATCCCTTTTAACCCTTTTAAGGGATTTAATTCAAAAAAAGCTTAAACACGTATTTCATTATTTTATATTTAGAGGCTAAATACCATATTTAATTCATTTCAAATAAAAAATTACAGAGTTTCATACAAACTTTCATCCCCTATTTCACCCTTTTAGAGAATGAATTTCCAAAAATCCTTACTTAAATGACGCCTACAGTATAAAATTAACATTCCCTAAAAAATTCAAACTTCTATCATTAGTGGTTTAGGCTGGGCGTTGATATGTCAGTCGGGACATTGCCTTTTATATATATATAGATTAGTTTAGGAATATCCCGGATAAAACGTAGGAATTTTTTATCGACCAATCACAAGAGATAAAGCCTTTAACTATGTTTTCCAGTCTGGATATCTCCCAAAAGGTCACAACCGAAAAGGAATCTAATTTTAGCTCGAGAATATCGTAGCTTAAAGCTAGGCACTGTAGTTACTAAATTTCGGAAAACGACAAAAACCAACGACGTTCCAAAAAGACTTTTTGTATACCAAATCCAATAAGATCTTGTGTCAAGTACTCGAGTCAATGGCACGTATAAGCTATTTTTTTTAGATACGGCAAAACAGTGCCACATTGATGGCGCTTCACCTTCCCCAAATATGTACATAGAACAACATCACGCCCTCACTTTGCCGATGACGAGTAAGGCAGCAAATGCTGGCTGTAAGCTATCAAGAAAATTCCAGATGAGAAAACAGAAAATCAATTTATCCGACCTGCATCAAAACACACACACACACATCATGCTCAGCAGTGACTTACTGGACTTAACTTAATGTCCTATATTCCCTAGATGGGCAGAAGGCGTCCACAGATGTCCTCCATCGCGATCGGTCTTGAGCTTCACGCTTCACCTCTCTCTACGATATTCCGATGTTAGCCGCTTCTGCCAACACGGTGCCACGTCAGATTTGACGAGGACAGCCACGCTTTCTTTTCCCTTGGGGATTCCAGTCCAAAGTTTGAGTGATGTGGTCGGGACCACTTCGGAGCGTGTGGTCAATCTATCTCCACTTGCGACGCTTGATCTGCTCAGCAGTAGCGCTTGTGAATACCAGATGATTATGAATCTATTCTTTAAAAGATCCAGACAATGAGTTGTGAGTTTTTTCATCTTTGCTCAATCGGAAGATGAAACTCAAGACTTCATATTCAGCAGTACGTTAGGACATATCGCCTCTAAACATAGAAATCGCTTGCTAGGTCAAGTCAACCGAAACCCTCACTCAATTAGTATTCAGTTCCGCGTAAGATTAGAGCACGGATAATTCCTCCTGTCTCGTAAGTAGACGTGATCAGAACCAACTCCAGACTCACATTAGCTCTAATGGCCGCGATTTAGACATAATTGTAGCATATCAATTTGTCTAACAGCCTGGCGGTTTGAATAAGCATGGAGATAATGAGACTAACTTAACCTAAATTTGGATTGTTTAACACGTTTGTTGCCGTAATTACTGAAACAATTAAAAATCCATTGCGTCTCGCGCGAGGCGAGTCCTTGGCAACGAACGTGTTAAAGATTTTATTTGTCTGACTCCTTGCTAGGTTTGCCCGTATTGTATTTGACGGGAACGTACTGCCGGTATAAAAAGTGTCTTATGTTCTTATCCAGACTTATTTACCTACCTGTGTTTAAGATTTCATCCAAATCAGTTTACCTGTTGAGGCGTGATTTATTAAAAATCTTCTGAACATGCTAACTTTCACATTAATAATAGCAATTTGGAAGTTGAGTCATTTTATGTGTATTTACTACTTATCTTTGGATGTTAGATCTGCTGCCTCTAAATCATTGTCTATGGCCGAGTTTCTAACCTCTAAGTTATCGCAGAACTAATGTGACAAATTGACAAGCACGTGTTATCTGCTGTGATTGGTTGAGTAAATCTTCAACAGCCAATCACGGCAGATAACGCGTGCTTGATAATTTGTCACATTAATTCTGCGATAATTTGCGATAATTTCATGCAAGTTTGTGACGACGACGACAAAGTTACAAATTATACAAACTAAGTTTTAGTAGTTTATTTAAGTTTGTCTGGACCTGGATTGCAGCTTTGAGTTGGTGGTCTCGAAAGAAAACAGAAACGCAGGAAAAAAGAAACAGTAACTAAATAGAAGGGGTCAAATCATAAATTTGTTTTACTGAAATAATATAAAAGACAATGTGAAAAAAATAAACTTCGTACCGTACGAAGTTTGTTCACAGTCCACATGAATTTTGAGTAGTATTACCTTTAATATCTTTTGTTTTTCCTTTAAGAACACAGCAAACTGAACGACAAAAATCATACTTGACTAGGTTCCACGACCGAAATAACTCCGCCACGTTTGCAAAATATCAAGTGACGTTATTAGATATGCTGGCTGCAAAATGGAATACGATTCGTTATTGATTGGAACGTTAGGAAGAAAGGAATGTGTGACGCTGTGTCGTAATTTAATTTTCTCAAACATGCTTGGAAAATTGAGAATTATTTTGACAACCTTCTTCGAGATAAATCGAAATTGCTGTACTGGCCAAATACATGCGAGCAGCGGCCGGCAAAAGTTGTACGAAAATACATATGTGTCGTGGTTTAGCAGCCAAATAAATTACAAAGTAAACTCATATAAATGATAAATTATTTTTATTTCTGTAAGTTGGTTTGTACAAACACTTTTACATGTCGAACATATTTTTTGAAACTAGATGAGGTCGGCGTTTCCTATCTGACTACTCTGAGAAGAAAGGCCGAAACAAACTCAGAGGTCACAGTCTCTTTTAAAGTCCAGACAAAATATTGGTTAGATCATGTGAAGAGCATGTAGGCTGATGTCTGAAATGGTCTTTTGAGGAAAGAACTAGCCAGATTGAGTGGACCTGTCCAGTCAGTGCACGCATTTGTCAATAACCGAGCAGCTCAACTCAGAATTTAAGGAGCTCAACGATTCGACGAACAATACCAAAGAAAGGACATTCAAGGCCGCATAAACTACTCAAACTGCCAGACCATGATTAAAAATTAAGATAAATTTAAATTAAAACAAAAAAGGATGATCCACATAGTCTTCACATTCACAATAATTAATATAAAATAATATAATACTTTAAAAAGTAAATATTCTTGTCATTGCAAGAAAACCAAAAAATAATAATATATATATTATAATAACAAAATTCACGGTGCAAAATATAACAAAAAAAAACAAAATTAATTCGAGCAGCTCAATCCCAAGTCTTTTTGTCTTCAAGGTAATATTTAGTTTTATAAAACGCTTTCTGGCACAACTTACGTTTAATGAAAGATTTGAATTTATTAAGACTTAGATCTTGTACGTGGCTTGGAAGCTTATTATAAAAGCGTACACATTGACATCTAAACGAGCCACCTATTTTCTTGAGCCTTGTTGTAGGTACTACAAATTTGTGTTTATTTCTAGTATTTATGTTATGGATATCACTGTATTTTTTAAACAATTTTATATTTTAATGGGCATATAAAAGATTTTCATAAATATACTGAGAAGGCACGGTCATTACATTCATCTCCTTAAATTTCTCTCTGAGAGAGTGTCTCGGGCTTAAATTATAAATTGATCGAACAGCTCTTTTCTGTAAAACAAAGATATTCTGGATGTCGGCGGCATTTCTCCACAACAGAATACCGTACGACATCACACTATGAAAATAGCTAAAGTATACTAAACGGGCTGTCTCTATGTCAGTTAAATTACGAATTTTTCTAACAGCATAAGCTGCGGAGCTTAGCTTCTTTGACAATTTATTTATATGTGGGCCCCACTGAAGCTTAGCATCCAAAGTAAAGCCTAAGAATACTGTGCTATTTTCAGGATTCAATTCTTCGCCCTTTATCAACACATCGGTTTTCACCTGCCTAACGTGAGGTAGGGTAAACTTAATGCATTTGATTTTTTTTTCATTAAGAAGTAAATTATTTACATTGAACCAGTGAACTACTTTTGAGATCGCGCTATTTACATCGTCAGTAACCAGCTGCTGACGTTTAATTTTAAACGAAAGTGAAGTATCATCCGCAAACAACACTATATCATGGTTATCCTTTATGAGGTAAGGCAAGTCATTAATATAAATAAGAAACAAGAAAGGACCAAGAATCGAGCCCTGTGGGACTCCCATTGTTACCATAGATCCAGGAGATCTTTTTCCATTAACGTCAACGGTCGTATTATGTCGTGTAGTTTAAAATGGATCGAATTTTTACTCCAAAACATGGTAACTAAGGAGGTAACTTATCACAGGTTTTATTCAAATTTCAAACTGGCTTACAAATAGAAAGCTGTTTATTGAAAAAAAAAACAAATGAACACTTTAACGCGGGCAAAATTATTGTTGTTCGTCATTGATTTTGAAAAGTAATTGTATTTGACAAAATGAGTTCTAGGTTCTAGTTTTAATTACCATGCATTATTTGAGAAAAGTACTTTACAAGCCATGGCCACAACTAGGAATTGATGGGCTTACGTATATTTGACTCGGCTTCGCCACGGACCACATTTACACGTTCGTACATCAATGCATGTTTTTCTGGCCGCTGTAGTAATGTACTACTAATGTATTGCTGGAACGAAAGCCGTCGATTTTTGTATTTGAATTCTGAATTCAAGTTCATTTTAAAATTTAGGAACAACAAGCTCTATGCAAATTTAACTGATTTGATTTTACTTATGACAAAGGGACAAAGTTTCAATTTGCATTGCAACCAATACTTTTTTAGGACCTTTTAATTCCTAAAAACCATTTATAATACACAACGCTTAAGTCGATATTTGTAGGTGCGGTGGCTTAAAAAAATCTTGAAGTATATAGAAAAACAGCCTTTCTTATAAGCAAAACTTTAAAAGGTAAATTACTTTTGCTTGCAGGGCTTTTTATTGACGCTTCAAAAATTATTTTTTCTTTGGTACTGTAGCGACCCCAGCGATGCGATAGCAGGTAAGACAAGACTGTTAGGAAATAGGTCATGGGTTGACGAATTACCGACCGCATTGTTGGGACTTCGTGCAGTTTGCAAAAACGACCAAAATGTAAGTTCGGCAGAATTGGTTTTAGGACACACGTTGCGTTTACCGGGCGATTTTTATCACGAGGCAAAGGAATCACAAGTAGGACATCTGCCGACATTCGTAAGCAAATTGAGAAACATAATTAATGACATGCGCCCACAGTCACGAGCGGATAGCGGCTCGCGGAAAATATTCATTCACAAAGATTTGAAAACTTGTACTCACGTATTCGTTAGGAATGATATGGTAAGGAAGCCATTGACACCGTCGTATAGTGGCCCATACCAGGTCATTAGCAGAAGCGAGAAGACTTTTGAAATACAAAAGGACAACCGTCAATCAACCGTGTCCATCGATAGAATAAAGCCAGCATATATTATAAACGACAATACTGTGCCAGAAAGCGTAGGAAATAAAATCAATATAGAAACACATAAACAGCAGGTTGAGCAAAATCCGCTACCGCCTATGAATAGAACCACGCGCTCGGGTCGTGTTATCAAGAAACCCGTGCGATTTTTGCACAACTAGCAAAAAATTGTTCAGTTATGTTGTAAGTTTAAGGTATTTCTTGTACAATTCACTAATAACAGTGTCACATTGAAGTAAAGAGCATATAAATTTTAAAACATGGGAAATACACCAAATAAAGAATACGTTGCCATAGCCCAAGCCCAGGTAGTAGCTGGACAACAATTAGAAAACAAAATTAATTATTTTGGGATAATACTTATCATCATCGCGGTAATATTGGGCATTTTGTTATGTTACGCAATTAAGAGAGGTTGCATAGGCCAATTGAGAAATTGGTTGAAAAAGGAAGTAATTACACTGACGGGGACAACGGTAGTGCCTGCACATATGGCCAATCCGGCAACCGCAGGAACTGCAGCAAGTTACGTGTAAACAGTGTCCACAAAAAGTGAATTGTGCAAGAATCATCAGATTAATGTAGTGTGTTATTCAGAGAGCTCGTTCGCTGACGTAGCAAGCGAACAATGTATTTGTTATAGTGAACAATGTACCGTTACAGTTATAGCTGTGGTTTTGTATTATGATTGTATTTTATCAAGGGATGGCGATTTTTTTTTAACTGGCGCTGTCATAGCGGAAGCTAGCCGGCCTTTGTGGTGTTATTGATTATTACAGAGTGGACGTTATGACAGTTACCCTTAAACTCATGTGACTTAGTACTAAGTAGGTATATGTTATGTAAAGACGGCTCCGAAACACTCGAGAGACCGCACGTTGTAGATAAGATAGCGTGTAAGCAATATTTTCGCCATATTGTATTGTGTAGTGCTGTACGCACCATTGTAAACCTAATGTATACCAAAATTTAAAATATGTTAAATTTTTGGAGAAAGGGGGGGTGTGATGTAGCGACCCCAGCGATGCGATTTGCTGAATTGCATATTTTGTTATTTGAAGGAACGCCAGCGCCGGGCTCGCCAGTCGCTTACATACCTTCACCTTGCCACGTCATATTTTACGGTACGAATTGTAACTAAGTATTGTGAACCAAATTAAACAGTTTTCATATTCAGTATAAACCAAGTTGCGTATAATTTATCTGGACCCTAAACATAACACGCACAACAGTACAAAAATAACATGAACTATCTTCAAGAGTCCACGTCTTAACCTTTTTAGCATACTTTTTTTTATTTCCCCGGAGAGTTCTATTACTTCAGCCTTGCTGTTTCTGAAAAAGTGTACTAAAACTGTTTTAAAAGTTTGTTATATTATTATAAAATCCTGGAGAACTTTCACGAGATTCACACGAAAAGTTCTAAACAAAAATGCATCGAAAGTAGGTTGTAGATCAAATCTGATTAGATTGTCAGTCAGAAAGAGCCTAATGGCCTAATAGTACCTCGTCAAAATATGCACTATTTTAAACACTAGCCCAAGCTTTTATGTATTTTTTTCTAATCAATAAACTAATCTACGACTAGATTGGCGGAATATTGATTTTCACGACCCATTGTCAAACCGTGAAAAGAGCGAAATAAAACTCCTTTCAAACAACTATTATTTTGTTGGCAGAATCAATGAACTATTCAGTTCAGGTAGGTAGTTTCAGTGCAGGCAATGCAAAATGCACTTTGTTTTTAACCGACATCAAAAAAGGAGGAGGTTATCAATTCGTCTGATTCTTTTTTTTTTATGTATGTTCCCCGATTACTCAAAGACGCCTGGACCGAATTGGCAAATTCTTCTTTTGTTTGAAAGAGTATATTTTACAGGTGGTGCCATGGTCATCAGGTCTGGAACTCCTTAATGATGAGTATGTCACGGATATAAAATATCTCGAATAGTTAACCGACTATGATGAAGCAAATACTTATAAATAAATGGTGCTGATTAAAATGGTACCATCGAACTGTTCTGTTGGAGAAGCCGGAAGGTAGGCAAGGGAACTCAGAAATAAAACAATTTATACTAGTCGTGTTTGGGCTTATTAGAATCGTCACAAGATTTACTTTGGCTATAAATGATTATCATGTTAATTGGAGGTACCTACCAAAACTAAAAAGATAAAAATAAAAAACTTTTTGTCAAAAAATCAAACCGACTTCCAAAACAAAACACTACAAAACGAAAAATAACTTGCTTTGCCGAAGTCGGTGTTTTTTGTACCCTTTGTTTTTCGCTTTTCGACACCGACGTCGGTTTGATTTTTTGATAATAAGTTTTTAAATTGTCACATTTGAATATCGAACGATTTTCTTCTTTTTTTTTTTTTGTGTTTAATTAATTATTGTATTTTTTGTTTTAGTGGTACCTCGGTACTGCATTTTCCAGTGTATATGAAAAATATTTGCATCTACTTCGGTTTCGTTATATTTGAATTACAAAACTGACAGCGGTTACAGCCAGGTACCTAGAATATTACTTCAAAATCGAGAGAATGTAAATGAAGTTTTTAAAAATGGAACAAGTTTAGAACAAAAGTATCGTAAACTATTTGGCTGTTGCGGCTTCAAGATGTAAAATAATGTGGACGCGCGAAAAATTTTTTGAGTGAAATTTTATTTCAAATTTTATTAAAATGTCTTCAACATCAAGTGAAAAGTGTTAAAATACTCCACCAGATATAACAAATAGAGCAGTTGCGGCTACGAATAATTTACTACCAGAAAAATCAAGACATGTAAGAGAAATTAAATACTTAAACACACTGCCTGAAATACTTATTTGTCTATATCTGTGTTTTATTCCTTTCTTCGTAGATAAAATCTTGTATGCAACTGTACGTTATTGGTCTTTTAATAACCCACCTATTTCGGTACGCGCTACGCTTGTACCGAAAAATGGCACTCGTATTAATAGACCGTCCATAACGTAACAGTTGCATAAATAGCTATTTTAGTGTCTATGCGAAATTTTCTTTATTGGTAATTATAACATAATTTGAATATAGATCTTTGACTTTTTTTGTTTATACATACATGTCATTTGAAGTATGAACATTTTTAGGAAAATATTGATTTCTGAACCATTGATTTTTTTGTACCTACTATCTATTGTATTTTCCGGTGTATTTATCTAAAATTTCTTTTTTACAATCTACGTTTGAAATTATCACACTGTACAGTTCAAATATAGAAAATAGCGTTGCGGAAAATATTTCGGATAAGAAAATGTTTCGAATGAAATCAATTTCCAAACCGATTCTGCTGTTGTATTGGTGTATTTTAATTTTTCCGTTACATGTGTAATTTACTTTTCTCTATAAATTACATCATTTTTCAGAACTATATGATTACTATTTACATGCAGATAGGCATAGGGTTTCCTTCATTGAACCTGTCAGGATTAGTTCAAAAAGCCGCTGTATTCTACCAACATTGTGACCGCTAACATCCCCGATACCTCTACGCAAAATTATCCAAGCATTTTTGTAGTGCGAGTTGAAACCCGCATCTCTCGCTATGTTTGGCTTAATCTGCTCACCAACTCGTTTTTAGTTTCTAGCTTCATTCGCTACTCGCTGATCGTCGGCGGTGGAACGAGTGTGTAAATCCCAATTTATAAGTACCATATCTTAGGTGACTTAAACATTTTCGTAACGGGAAGGGAAAATAGCAACAGACGAAACAATTTGCAATAGGAAGAAGATCCCTTTAATTAAATTGATTTAAACGTTCATGAAAATCTTTTTGCCCCACACTAGGAATTTCTTTCTGTATCGTGGGTGCGTTTACATACATTTAAACTCACATACACAATACACCCAGATCTGGAACAACTATCTGTAGTAGGTCATACAAATATTTTTTTCGTGCGGGAGTCGAACCCGCAAAACGCCTATCGCTTAACCACTACGCCGACAATATCGTCACCAATGGTATTAAGTTGACTTAATATACCTATTTTTGTAAACTAACTAATTTATTCTTAGGGGAGACCTATGTTCAGCTGTGTTTGTCTTTTGGCTGAAATGATGATGCTCAAGATGATGACTCTATGCCTACAATGTTGAACACCGACAACGCTCTGACAATGCAAAAGGATTTTGCGTTCCCCACCACGCGCTGGTGCGACGCCGAATTTTATTTGGCCATAAACTTCCACAAGAGAAAAGCATATACAACACAGCCTCAAGCCAACCACATAACCTACTTAACCGTTGCTAGATTTTATCAAAATTGTCCGGCAAAGGTCGGCCGATCCGTAGCTGTGAACATTCCCGCTAACTGCAGGGGTATCGCACACCCTCCTGTATAATCTCTTGATCTCATTTACTCCAATTTTGCCGCAGGACGTTACATGTTACTGCGCAAGGAAAATTAGAGTTGATTGGTGTAATGAGTAATTATTTATCTACATATATATTTATTTATTTGTGGTTATGACACGATTACTGTTAAATGTTTTATTCAAATTTCAAACTGGCTTACAAATAGAAAGCTGTTTATTGAAAAAAAAAAACAAATGAACACTTTAACGCGGGCAAAATTATTGTTGTTCGTCATTGATTTTGAAAAGTAATTGTATTTGACAAAATGAGTTCTAGGTTCTAGTTTTAATTACCACGCATTATTTGAGAAAAGTACTTTACAATCCATGGCCACAACTAGGAATTGATGGGCTTACGTATATTTGACTCGGCTTCGCCACGAACCACATTTACACGTTCGTACATCAATGCATCTTTTTCTGGCCACTGTAGTAATGTACTACTAATGTATTGCTGGAACGAAAGCCGTCGATTTTTGTATTTGAATTCTGAATTCAAGTTCATTTTAAAATTTAGGAACAACAAGCTCTATGCAAATAAATGATTTGATTTTACTTATGACAATGGGACAAAGTTTCAATTTGCATTGCAACCAATACTTTTTTAGGACCTTTTAATTCCTAAAAACCATTTATAATACACAACGCTTAAGTCGATATTTGTAGGTGCGAGGGCTTAAAAAAATCTTGCAGTATATAGAAAAACAGCCTTTCTTATAAGCAAAACTTTAAAAGGTAAATTACTTTTGCTTGCAGGCTTTTTATTGACGCTTCAAAAATTATTTTTTCTTTGGTACAAAAATAACATGAACTATCTTCAAGAGTCCACGTCTTAACCTTTTTAGCATACTTTTTTTTTATTTCCCCGGAGAGTTCTATTACTTCAGCCTTGCTGTTTCTGAAAAAGTGTACCAAAACTGTTTTAAATGTTTGTTATATTATTATAAAATCCTGGAGAACTTTTACGAGATTCACAGGAAAAGTTCTAAACAAAAATGCATCGAAAGTAGGTTGTAGATCAAATCTGATTAGATTGTCAGTCAGAAAGAGCCTACTGGCCTAATAGTATCTCGTCAAAATATGCACTATTTTAAACACTAGCCCAAGCTTTTATGTATTTTTTTCTAATCAATAAACTAATCTACGACTAGATTGGCGGACTATTGATTTTCACGACCCATTGTCAAACCGTGAAAAGAGCGAAATAAAACTCCTTTCAAACAACTATTATTTTGTTGGCAGAATCAATGAACTATTCAGTTCAGGTAGGTAGTTTCAGTGCAGGCAATGCAAAATGCACTTTGTTTTTAACCGACATCAAAAAAGGAGGAGGTTATCAATTCGTCGGATTCTTTTTTTTTAATGTATGTTCCCCGATTACTCAAAGACGCCTGGACCGAATTGTCAAATTCTTCTTTTGTTTGAAAGAGTATATTTTACAGGTGGTGCCATGGTCATCAGGTCAGGATCTGATGATGGAATCCTAGAGAAATCGAGAGAACTCAAATATTATAGGCATACATATAGCGTTTTCGGTATTTTTATTAACAATGCAATCATTTGCACTCAGAAAGTATCATTTGGTGAACTGGAACTGATGAAGAAGACCACAGATGGCCACTGGAACTCCTTAATGATAAGTATGTCACGGATATAAAATATCTCGAATAGTTAATCGACTATGATGAAGCAAATACTTATAAATAAATGGTGCTGATGAAAATGGTACCATCGATCTGTTCTGTTGAAGAAGCCGGAAGGTAGGCAAGGGAACTCAGAAATAAAACAATTTATACTTTTTTTTTTCTATTTATAATATACTTTCTTTTTTTTTTTTTCTTGTTTGTGCTTATTGGAATCGTCACAAGATGTACTTTGGATATAAATGATTATCATGTTAATTGGAGGTACCTACCAAAACTAAAAAGATAAAAATAAAAAACTTTTTATCAAAAAATCAAACCGACTTCCAAAACAAAAGACTACAAAACGAAAAATAACTCTCTTTTCCGAAGTCGGTGTCAAAAAGCGAAAAACAAAGGGTACAAAAGACACCGACTTCGGCAAAGAAAGTCATTTTTCGTTTTGTAGTGTTTTGTTTTGAAAGTCGGTTTGATTTTTTGATAAAAAGTTTTTAAATTGTCACATTTGAATATCGAACGTTTTTATATTTTTTTTTTATTTGTGTGTAATTAATTATTGTATTTTTTGTTTTAGTGGTACCTCGGTACTGCATTTTCCAGTGTATATAAAAAATATTTTTTAGTGTCTATGCGAAATTTTCTTTGTTGGTAATTATAACATAATTTGAATATATATGTTTGACTTTTTTTGTTTATACATACATGTCATTTGAAGTATGAATATTTTTAGGAAAATATTGATTTCTGAACCATTGATTTTTTGTACCTACTATCTACTGTATTTTCCGGTGTATTTATCTAAAATTTCTTTTTTACAATCTACGTTTGAAATTATCACACTGTACAGTTCAAATATAGAAAAAAGCGTTGCGGAAAATATTTCGGATAAGAAAAAGTTTCGAATGGAATCAATTTCCAAACCGGTTCTGCTGTTGTATTGGTGTATTTTAATTTTTCCGTTACATGTGTAAATTACTTTTCTCTATAAATTGCATCATTTTTCAGAACTATATGATTACTATTTACATGCAGATAGGCATAGGGTTTCCTTCATTGAACCTGTCAGGATTAGTTCAAAAAGCCGCTGTATTCTACCAACATTGTGACCGCTAACATCCCCGATACCTCAACGCAAAATTATCCGAGCATTTTTGTAGCGCGAGTTGAAACCCGCACTCGCTATGTTTGGCTTAATCTGCTCGCCAACTCGTTTTTAGTTTCTAGCTTCACTCGCTACTCGCTGATCGTCGGCGGTGGGACGAGTGTGTAAATCCCAATTTATAAGTACCATATCTTAGGTGACTTAAACATTTTCGTAACGGGAAGGGAAAATAGCAACAGACGAAACAATTTGCAATAGGAAGAAGATCCCTTTAATTAAATTGATTTAAACGTTCATGAAAATCTTTTTGCCCCACACTAGGAATTTCTTTCTGTATCGTGGGTGCGTTTACATACATTTAAACTCACATACACAATACACCCAGATCTGGAACAACTATCTGTAGTAGGTCATACAAATATTTTTTTCGTGCGGGAGTCGAACCCGCAAAACGCCTATCGCTTAACCACTACGCCGACAATATCGTCACCAATGGTATTAAGTTGACTTAATATACCTATTTTTGTAAACTAACTAATTTATTCTTAGGGGAGACCTATGTTCAGCAGTGTTTGTCTTTCGGCTGAAATGATGATGCTCAAGATGATGACTCTATGCCTACAATGTTGAACACCGACAGCGCTCTGACAATGCAAAAGGATTTTGCGTTTCCCCACCACGCGCTGGTGCGACGCCGAATTTTATTTGGCCATAAACTTCCACAAGAGAAAAGCATAAACAACACAGCCTCAAACCAACCACATAACCTACTTAACCGTTGCTAGATTCTATCTAAATTATCCGGCAAAGGTCGGCCGATCCGTAGCTGTGAACATTCCCGCTAACTGCAGGGGTATCGCACACCCTCCTGTATAATCTCTTGATCTCATTTACTCCAATTTTGCCGCAGGATGTTACATGTTACTGCGCAAGGAAATTTAGAGTTGATTGGTGTAATGAGTAATTTTTTATCTACATATATATGTATTTATGTATATATATTATTTCTTATCGTGTCGATGACAATTATAAATAAAAAGTGTTCGGCCCAGAATTCAGCCATGGCAACACCATTCGGTGACGCAATCATAAAGTCTTCACAAGAACAGGTGACAGGGCATGCTGCTCCGAGAGATGTGCCATGGTCTGCAGAGAGATATACGCACAAGCACTGAAGACTAGAGCAATCCGAGAACACCCACCTGTGTAGGTTTTCTTTGTTGCAGCCGACCCGAGGGCGGATTTATAACATTCCAGGTCGACCACGGAAGCGCGTGCCTAGGTGGAAGGCTCTTCGATGGCTCGATGAAATTGTCAAGAAACTTGAGCTTATCTCGCCAAAGGTGGCAATATAATAAGATCTAATTATCTTAACTAATCTCAGTCAAACAAATATCACCAAGAAGTAATGTTTGGAAATACTAATTCGATTAAAAAATTCTCATTTCCGAAAATTTATTATACGGGTAATGCAGATTAGGCAACGGAAACTGCGGAAAAGTTGGTCGCAACTGTTTTAAAAACAAAAAAAAAACGAAATAGAAAACTGAACTGTTTAAAACTTTGCATGAAAATGAAAACCGACAAAGTATCACCGGGCTCGCGCACGAAGGGTTCCGTACCATTATCGCAAAAAACTTTAAACTTCTTTAGTATTTTTTGTTATAGCGGCAAGAGAAATACATCATCCGCAGAAATCATCTGCCGTAGAAATAAGTATAATTGTAAAAGAGATGTGTAACTTTAGTTTTTGGTGTACAATAAAGTATATTCTATTCTATTCTATTCTATCATCTGTGAAAATTTCAACTGTCTAGCTATCACGGTTCATGAGATACAGCTTGGTGACAGACATACAGACGGACCGCGAAGCCTTAGTAATAGGGTCCCGTTTTTACCCTTTGGGTACGGAACCCTAAAAACGAGCAACTACAAAATTAACTTATCTCAAGACTATTTTCTTTTTCAAATGACTTCTGTAAACGTTAGTTCCAACTTCAAAGTGACTGTCGTATCATTACATATTCCTTTGGGAAGAGTAGGTACAGGACAGGATTATCCGATACAAGGCGAGCGATCAAAAGCCGAGACATCTAAAGTACTGGCAGTAAATAATAGAGCTATGTATTAATAACTGGAGCGAGATACAGGGCAGGTACAGACAATAGAACACAGACTAACATCGAGTATCATGCGTGGCTTGTAATAAACAACGTTGTCTTGTTACTAGGGCTTATAATTGAACTACACTATTACCTTTTGCCAAAGTAGTCTACAAATACTAAACTAAGTTTTACTAATTACTCCTAAGGTTCTTATGGTCATAAAACTATTTTTTGTCACAACCTATTAGGGCTTAGCTTGTCTGATCAATTACGAGTCGAGGGCGATGTGACAATTACAAAATATTAAGGGACAGAACTACATAAAATACTCGTGTATGTCTTAGGAAATACCCAACTAGTCGCACATAAAGGACATCCTGCCTGTTAAGGATTCCTGTGTTACGTGACGTATTAGGGTAAACTGAATGTAATTGGGATGAATATATACGAGGCATAATGTGGACAGAGTTTTATGACGGAGCAGCTCATTTATGTCATAACCAGACCCATCTATATGCCATATATATTTAAGAGAATTTACGTACAATATTACGTTAAAAATAAAAGGTTCCCGATTTTCTCAAGGTTGAATGACAAGAATCCCGAATTATGCAAAACTTAATGCCCCCAATTTTTGTTCCGGCAACAAATGTTGACAAATGGCCAAATAATCCCCAAACCCTTAAAAACAGGTGCTCTTCCATTTTAACTTTAAAAGTAACGCTGCATAAAGCCAATCCATCAAAATTTACTGAAATATGCCTTTCATTATTCATGCATGTATACGCTGTTGAGGATAATTAAAACAAACAACTTCAAGAATGCCTTGTCTACAATCTGCATTTTTATTGGTGACTGACAACATGCTTGGAATAACTTGGACGTAGAGGGTCGTTTAGTTACCAACCAGTGACGATGCAACTCAATATAAAGAGGACTTTACGAGAAAAGGGTTCACGTCCTTCGTTTCAATCCTAGAATATTTTAAATTGAAACATTCGTACGTTGGACCCGAAATGCATGGAACGTACAGTTTTTCCGATATACAATCAAATTCGAACGTGGAATGCTTCATTTGTTTTCAAAATTCGAACGTATAGTTTGTTTTTCCGAAGTCGTAATGGCTTTGCTGGTGCGACTAAGCTCTTATTTTGTTCTTGCGGTGTAACATTCATTTACTATTTGTAAAGCGTTAAAATTATTGTTGTTCTAATAATCGTTTCCTTTTCTTGAGTCTTTTGTGATTAATCGTTTACCTATATACATCAGAATATTTGACCGCACACCTTTTACCGTTAAAATCATCACACAGAGACAGATAAATTACAATACTCTCACTAGAATTACAGTAAATCTTTGGTCGTTCATCAAAGACTCTTGTTCAAGACAAGAGTCAAGAATTGAGGTCTGAATCGTTTTCCGCCAAAATACTACAAATGGCCGCCAATAAGTGATCTGTTATTAATATTTATTGGCAACTTGGCAAGGTTTGCTCTGTGTTTTTATGTTGTTAGTAAGTTCATACGTTCTTTTTTTCTAAGAATTGACCAGATATAAATAATCTAGTAAATAAAAACTCGTCATCATGACTTTAATAATATTAGACACTAATAACAGGACAAAAGGCACTATTTTTGCGTTTTACCATAGCAATAGCGGCCATCGACATACCTACATTTATTGGCATTCAAAATTGATTATAAAACTAAAATTGCAAAAAATTGCACAATTGAAGAAGGAATAAACTGGCTCTGAGCACAAATTCCAGTAAAATCATAATTTGCCGAGAATTAAGCCAAAAAGAGATTTTTGGGCCCTTTGGAGAAGATTTTTTTTATGCACACTTAGTATCAATGAGGATTTCATTATAATGGTATCCCTAACGTGCATGTAAATTTTAAGCTTCTTTGGTATTTATGCAAGGGTGAATGTCTATTTTGACCGGACTAAAATCCGTTACCGTCTTGAATCGACATTTATTTTATCATCAGATGAAACCATTTTACCCTTTGTATCACTGTGATATCCATTATATTTGTGTATCATTTGTTCGAGATCCAAATAAATAAATAAAACGATACATAGTTTATTGGTCGGCTTCCTAATTTTCTACGAAATAACATTAGGGACTGGGCATTAACTAATATTGCTATACCTATACAACTTTAGCACGATTCTATTACAATATACTTTATTTAATACATACCTATCCACATTCAGAGTTTCATGAAACTCGATCAAGAACTCACACAGAATGCCTTAGGGAAGGATTAACCTTTAATGCCTTTAGATATACACCTTCAAGATCTCAAGGATCCCATCACACGGTACCTAACTCTTACTTAAATCCATAAATAAGTTCCCTTTGTTATGTTACTGTTCTGGAGCATGAGAAGCATAAACATGTTAATTTATGTGGGTCGTAGTCATATCGTTGAATCGGCATTTTCATGAAGTGATAAATCATCTCAAACTCAAAGCATTTGCGTTAATTAACCCCTCATATGCCCCTCAATTACCCTCGGAACGCAAATCTACTCGAGACACAATGGCTTTTTAATTGTTTTACTTGATTACGGCATACTTGGGGTTAAACTAATTTACAGGCACTTTTCGACTGTCAAGGTTTTAAAAAAGATGAAGCTGTTTGCTGTTGCTGTTAAGGTGTCACATGAATTATAAAGTGAGGGAAAAAGTGCAATGGTAACGATAGAAAACTGCGAGAACTTTATACTTACAATTCAAAAATATATTACCTTCATATTTTATCTAGGGATACTAATAAAATAGCCAAAAGTCGATTATCAAATCATAAAACTGAATATTCAACTATTTGATCGGTCACATCATGAAATGGCCAATTCTTTGATACGGTTACGACATAGACACAGATAGGAGCGGGCGAAATAATCTCTGACACAACAACACACACTCAATACAATAACGTGCAGAATATCCAGTATAACTAGACCTGCGACTATTGGAACTAAAACCAAAATATACCGAATTTGACTTCTAAATAACATTTGTCTTGACAACCACCGCCATTCTAGAATTCCAACGCACACTGGTACCATTTCTATTATGTTGTTCCTAGATTTATCATTCAAATAATTGGCAGATAATTAAGTTTTATGTCGACGACTCATATTCCGACGTCTGATAAAGGAATATCAAATATGCCTTTACTAAATCCTCTTGTTGAAATTGACAATAGGAGATACTTAATTAAGGTAGGTTTACACGCAATGCCATGAATAAAGAGAGATGGAGAAGTCTCGGTAAAGCCGCAACCAACCTTTCAGACGATCCATGACCGCGAATACTCCAGGAGTGCACGCATTGACAGGACGATGAATAAACTCTTTTCACCGAAATTTAAAACCATTGGTTAGTATATTTAACCATTGGTTGAGCCAAAGATGAAGAAGAGAATTAAGTTTAACGATCGAAGTAGGTACGTGAATACCTACGCTTCTTGAATTTTTTGAAAGGAATTAATGCTGCTGAGCTGTTTACCTATTTAATAATAAACTACATGATAGTATAATAAAACCAGCCTGTACTTGTCCCAAGGGCAAGGGCCTCTCCTCATACAGAGAAGGCATGAGCATTGATCACCACGCTTGCCCAAGACGAGTGGCGGTTTCAGACTTACGTTAACTATATAACTCCAGGTTTCCTTACGTTGTTTTCCTTTACCGTTGCCCGTGAAAATAAGAATACATATGAATTTCGAAAATTCACATTTGTTCTTGCCCGGATTTAAACCCACGAGCACGAGAGGCGAGGTCTTAGCCACTGGTCTTAATGATTTTAATAACCCAATCGGATTGTATTGGAACCTATCCGAATCAGCTTTATATGCAATCAATAATAAGAATCTTCTGCTTCTACGATTTTATTTTCATCATTTCAGCCGAAAGTCGTCAACTGCTGCACATAGGTGTTCCTCAAGCATCGTCAAACAGGCGCGGATACAGAGGAATGGCAACGGGGGCAATTCCTTCCCCCCCTTGGGTCTCTACCAAACTGAGTCTGAAACTCCAAGTATGATACAAAGATATTATAGCTTAATTCATCTATATTTCCATTTGTGGATATTACTTCACATCACATCATAAGCCTATTAATGTTCCCACTGCTGGGACACAGGCCTCCTCTCTGTGAGAGGGGATGGGCCGTAATCCACCACGCGGGCCCACTGCGGGTTGGTGGATGTCACGTGTCTTCGAATTTTTTGTTCTAGGACGTGCCGGTTTCCTCACGATGTTTTACTTCACCGTTTTGAGAGCATTGGTGATTAAATAATTTACACAAAGTAAAGCGCCTGCCTGGACCTACAACTGTAAGTCACGACCGATACCACTGGGCCACCACTGCTCTATATTACTTAGATAATTATTAATTTGTCCTTTGAGACCTATTTTCCATAAACTCAATATCGAATATAGGTCTCGAACGTCGGCAAATTGTAAAAAAAAATCTCCACTTGGAGAACTTAGTCAGGCATATTTACCCTATGTCTATTATAAGGGTTTTCTAAAAACACTACTAGTCTTCGAGCTTGCAAGTTGCTACCCTAGAATTTCTAGAGAAAGGTATGACAGATTAAAAAATAAATGAACCATATTTTTCTTAAAGCTAAGCAAGGTAATATTTTCAAGCTTGCTATGCACGCTCTTTCACCATTACATTTAAAACTTTTCGGCTTATGTTGCCAAATATTTCCATAGTAATATGAATAGTCAATAGAAAATCTATCTAGATTCGAGGCAGGGTGCTAAAATTTTCGAGCTTACTATATACGCTCGCTCACGCAACCAAAATTGCCTTCGTCCTGATACTTTGAAGAATGGTAAAAACCTGAGTTATAATCTATCTATGAAGTCTTAAAATTTTCGAGCTCGCTCTTCTTAGAAATGGTTTTTAAGCTTTAGTATCACTAAACCTGCAACTCGAAAACAAAAACAAAGAAGGTAATAATGAAAATACGTTCCGAAATGCAGGAAAATCATTTTTACAATGACCACCCCCCCTTTTCGCCCTGTATGGAATAAACATTTGCACCCCCCCCCCCTCCTGATCGAAAACCTGGACCTGCGCGTGTCGCGTTGCGAAGACCGCGTTCGTGGTCGCCACAAAACACGTTCTGAATAAATCTTGATGCTAAAAACTATTATTATACCAGCGAATGGACGTCGAAGTGGCTAAGAATTGCCTATTGTATACATGAAAAAGCCAACAATCACCATTGTGTATAGAAAATGGGTATAGTCAGCTTTTGTCTCGCCTGCAAAGGTTTAATATCGTTCGCTAAGTGATATTGCATTCGCCGCTTTTTACCAACGATTATGCACAAAAGCAAAAACGTCGCTTCGATACAACTTTAAAGGGGCTTTTCACTATCCGATAGTGCTTTTCAGGTATATAGTATTACGTTGGTTGCCTCTGGTTCTGCAAAACGCTGCTTTATACCTGTGTATCGAATCCGCTAGTAGCTTAAATTTATTTTATTAGGTAGGAATTTAATGGTATCTATTCAATAATGAGGTCGTATTTTTGCCTAATCAAACTTTAAGGAAATAAAAACTCTTTTAATAAATTGTCCTCAATATTTTGTTACTGGTTAAAAAAGTTGGCGGGAGCCAATAAGGAAACCATAAAATATATGTAGAATGGATATGGCATATCATTTTTTTTTGTGAAGAAATGGACTGTAATTTATATAACTTTTGAGTTCAATCATAAAAACTCATTTTATTTTAAATGGTAATAATCTAATGGATATCATTAAAGAGTTTGTATTTGCCTTAACAAAAATTATGGAAATGAAAACTCATTTGTGAACTTGACTTAAATATTTTGTTTCTGGTTATGTTCCGTCAAAAAAACCATACGCAACCATAAGCCAAACCAAAAAAAATATATTGAAAAAAAAAGATAACCACAGCATCTCAGATTTTTTGTGAGGCAACGGCATGTTATTTTTTTTACTTTTGTGTTCATTGCAATCATAAAACCTCATTTTAGAAAACGATCTTTAATGGCACATGGAATAAAACTATGAGATAAACTTGACAATTCTCAGCGAGATATTTGTGATACGTTGTTTAAAAAACGAATGTTAAATTGATTGTTATGTAATGATTTTATTTTACAGTTTTTAGTTCTTTAACAGTTTTAAAGAACGCCTAATAACTTCAAGCCTGGTTAAGATAAACTAGCAAACATATTATTCGAATAATTTCGTTTAATGGACATATTTAATTCTTCGTGGTAGATTATAAATAAAATAAAAATAAATAAAAAAATAAAAATAGTTTATTGTCACAAAGAAACATACATTAGTATACATCGATTAACAAGATTTTAAATTACGCTGTAGAAGTCTGTATACAGATATTGTGAGCCCTGCCTCTCAAACTAGGATAACCTGTATCTTAAGATACAGTGTTCAGCTGTGAGGTTACTTAAAAATAGGGTTTATACAATTGCGGACTGTGCCAACATATTATTCTTGTTAACAGTCAGATTTACTTTTATACATATTATTATTATATTCTACGAAAAAGGAAAAATAGCATTAATAACATTTAACTTATACTTATGTAATAGTGAATAGGCGAATGTGTGTAAGGATGTGTTTATGATGTAAGTGTGGTGAGTTTTTGTTTGAGAGTAGTAAGTGTGAGGTGTTATTATGTGAAGAAATAAAGTGCTATATTAGGCAATGTATATGAGTAGTGATTCAGTTTGTGCATAGTCCTGTTGAAGTAGCCATTCCATCACTTTAGCTTTTAATCTAAATTTATTGCAATCGAGTATATTTAGTTCTTTATGAATTTTCTTGTATATTAGTGTACTTAATGTGAAGTATTGTTTGCTGTGGGCAAACCATCAAACCAATCATCAATCATCGGATTGCTGTGTGTGTAGAGCAACCCCCGGGTGATGCCAGCCATCAGATTTGGACGGGTGTATCTTAACTCGAATATCTTCTTCCTGTCCAAGAATGGTACCTGGTTTATGTCTCCGATGAGGACATCACGCTTGCTCCTGACAACTTTACTGCAATGACTATGGCGACTAAATGGTTCATAAGAGCTTCATCTACCGTGAGGTGGTAGCATTTATCTTGTTTCTTGAACCGTTGGCTAAGATTGAGGTCATGGATGTGCGTGCCTTTGTCTTTACTCTGTCACCTAAGTGGCATGCAAGCTTATCTCTTAGATCATTGGCAGCTTCGGTTGTCGTGGTGGCTGCGACGTCATTTTCCCCATGGATGTTATCCAACACCCAGATTGTCTTGCTGCAACCCGGTTCCCCGTTTACCCATCCGATATGATATTGGGTACAGCCCAACTCTCCCGCATGTCCGAAGACTCCTATATGGACTGTGTTGTTTCAGTTAACATCAACAGCTTTGATTCAGATATTGGCTAAGGCTTCCAGCAACTACTTACAATTGATGTCCATACAAGGGTTACCTTCGCTAGTTCTGATAGTGATGACCAAATTGTCGAAGTTACCAGAAGCGAATCACACTAAAATTATAAAGGCCAAAGTTGTGTGTCTATTTTTTTACTTCTTGTCGCCAGAACGGTTGAACGGATCTGGATCAAAATTTGGCACGGAGATAGATTATAGTCAGGAAGTGCTATTCCTCACTATAATCTATGTAGGATACTTTTTATCCCGGGAATATGTTATTTTTTTATAATATTCGTGGTTTGTTTTTGTTGCCACTTCAAGTCCTTTGGTGTATTTATGCGTCGGCTTAAAAGTACGGTAGAGTATCGTTGTTTCTGTACACACAATACATCTATATTTCATCCACTAGATCCTGCATTAAAACGGCTCCCCACAATCAAAACCAACGCGGCATTATAAATCATAGTAACAGATCGGTGGCTTTATTAGCGCAATGCCGCGTGATTGATGGATCCCGATAACTTTCAGCGGAACCACACCTCCGTATAAATAAATGTCTAGTCGACTAATTACTATAATTTAGGCGTGTTGAAGTGGCCTTGAGCAAGGTTGAAATATTGGGTAAGATTAAGATGAAGATATCACGCTTTTAATTCCCCTTTTGATAAGCAGTTACATACATCCTGGTAGTTTTTTACAGGCTATTAAGAGTGTACAGTTCACTTCTAGGCAATCAAGCTCCAGCGTCAACCAACAGGTAAGATAGTGCTCAAACGCGAACCAATTAATAGTAAAAAAAGATACCACCCATACGCACTAAACGTTTTGGGAATACTTTTATTATGCGTACAGCTAAGGAGTGGAATTCCCTGCCGGAGTCTGTGTTTCCCGATAGCTACAATCTAGGGGTCTTTAAGTCAAGAGTGAATAAGTTACTTCTAGGCAAGCGAGCTCCACCATCGACCACATCATCGCTTACTATCAGGTGAGATAGTGGTCAAGCGCGAGCCTATATTAGAAAAATAAAAAATAAATAAAAAAAAAGATACCACAAAACTTGCTATGTCATTTTGCCGGGACTATTCATCATCATCATCAGTTCAGCTGAATGATGTTCAGTGCTGGACATCTGTCCAGTCTTATGCTTCTCACATCCCGTGGACTACCGCAGGCCTCACCAGGTCTTCGGAGGATCATTAATTGTGTACAATGAAATAAACAGTCCTACACCATGTATATACTCGTAAATGCCATTATTGTACGAGTAGACTAGTAATAGTTTGATACCTTTAACAACAGATATTTGCAGAAAAATATGATGTCACAAATGATTTCAACTGTTCGACCAAAAACCGCATTTTAAAAGGCTATCGTTGGCAGACGTTGACGTGTAACATAAGATTCAATGCAAACTGTGACCACTTCCATCGTAACATGGAAACAAATAAAAATCTGAAAACACTGCACACAGAGATCCAAAAATATTTAAAATCTCGTTTTTAGTCTCCCAATTACACTACGTTTACGTAAGTATATTTAAGGCAGAGAAACAAAATATTTCGATTATTTTACGAATCCAGACTATAATCACCATTATTATAATTCCGAAAATCGAAAGTAACTCTGTCTTTTCCCTTTTCACGTTTTAACGGCTGAACGAAATTGGATGAAACTTGGCATATGAATGGACCAGAACCTAGATTAGAACAAAGGATTACTTTCTATCCCGGTGTATTGTTCCCTTGGGATAATAAAACACGACATTCGGGCAAAGCCGCGGGCAGAAGCTGGTACAAAATATTTCGAAGAAATAAATTAACATTACGACTCCAGACTTGCAATCGCACTACGCTGGCCGATATTTACAGGCCACTTTTTAAACTGTTGTATAATCACAGTACTAAATAAACACCTAGGAACGCCCGCGTATCCGCTCGCAATCAATTTTCTCTCCCAGGTCATCTGCCCACCCCCGTTTCACTTACTAGCACTTTAGCGCTACGTTACTCGCTTTACGACCAGATTTTCGCAATACTCTGGAATACGGCCAACGCAACGTGTCCTCGTTTCATATTACATTTTTGGAATTGACGTCAGAGAATTCGTTTAAAGCGTTGTTGTTTGAAATCTGATGCATTTTGGGAGGAGCTCGGTGTCAGTTTATCCCTCACGTTTTACTTGATAAATATTTATTCATGGTTCAACTTTGTATTAATTTTACTTTTTATAAGCCGAAAATTTTCCTGCGGAAACGAACTACTGGGTCCAAAAGTATCTTATATCTGCATCCAGGTTATAATCTACTCGCGTTACCAATTTCATCGAAATCGGTTTAACCGTTAGAGTTTGATTAACTAACATCCATGCTGACTTTCACATTTATACGAGTAGTAAGTCGAAAGAATGGAAAAATGGTATGGTGTTGCCATATCCAATCACTTGACATAATCCTATTTCATCTTTAACTACGCCCACGGGAAAAGGTAGCCTATTTCCGTTCGAGATGGCCCTTTCGCAGTCTATGAAACGACTTTTATCTGTTTTACGTGTTTCTACGAACTTTCGTAGCGCTACGAAATCTCGTAGCAACGTCGTAGACAGTACTACCGTACTGCAATATTTTAAACTGTATATTTTTACAGTAAACTATCCCTGATAAGAGGAACATTTAGGTGGTAAAGTGCTTTTAGTTGTGAAATACATGTTCACCTGGATATTTTATACTTATTTTAAACGGTATTTATATTCGTTTCTGCATGAAAAGAGCTTTAGAATTTAGTTCGTGAGAAACCGTTATTAATTTTCTAGTAGTGCGATACCTTTTAACGTAGTTCCTGGTAATCTTATTTAATAGTAGCTGATGTAAAAAAGTGAAAGTCTGTATTTTCGTTAATCAATTATATCTAAACGGGTGAGCGGATCTGAAACACGGGTAAATCCTGATTAGAACATAGGACACTTTCCTGTATGATATTTTTCGACTTTCATGTAGCCGCGGTCCAAGCTAGTTAGCTAATAAATCAGTTTATCTGTTATATGATAACCTACTTACTTCATAAACATAAACATTGCAGCAGCTCAAATCAATCGGAACTTTGAGGGTTCAAAGCCTGGCTCGGGTCGAAAGGTTCAAAGTAATAAACTTTTAGGGTAGAAGGTACAATCATGGAGTAAATACGATGGATAAATGGCAATTAATGTACAAGCTTACCTCCTAAAAATGCTTTCAGGATTCATAGCTGTAATAAAAATGGAAACCTGCCGGTGTAACGTTAAGTACGTCTGTCGTATGTTTGTCCGTATGAATTATAGTTATTTTCGTCGAATTTTTATGAGTTTATAGGCATTATAAGACACTAACTTCTGCCAGTGGCTTCGCCCGCATGCAATGTGTTTTTTTTATCCCAAAGGAACATATACCGGGTGAAACAGACTATAATCTATTTATTTGCTAAATTTCACCCAGATCCGTTCTACCGTACTGGCGTAATTGAGTAACAAACATACATCCATACATTCATCCATCTTATAAACTTTCGCATTTATAATATTAGTAAGATAAAATAAATAGCGGATATTGTTAGCATGGTACTACTACATAGGGACAGACAGAGGGAAGCGAATTTGTTTCATACTATACTAGCTGACCCCCGGGGCTTCGCTCCCGTCAACTGGCTATCTACCTACCCACCCTGCCTACCCTGCCAACCCTGCCTACCCTGCCAACCCTGCCTACCCTGTCTACCCTGCCTATCCTGCCTACCCTGCCTACCCTGCCTACTATGCCTACCCTGCCAACCATGCCTATCCTGCCTACCCGGCCAACCCCGCCTACCATGCCTATCCTGCCTACCCGGCCAACCCCGCCTACCATGCATATCCTGCCTACCCGGCCAACCCCGCCTACCATGCCTACCCTGTCTACCCTGCTTACCCTGCTTACCCTGCTTACCCTGCCTAGCCAGCCTAGCCTGCCTACCCTACCTACCCTGCCTACCCTGCCTACCCTGCCTACTTTGCCTACCCTACTTACTCTACTTACCTACAATTTTTTATCTATCATCAATGTTTTTCTCAGCGCACGCCAAAGAATGAATTTTATAGGCAACATTTTCCTACCTTGGGTTACATTATTGCAATGTTCATAAGGATCTCTATTTTTTTTGAAACGTATTATAGCCTATGACACTCAGGAATAATGTAGCTTTCTACTGGTGAAATAATTTTCAAAATGGGTTCAGTATATCCAGAGATTACCCCTTACAACGTCACAAACTCACAAACTCACAAACCCACAAACCCACAAACTTTACCTTTTTATAATTTTACTAGCTGACCCTCGGGGCTTCGCTCCCGTCAATTGCCTACCTACCCTGGCTACCTTGCCTACCTTGCCTATGATGCCTACCATGCCTACCCTGCCTACCATGCCTACCCTGCCTACCCAGCCTACCCTGCCTACCCTGCCCCTACCCTGGCTAGCCTGCCTACCCTGACTTTCCTGCCTACCCTGCCTACCCTGCCTATCCTGCCTACCCTGCCTACCCTGCGTACCCTGCCTAACCTGCCTACCCTGCTTACCCTGCCTACCCTGCCTACCCTGCCTACCCTGCCTACCCTGCCTACCCTGCCTTTCCTGCCTACCCTACCTATCCTGCCTACCCTGCCTATCCTGCCTATCCTGCCTATCCTGCCTACCCTGCCTACCCTGCCTATCCTGCCTTTCCTGCCTAACCTGCCTTTCCCGCCTACCCTGCCTACCCTGTCTACCTTGCCTGCCCTGCCTACCCTGCCTACTCTGCTTACCCTGCCTAACCTGCCTACCCTCCCTACCCTGCCCACTCTGCTTACTCTGCCTACCCTGCCTACCCAGCCTACCCTGCCTACCCAGCCTATCCTGCCTACCCTACCTATCCTGCCTACCCTGCCTTTCCTGCCTACCCTGCCTATCCTGCCTACCCTGCCTAACCTGCCTTTCCTGCCTACCCTGCCTATCTTGCCTACCCTGCCTACTCTGCTTACCCAGCCTACCCAGCCTACCCTACCTATCCTGCCTACCCTGCCTACCCTGCCTATCCTGTCTACACTGCCTATCCTGCCTACCCTGCCTACCCTGCCTACCCTGCCTACCCTGCCTACCCTGCCTTTCCTGCCTACCCTGCCTATCTTGCCTACCCTGCCTGCCCTGCCTACTCTGCTTACCCGGCCTACCCTGCCTTTCCTGCCTACTCTGCCTATCCTGCCTACCCTGCCTACCCTGCCTTTCCTGCCTACCCTGCCTATCTTGCCTACCCTGCCTACCCTGCCTTTCCTGCCTTTCCTGCCTACCCTGCCTATCTTGCCTACCCTGCCTACCCTGCCTACTCTGCTTACCCGGCCTACCCTGCCTACCCTGCCTACTCTGCTTACCCTGCCTACTCTGCTTACCCTGCCTACCCTGCCTACTCTGCCTACCCTACCTACTAATTTGTTTCTATCATCTATAGTTTTCTCAGCGCACGCCAAATAATGTATTTTACTGACAACATTTTGCTACCTTGGGTTACATTATTGCAATTTTCATAAGGATCTCTATTGTTTTTGAAAATATTTTATAGCCTATGACACTCAGGAATAATGTAGCTTTCTACCGGTGCAAGAATTTTCAAAATCGGTTCAGTAGATCCAGAGATTACCCCTTACAACGTCACAAACTCACAAACTCACAAACTTTACCTCTTTATAATATTATAGTATAATAGTATAGTATATATAGTATATAGTATAGAATAGATTATTAAGTATAGATAAGGATGCATTACATTTTAATTATTGATGGGTTCTAACGCCCGCTTACCCAGCCTATTATGTACCTAGACATATATATTTTTTATAAACTCGTTTTAGCAAGGATGATATACTTATGGGTTACAGTTCTGAATATACACCCAAAGATGTTTTGATGATTGCTGGGGAACAACAATCAGCTACGCGGGCTTTTATTATTAATACAATTTTAAAAACTACGCACTCGAATACATAAGTGCGATTGTTAGCTATAACTTTTAATAAGAAATTCTGTTGAGCGGACAGCGATCCACAACAAGCAACTAGTTCTGTAATAAGCCTCGACTAACGATCAAGTGTAATCGAATGGAGTACCCAATTAGTGGGGTAAGTAGAGAAGTAAGTAGTTACAGCCAGTTTATAAACTAACAATGTTGTTTATAAATAACTTGTTGAGAATTTATTTTTATCTAAGGGCATAGTACGCAGGCAAGACTTTACTATTTTTTTAATACCTAGATAACTTTTATACATAAAACTGTACGTAACTTGAAGGATTATTTAGTTTTTGTTACATCGCAATCGGTTTTCTCTATGAAGATACCTATGAATTTAAAGTGTACATGAAGTGAAATGTCACAAAACACGCAATTCAGATACTCGTACAGTTGAACTCCATATTTGATAGATGGCGTTGTGCATTTGACGTCATTTTCTGAATGGCGGTGTTAAGATTCTCCGCGGAAGAATGATCCTAGGAAAAAAATTTGGTAGGTAAGTAAGTAGGATAGGAAGATACTCGTAGGTGCGCTTGATCGGAGCGGACGTGTTTTTACGTGTTTTCTGTGATTTTGGTAATGTCTTTTTAACTTATTTTAAATTATCATTTCAAATTATACCCAAACTCGGACCCTCCTCTTTCTTCTTGTGGAAGTGTCCGTAAGAGGTGGCGGACATATTGGTTGGTGTCGGAAGTCTCGCTTTCTCCCATGTGAGCTCAGAAGCGGAGGGACCTGCATCGCTGTCGGCTTTTGGTGAGTCAACCAAGACAACATCAAGATTTTGCAAATCTCGAAAAGTCGTCCTCGCCCACCCTGAGGTTCGAACCACGGACGCCGAGCGCTGGGACAACGTATTCGGTAACTGCGCCAAGTCAACGTTGACGTCACCGTGCGAAATTTGTAAATTTTGTAAAATTTGTTGCTACGTTGCTACGGTGCGCGCAATACAACTGTGCCGCGCATCGGCTACGCGCTTGGCGGCTACGATCGCTACGAATGTTTTAACTGCTACGCGTTTGATTGCGCCGGCCGACTATTTTGCTTGCTTGTTTACTCGTTGGCTATACTTGCCTAGATATAGAAATACTTTGCAGGAATACTATATTTTTTCTAAAATGCCTAAAATAAAAATAACACAATCATCTGCTCAGCCAGCCCCTTCGAATGAGGAACAGTGTGTTACACCAACAACTAGTATTGCGACTGTACCTTGTGAATCGGAATACATTAATACACAACAGAGGTCAACAAAGCGTCCTTGTTTTGGATTTTAGTCCTACAAGTGAATTTGATGATTTTAAAGAAGAGATGCGAACAATGCTGGCCAAATCGAATTCAAAACAGGAAAGCATTTTGGAAAAATTTATGGCAAAAATAACCCTCGAACTAACAGAGTTAAGAACTCAAAACGAAGAATTGCGTAACATCAGGTCTGATCTGGAGGAGTCGGCAAAATTAATGAACGCCAAATACGAGGATATGAGAATTAGCATGGGTAGGCTGGATGGTGAACGTTCGGAGCAGCGTAAATATATAAGCCAGCTGGAAAAACAAATTCAAGATATGCATGGAAATCATAGGTCTGCCGTGATCGAGCTGCGTAATATCTCCTCAAAGGACAAAGAAAACGTCAGGGACTTGACGAAAATAGTCGTGGGTGTGTGTAAATCCTTGGCGGTGGAGGTGAAACCGGAAGAGATTCGGGACGTTTATCGAGTGCCGAGCAATCAAGGCCCTTCAAAACAAATAATTGCTGAATTTCAATCAGTCGTTACAAAAAACACAGTACTCCGTGCTGTGCGTGACTTTAACAAAGGGAAGCCACCATCTGAAAAATTAAATAGCGAACATGCCGGTCTAACTGGTGAACGTACCCCTATATATGTCGCTGAACGTCTCCCAGTAGCTGCCAGGAAGCTCTTCTATGATGCCCGAAAGTTTGCTAAAAGCAATGGATGTCAATACTGCTGGATAGCAAACGGAAAAATTTTTATTCGAAAGAAAGAAGGGGAAAAACCCATACTCATAATCTCTGAATCCAGCTTTCAAAACCTATTGCATGAGAAAAAGTAATTTTTTAACTTGTCGAATAACATTAGCTTCTAAGTTATTTAAGCATGATCGCGTTTCATATTATTTAAGCATTATTATCTTTTTTGAAAAGGCACCTTCACACACTTACAAAAATCTTTTAATTACACAAGTCTACAATTCACACATGTACATTAAAACAATTCACAAATCACAAAGTTTACTGATAAATTCAGGCAATGATACTCATTGTGCTGTGCAAATCAATATTAGTAAGCAATATCGAACATGTTGTATTTGTCTAGTTATTTTTTGGGAAAATTATGATCAGTTCTCTTATGACATCTTCAGGTTAAATTTCGGATTAATATATATATATATATATATTTTGTCTTTAAATGCAAATCACACTAATTTAAATAAAAATGAATAATGTAAATGAAATTATAAATAGTCTGGATACATTTGGTTCCCACGAATCGTTCATTTGTCCTCCTGATAAATGCCTTCAGATCTTGGGAAACCCAAATAAAACGATTAATGTGCTACATTTAAATATACGTAGTATTGGCAAGAACTTCGATAGCGCTCTAGTATTGTTGTGTTCCTTAAAGATCAGGTGTGACGTCATTGTGCTTTCGGAGTGTTGGCTCAATAAAGGTATAAATATTCCGATATTGCCTGGATACACAGCCTATTCATCAACCAAAAGCCTAAATAAAAGCGATGGCTTGGTTGTCTATGTTCTCTCTGACTTACAACATGACGTAACTGAGCCGGCTTTTGTTGATGCTAACTGCCTATTATGCAAACTCACTGACATTGTAATTATTGCTATATACAGGCCACCAGCTTTTCGCAAATTAGACAACTTTTTAAATAGCCTCAATTATATATTAACGTCGGTTACCTCCTATAGAAATATATTTCTGGTGGGAGACATGAACATTAACATTAGCCCAACAAGTAATGACCCAAATTATAATGAATACATGATTTTAACTGCATCACACGGACTCTTACCAGCATACACATCACCTACCAGAGATAAAAATTGCTTGGATCATGCCATGATTAGAACAGAAAAATCTGTAGTATCTTTTATCGTGGACAGTCATATTACCGACCATGTCCCCGTACTTGTCTGTGCAAAAAATATAAAAATACGTCAAACTAACAAATTCCTCTCGAAAGTAGATCTGCCTAAAGTTGTTTTGGAGATTGCAAAAACCGATTTCAGTGCCATTCTTTCATCTAGCAACCCTAATTGGGCTACTGAATTTCTTATTAATACTATTGTGTCTATTATACGTAATAATACAGAAACAACTGGCGTTCCTTCCAGGCTGAGAATAACCAAGCCCTGGATCACGCCAGGACTCCTCAGATGCATTAGAAATAGGGATAACATGCATCGAGAACACAAAAAGACACCGGTCAATTATACTCTTAAATTAACCTATTTACGCTATCGCAATTTTTGCAATAAACTTCTGCATAGGCTTAAAATTAATTACGAAAAAAATGAATTGGAGAAAGCCAAAAATAACCCTAAGAAGACATGGAAAGTTATTAATAGTATAATTAATAAACAAACATCGAAAGCCCCTCCTAGGGAGTTGCTGTCCATATCCAGTCTAGACTGCAAGGCTTCATTGAATGTTGTCAATAGCTTCTTTGGAAATATTGGCAAGGAACTCGCGGCTAGTCATACAAATGGAGGCAAGGAACATGAGTCATTTATGAGGCATAAAGAGCAGGTTAACTCAATGGCCTTACTCTCTCCTGATAATACCGAAGTTGAAAATATTATTATGGGTCTTCGTACTGATTCTGCCCCGGGATGGGATGGAAACAGTTCAAAACTTCTAAAGTTGAGCAGAGAAACTCTAGTGCCCCTCGTCACTCACATATGTGATATTTGTTTCTCTAAAGGTGAATTCCCGAGAGTTTTAAAGAGAGCGGTCGTACATCCTATCCACAAGAGTGGGGAGAGAGGCAGTGTCAATAATTATAGGCCAATTTCAGTCTTGCCGGCGATATCAAAGGTCCTTGAAAGGCTCCTCAACAACCGTCTTGTATCTTTCTTAGAGAATAATAACATCCTTTCCAAAAATCAATTTGGCTTTCGTAGGGGGAAGTCCTGTGAAGACGCATGTGCGGCCTTGATTGACGATGTTGTTGAGACACTGGATAAAAAGTCCAAGTGTCTAGGTTTATTTCTAGACCTTTCCAAGGCATTTGACACTGTCTCTGTCCCTATTCTTCTAAAAAAAATGGAGCAAATAGGAGTTAGAGGTCCTGCACTCGCAGTCTTCGCAAGTTACCTATCCGAGCGAACGCAATGCGTTAAAATCGACACATATGTTAGTGACGAGTGTATATTGTCCTTCGGAGTACCTCAAGGCTCCATCCTGGGGCCTACACTTTTTCTACTTTATGTAAACAGCCTATGTGATTTAGCACTCCCATATTGTTCAATTTATTCATATGCCGATGATACGGCCCTTCTGGTACATGCTGAAAATTGGGACGAAGCCAGGAAGAGAGCTGAGGATGTCCTTAGAATTGTTATGTCTTGGCTAACGGCGAATAGTCTGACCCTGAATGTAGAAAAAACAAACATAATCACTTTTTCTTTGAAATCTCCCTCGCAACCCGACAACTCATTTACAGTTAAGGCTCACATTTGCAATGCAAATGCGAACCGATGTGCTTGTCTTCCCCTGACAAGAACAACCAGTGTAAGATACCTGGGTATAGTTATAGACAGTCTGGTCTCGTGGAGTGCCCAGATTAGGATTTTGTCTGGCAGAGTTAGAAAATTAATTACGGTGTTTAAAAGACTACGATATAGTGTTGATGCGGATACCTTACGTATGGTTTATTTTTCTCTTTGCCAATCAATATTAACTTTTGGCATTGCGGTCTGGGGTGGAGCTCCGAAGACAACCATGTTACAACTGGAAAGGGCACAGAGGGCGGTCCTCAAGGTCATGACTTTCAAACACTACCGGCATAGTACCGCACTACTGTACAAAGAATGTAAGGTCCTGACCGTGAGACAGCTCTTTGTGCTGAACTGTACGTTGCGTAAACATACCGGCCTGAGGTTGGACGCTAATCGTCCGGCAATGCGTAGGACTGCTAACGTTTGTCCCTCCGTAAGACATAGAACCACGCTTGCGCAGCGACATTATATGGTTCTGGGTGGTCGTATATACAACTTTATTAACAAAAAGTGCAGCATTTACAAGTGTAATAAATTTGACTGCAAGGCTCTAGTCAGTAAATGGATCATCACTCTTTGCTATGATGAGGTCGAAAGAATTCTCGATGCGTGACCTTATTCTGCTCCCCCTTTTCCAAACTTTCCTCCATCACACACATCCTCATACACACATACACACTTACAACACAAAACATAAACACAATACTTACACACGGTTTGCCTCTCAATTCAATTTAATTAATCAATTATTTATATAATTTATATTGTCTGTACCCTTGGGCTTTGTTTAAGTTTTACGTGTACTTTACTCCGAGCAGTGTGCATTGTATTGTCCTTGTGAACTTAGAGAGCCCTGACACTCATAACACAAGTTCAATCTTAGCTTGGGTGTCAGAGATGTATAACTCTGTGTCATGTAGAATTCTCAATTTGAATTTTAGTTTTGTTAAACCACATGAAATTGACATTGAAATTGTAATCTGGCAATAAAAATTTATTATTATTATTATTTATTATAGGTACGGTAGACAGGGTAGGATTAAGTGTAGAGTAGGTAGGGTGGGCAAATGACTGGGCGAAGCAGCGGTTACAGCAAGTAAGATAATAAACCAACAGTAACAGTACAGATTCACAAACCATATTTATTTTACAAAAAAAGTTAATTCGAATTATAACCAATATAGATCAAATGGATAGCTGCAAACCACACTTCCGAAAACACAAAATACTCACGCTTCCCTGTTTATACATCCTAGAATTATGTAAATTTGTCAGAAAACATCCAGATTTTTACACAACTTGCGAAGAAACACAAACTAGATTCAATTTTAGACACAACAAAAACAAAATAAACATACCTCAAACCCGACTTAAAATGCACTCAACCAGCCCTTTAGTAATGTCCATAAAAATTTATAACAAACTGCCAAATGATATTAGAGAAATAAACAAAACAAATATATTTATTAATAAAGTGAAACAATTTCTTGAATCCAAGTCATATTACTCAGTTAAGGAGTTTTTTAATGACAAATCGATTGCAAAATAAAAAAATTCCCTCAATTATCCACCAAAAATTACGAAATATATATAATAAAATGGGTAAATTGCTTGAAATAGGTGCTTACAAAAGCCAAATATAATAAATAACATTAATAACATAATTTAATCTTAATGAAAATACCTCAATCAATTTTATAATAATTACTTATTTACTATTCCTATTCAATCAATATATCATACCTATAAACACAGACATAATTATACATCCAATTTGACATTTGTAATATTTTTATAATTTTTTTTTTGATACTATGTAATGCCTTGAAATACTACTGAAGAGGGGGCCACCCCTTCCTCTCTCCTAATTTTTGCTGTGCCCGACGGGGTCCATATTGATCTTTTACCATGTCTATACCATCTTTGTAATACATATGGAATGCAATAAAGTATTGAGTATTGAGTATTGAGTTAAAAAATACTGAAAGGCATCAGCTTCTAAAATGTTGTATCCTATAAACACTCTTTCGTAAAAGCTATTTTAGCACTTGCTATATTTCCTTTAACAATCTTGTTCATTCTTCGTTAACTTATTTTAATTTAGCACAAACCGGTTATACTTATGTACTATAAATAAAATGATATAAATATATTTCCTTTGTTCGTCCGACAAAAACATTGTTACTTTAAGCTGCTTAATGTCATTTAACTGAAAGTTAATAAAATTTTATCTTTTGTTGAACATTTGTTGAAGCTCAATCAAGTAAATTGAGAAAGGCTTTGTTTTCAAGCGAATTTCTAGGAAACTGTATTTCCTTTAGAATAATAAGTACCTACAGTCGGAAATAACAACCACTATAACTATTAAAAGGGTCGATTTCACCAATGAAACTAATCGCGATTAGTTCGAGAGAATCAACTAAACTCAGTTTATGTAAATACAGCGTTCTGATTGGTTGAGACCGCTGAGAAACTACCAATCAGAACGATGTATTTGCATAAACAGAATTAATTGAATCTTCTTTATTTTTTGGCCTCAGATGCGATAGTCGTAGGTTGCGTAATGGCGTACCTTTGTATAATGGTGAAGATCACCGAGATTTACCCAAACTCGTTAAAAATACGGCGAACGCCATTAAAACTAAGACAAACCGGAAAGCCTAGCTTCTATCAAAACTTTTTTTTACAAAAAATACAACCGACTTCCAAATAACAATACAGGAAAGTGGATAATAACTTCAATTTTGGTAGCCGGTGAAAAACAGAAGTTTTTGTTTCTTCTTTTTTAGACACCGACTGCCGAAATTTAAGTTTTTTTTCACTTTGTGATGTTTTTATTTGGAAGTCGATTGTATTTTTTTTTGTAAAAAGATTTATTTTAAATTTTTAGGTTTGGGTACATTATGAGAAAGTTCTAGACCTAGATTAAGGTACCTAAGGGGAATGATTACCCGAATAACATAAAACTTGAATATGACCGGTGAATAGAGAGTGTATCAGAGTGAAGAAGAAGAATCCCGAGACATTTGCCGTCGTTTATTGAAGAGTTATTTTGTATATCTCTGAAGTACTTCATCAGATCTTCACCAAATTTAAATGGGACCAGTCGGAAACACCCTCTTTTTTTAAATCCGTTTATAAATGACGGAGGAATCGGTGAACATACACAAAAAAAAAACATATAGCCGAAAATAAAACCTACTCCTATTTGGAAAGTCAGTTAAAATGGGCCCAATTTACATAATTTAACTCATTAAGAGACCTAGTTCTAATTTTGTATACCTTTTAAGAAATCTTCAATTCTCATTAAAAATATTAAAAGAAAAACGAACATTTCTAGGAAAAATGTTTGTTCTAGTAACAACCTTAGGTATAACAACAAAAAAAAGGTAACATTCCAAAAGCGCCAGGAAAAGACCAGGATGTGTGGATTTTTTATGTCACTAAAACCACCACGGTGATCACCATCAACACATGGAAGTGCCTCTTAACAAACCACCCCGGAACTGTGCAACGCCTGTTAGGGCACATCCCTAGGGAGACTGAAAAGGTTTCTCCCATGAGTTATGATTACTGTGCCACCGTCTTTCCTGGAGTCACTTGGTGGGCGGACGGAATCCTCATACTGAGCGCTCGCGGTTCCGGATGCCCGCCTGCTAGCAAAATTAGTTATCATTAACAAGAAACCAAGAGAGCAGTGGGGGCCCGATGGTAACGGCCCCGACTTACGTATCGTGAGTTCGAACCCAGGTATTTACTTTTTGTAAATTATTTCATCACCACTGCTCTTAAAACAGTGAAGGAAAACATCGTGAGGAGAGAGACATGTTCTAGAACCAAAAGATCTAAATTCACTGCATTGGGTCCGCCTGTTGGATTAATAAATTTACCGTTCACCAAGTCTCCAAGCCAAAAGCCATAAAACCAGACAAGTACATAAGACAATATCCTTGTTTAATAAAATTACAAAGACCCAGATCCAGAAACTGATCTCGGTAAGTACTAAGTACAGGGTACAATTAACATTAATGCGCATGATGAAGGTTCGATTCCCAGGCCAGTATTTAAAAAAAAAAATATTTACTAAATTTATAAAAAAACTATTTTTGATAATTGTGTCAAGTTTTTATAATGTTATAAATTTAAAAAGTTTGTAGCATACTATTTTTTTTAAATCTTGCTAATTATAATATATAATTGATCTAAATTAACATATTTTTTATAACTAACATAGTTTTCGCCGACCCCTATTATCTTTTTATCGTAATATAAGCCTTTAAAATCGTAATATTAATTTTAATCGGCGAATAATCGACTACTTTCCAACAATTATAAATTAGGCTCGTTGACAAGAGATTAACATTGAAAATGGTTCTCAGAAACCCAAAACTGCCGTAACATGTGGTTAATTCGAGATTTTTCTCAAATATGACAAATTGTTAAACGCTTGTCACATTTGGGTGTTGAGAAACTGAAAGTAGAAATAACAGGCGATTAATCGTCGATTACGTTAACAGCCCGATAATTTTGACCTGGGAAACTGGCAGTTACTTTACTACTCTACAAAAGTTACAACACGCAACATTGTGAGAATTATTCCCAAGTGAGTCCTCCGCTTTAGATTCAGCGATTCAATGTCAAGAAAATAAAGTTGTCGCTAATAAATTTACAAATCTAAATAAATTGGAACCAGTCCTTGAGTAATAAATTGTTGTAGGTTCTACTAGGCCTCGGTAGTAATTAAGTTAGTCCTCCTTTGTTACTTCTATTGTTTTTGAAGCACTGGTGATAAATCAAATTCAAAGGTTAATTCTAAAGGGAGGCAAAAAATGTATCTTTATAGTTTAACAAAATAAACGATTGTAACTTCAGAAAAATAGCTGGGAAATGGGACGTTTATATCAAAGTCTAGTATAATTGAATTTCTCTTAGAAGAAGCCCTTTTGTAGATTTGTGCTCGGTTGATGGCAATATAATTTCACCAAATAAAACATAACATCCGAAAAGTAGGTCCAGGGCCCGATTTACCCACAGGCTAATGAGGCTAAAGCCGGGGGCGTGAGGATCGAGGGGGCGTCAAGCTTGTCTTTGCAAGCACACTTATTATCAGCCTAGCATATTTTTTAGTCAAGCACTACAAATCGATGATCACCTAACTTGGGAAGCACAAAAAGACGCACTAGTGAAGCGAACCAGGAAGCTCTCACATATATTTTAAAAAGTTCAAGTAAGTCCATCGCAACTCCTAAGCTGATCGGTATGTTGTACTTTACCCTGTGTCAATCACTACTAAGTTACTGTGTACCCCAGACCGAGAGAGAGAGAGTTCAACGAGCTTTTTTAGCTGCTAAATCGTGTCCGCGGCAGCGGCAACAGCATTCTAAGCGTTGTAGCGGGCCGAACAGACTGCCCAATATTGTGGCATTGTGTTCGATTACATGTCGAGAAGTAATTTTTTTTTTTGTAAATTTGCAATTTCACCTCTACTGAACACAGACTTTTAATTTATAAATTTTGCTGAACTATATTTTATTTAAAAAATTTCTTAATTTATTTTAATTGTTTTTTTATTTTATTTTACAAGGCATTTTGTTTTATTTTATTGACATTAATTTTAAATTATATTACATACAGTGTACCTAAATGCATAAATTGATTATTCTTTTTGTTTTGATTTTAGTGTACTTTACTTTTGACATGATGTGTATGTATTGTAAGTGTATCTAATTTTAAGTGACTAACATAGTTTATAAGAATTTGTACGTACTAACAAAACTATGGATTTCATATATGAAGTAAATAAATAATAATAATTAAAGATACAAAATACTCTAGCGGTACTCAACTAATGATCTGTATTCGGAATGTAGCAACCTCCAAGTGAGGAAATTGTTTATCGTTTCGATACTAATACGCTTTCACAGACATGTCATAGAACTGGCCCGCTATTTATACAGAATTTTAAAATGGGATCGACCTAAGGTTCAGTCTTCTTTTACAAGTAGATCTTTTGCATTTCTTGGGCCCTACCTCTAAAAATTCTACTCTCCGAATAGAACTATAGTTGCCTTAACTTACAGATATATTAACGGCTGCATCCCCTAAACTATAACCAAACGGAAAACCTTTTGCACGTGCAGTCGTAAATTTGGGACATAGTAGCAACACTTAGAAATGCAATCACACACCTATATACTCCACACTTCATACATCACACTCATACACTCACCCAAAAGCAACTTACACTATATTCATATATTAAATAATAACATCATATTATCTACATTACAATTAAGTTTTATCTCTGTGTAATTAGTTAGACTACCTAGTGAACATTTTTTCCTTACCTAAATAGGAAGAGACAATGGCAATGCCAGTTCCAACTGGTATTGCCACTGGCAGAAGCTAACATTTTTAACCGACTTTCTAAAAAGGAGCAGGTTCTATGTTCGACTATACGTGTTTTTTTGTTTTTCACCGATTGCTTCGTCAATTATGAACTGATTTTGAAAATTATTTTTTTCATTGTTAGGGCATATTCTCGAAGTGATTCTTTTGTCACTAAGTCAGGATCTGATGAAGAGATCCCATGGAAATCGGGGGAAGTCCTCAAATTTTGTAGGCATACTATAGCGATTTCGGTATTTCCATTAACATGGCAAGCATTTGCATTCAGAATCATTTGTTGAAGTGGACTACAGATGGCCACTGGAACTCCTTAATGTTAAGTATGTTTTGGGTATAAGATATCCCAGACAGTTAAATGATTGTGATGAAGCAAATTTAAATAAATGGTTACACTTTTCTGGTGTTGAAGCCGGAAGGAAGGCACCGGAACTCCATAATAAACCAATTAATGCCAGTCGTGATTATGCTTGTTTTGGAACTTGTCTCTTACCGTACTCGTCTCGTTTTGGTACCAAAAACTAATAAGATAAAAATAAAAAAGCTTTTTTATTAAAAAAAACTAACCGTCTTCTAAAACAAAACACTACAAAGCGAAAAATAACTTTCTTTTCGGCAATCGATGCCAAAACGAAAAATAAATTGGTACCAAAGATAATTATATTTTGTTCAATCTATGGGAAAAGATACATATAATATATTAAACTCGGCACGTTTCATGACGACTGTATGACATTAATAATGCAAGTGACAGGCCACGATTCGATGGCTCAACACGTGAAAAAATGCGTAGATTAAATCCATAGAGCGTTTATGAAATAGATTTTTTTAGATTAAAGAGAAAGCTTTGTTTTGGGTTTCCTATATAGGTACTGAGCAGAAGTTTGTCACCATCATCATCATCAATCAGCCGAAAGACGTCCACTGCTGGACATAGGCCTTCCCAAGCGTCGCCACATTGACCGATCCTGTGCGTCCCGCATCCAGCGGATCCCCGCAACCTTCACCAGGTCATCGGTCCACCTGGTGGGAGGCTTCCAATGCAACGTCTTCCGGTTCGTGGTCGCCACTCCAGAATTTTTTTGTCCCATCGGCCATCCGTTCTGCGAGAAATGTGCCCTGCCCACTGCAACTTAAGGTTCGCAATTCTTCGGGCTATGTCGGTAACCCTGGTTCTCTTGCGGATCTCTACATTTCTGATTCGTTCACGCAAGGAAACTCCGAGCATAGCCCTCTCCATTGCCCTTTGGGTGACTATTAGCTTTCTGATGAGGCCCATTGTGAGCGACCACGTCTCAGAGCCAAAGGTTATCACTGGTAACACACTGGTCAAAGACTTTCATCTTAATACACTCTGGTAAGTTGGACAAGAAGATAACGCGCAACTTCCCGAATGCTGCCCAGCAGCGTCGGATTCGATGATTGACCTGTATCTCGAAGTTGGCCCTACCCACCTGGATTGTTAGTCTCATGTCGTCATATATCAGTAGTCATAGTCGTCCATAACTTCAAGTGTAGAATCTCTGACCTTGATGGGAATTGGTGCAACATGGGCATACGTTTGTATTACACATAATGATAATGATAAATGATTTTATTTCTGTAAGTTGGTTTGTACAAACACTTTTACATGTCGAACATATTTGTAAAACTAGATGAGGTCGGCGTTTCCTATCTGACTACTTCAGAGTAGTCAGATAGGAAACGCCGGATCTGTCCAGTCAGTGCACGCATTTGTCAATAACCGAGCAGCTCAACTCAGAAATTAAGGAGCTCAACGATTCGACGAACAATACCAAAGAAAGGACATTATACATAAATATCAAAGTTTCGATACCCAAATACCTGACTTATTAAGCTACTGTTAAATCTTTAAAACTACAGCCGGTCTATTCTGTAAACATCTCACCGTGAAAACTAAGATGGCGTGAGCTTTAGTGAAAAACTTTGATTGGATGGTTTGACGGCTCACTTCATCTTCACTGCACCAAAGTTTTACGGTGAAATTATTACAGAATAGGACAACAGTTCCTTTTCGAAAAATACCTACTACCAGCCAGCCCTTTCCAATCCCCCTTTCTTTTTAGCTGCAGTCGAAAACAAAAGCAGCAACTAAAACAAAGCGCATCCTATATGACGTTCTACTTTTAAATCCTACCCCCAATCTTTGAAACCATAATCTCTTTCAAACATTCTCTTTGACAAAAACGCGCACCAGAAAGTGACGTCACGTCACGGTTATCCAAAGCTCTTTTAATTAAGAAAGCATCGACACAGTACCTCTTGCGATCCTCGTTAGCCAATAATTAATTCTCGCCCGGCTTTGATTAATGTACCAGGCTTACATACCTTTGAGGAGCTGGAGGGGCTTCGTAGTAGCAGCTTAACGTGCTTGCATAGGCACAGAGGAGTTTCGGAATGTAATGCATGGTCACCCATCCACTGACCGACCTCGACAAGAGTTGCTTAACCTTGAAGATCGACCCGTGCGGCTGTTATTATTTAGCCACGAGCTACAAAAATATTATTATATCAGCTTAGGCCCACTTGCACGTGGTTAGCAACTAACTGTTAAGTATTTCGTGTAAGTGGGCCTTCATATATTAAAGAGTAGTTAGTATGGAAAACTAATTAAACTCTCATACGAAGTGAGGGATTAGAAATTATAGGTACTTCGTGCTCTTCTAAATATAATAATTTATCTAAAATGTATTTTAAAAAGGAGAGCTAAATTCAAGTTTTCACCCTTAATTGGAATCGTGTCACGCGTTTATGCAAACGAATTGAGTTTCATTTATTTCTCGAGAAGTCATAATTGGGTCATGAATTTTAATTCTTTTATTTATTGCTCGTACTGGTGGAAAGTACATAAAATAAAAGCGCCTACTTAAAGCAGACTAAACTACTTCTGCCTTTTTAATACAAGAATAACTCACGCTGTGCTAAAAATGTAAGCCCAAGTTAACTAGCAGGGTTGACTGCCAATAATGCACCAAGTGCTTAGGCTTAGCAGGCACTACGGTTTTCTAACCGCACGATTTTTGCCGCACATTCTGCGACACATGGAATTGTATGAAGCTGCACGCATTGCGAATTAATACCGCTAGAAAGCCGTGATTTGCCACAGAATCCACCGCACCGCGGCGCAAGTTACATTCGCGCGAAAATTTTGAGATCTAGGAACAAAAAACAAAAATCGCACTGTATTTTATACAAATACAAATCTTTTCATTTGTTTTCCGCAGTGCGTGTTAGTTATGATTCAGTACGGCAAATTTCATACAATATCAATGGCAATGCGTGCTAAGCCTTAACCTTAGCCACAGGAGAAGATGGTAGGGACCATGACGTGTCAAAAATATCATGGTGCGAACTGTGAAAAAGATACGTATGTATATTATTTGCATACGTCTGTCCCTTACACACAATGCAAATAACCTTGCTCTAAGAGCTTATTGTAACCATACCGTTCTTATAACAACACGAATAGTATTCAGCTAGCCTCTGACGCGATGAAGTTGGAAGTCATCCCAAGGGAATGTAGAACCGGGATATAAACCGATACAAGGTGTGTCCTAATCCAAATTTCATCCAAATGCATTGAATCTTTCACTTTATTAGTAAGATATGAAATTGGATTTGAAATGCCAGAATAATTGTAAGTTATATACTAAATAAACTAACTACCTACACATAGAATTGTTTCTGATTCTTATAAACCCATCCAGGCGACGCACAGACGGGTATTATACCCTAAAACGCGGCCAATATTCAGTTTAAAAAAAGTCCCGCTTTCTAGAAATTAGCCTTATCTGATACCCAAGTGATAAAGGAACACTGGGCGGCCATATTTTTTACCGAATTCTTGTCAGAACACACGTACTCAGACTAGTTTCGACTGCGCTGTTGGTTGCACTTTTATTTTTGTAGTGAGTGTTTACAATGTTTCCAGTTTTCATTAATTAATAAAATTAATAAATTCAGTTTCTAGCGAATATTATCAATATATATATTGCAGTACCAGGTATGTTTTATTCAAATAAATTGTTATTTCTAAAATAGTTTGTTTCTATCTAGAGTTACAGTGTTTTTGTATAACTGCGTTATTTTTCACTAATCATTCTCACAATAAAATTTAGAAAAAGCTTAAAGTGTGATTTGGGCGTTATTGGATTATATCTAGTTTATTGTTAGGTAGGACATATATTTGTGATATATTATATAGAAAGAAAAATTGCCACTTTTTGCCTCTTAATTGGATTTCTCTTATTTTTATGTTTTAAGATGTCCATAAAACATAGTTTGTTTTGCGGTTGTGATTTTATTTTTTGATTTTAATTGTTGTAGGAACGTCAGGGGCTCGAGTGTTGACGCGAATGGATATTTACAACATGATCCGTAATTCTTCTGATGGATTTACGACTAAAAACTTGATGAACTTGAAGGAGATTAATTAACAAATGACTCTTCTTTTGATGTTAAAAAAAAGAAGCTTTTCGTCGTAAATTTGTGACATTCAAGCACGGTTTTAATAATTTTGAGTCAAGATGGCAAGCAGCAAACAGGACTAAATAGATTTTTTTTTAAACTACGCACAATGGCTTCAAGGCACTTTTGTATTACCTCTGAAAATACATTCTAGCGGTAGTGCCGGGCGCCCAGAAAAAGACTTTGACGATTTGTCTGAACGAAGCAAACGCAGAAAAACTAAGAATCTTCGTGAAAGCCCGAGCTGATGGCGGACAAAAGGCTTGACAAATTTTGTCAAGGAAATTACAGAATCATCGATACGTGGCCGTGGACATGAGTACCGTATCGCCTTGCGCAAAAGTTACACGCCATCATTACCAGCAACACAAATAACACCAACTGCAGCGTTATCCATGTTCGTTGAAGCTAATTTAATAGGCAAATTAGGTCGTAAGCAGAAAGACATCGTAAAAACTAAAATGCAAGAAATCCAAGAAAGGTTTTGAAAAGAACTTGGTCTTTTGGTAGATATTCATTCATAAGCTGGTTTTGTCATTCCCAATGACGGAAATACGAGTAGGAGATTTTTTGAACAGAGGCTTCCGATATAACTGGAATCAATGAGGAATTGATAAAAAGATTCGCAACAATATTGGAAGTTATTTTGAGTGGATATGACATAAGTATTGAACAGTTTTCTTCAAATTGTGACAGTACAGCCGAACTGTATGTTAGCTTATACAGCTGGCATCCGATGACACGCACTGTACACAAAGTGATGATGCACGGGCCACTCATTGTGAAAAACGCTCTGATCCCAATCGGAACTTTGTCAGAAGAAGCAGCAGAAGTTAGGAATTTTCGAGATTATAGGGAAAATTATTCGAGGAAGTTTTCCCGTGAAGATTGTTATAGGGATATTCTGTATAGGCTCACAGAATGACAGACAGATGTGCTGCTCACATCAGACCCGTATCTTAGTTCAATAAGGCCTAGACCTAAGAAAAGTTCTAAGCCTTTTACCTCTTCCGCAAAAGTAATGTTACTGCCATTTCACAACAGTGGTGACTCGGAAAAGAAAAATAAAGAAGATTAGGAGTCAATAACATACCGTTTTAAAGTTGTTTTTTTATTTTAAATAAAGTAAAAATTTGACATATTTTTTGCTCTTCCTTTTTCCAAACACCTAGATTCCTTTCCAATTGATATTTTGCCATCAACTATGTTTTGAATAATGATTTTTCAATATATTATGCTAAATAAGCACCAAAATATTCTTAAAATATTGTTAAATAATTTAGGCCACGTTTTAGGGTCTAATACCCCTTGTGCGACGTAGAGAAATGTTAGCCAAATCTCAATGTTAAAAGAAAAGAGAAAGTGAAAAAATGTGATTTCAAATTAGTGTTACACCTACACAGTTCTCTTGAATAAAGTATTGTCGCTTCTATTTCTTACACGAGAATAAAAACCAAGGAATTTTCTTTCATTATTTACACCTTTAGTTATAAAAAAAGATCAGAAAGGTAGTATTGGCATCGTAAATGATGCACAGGAATGAGGTAAATGAAGTTAGCAAACTTTTGAGTGTGAATGCAGATGAAGACCAAAAAACCGGGCATGTGAGTGTCGGACTTCGCACATTTAGGGTTCCCTGTCTTCCTCACCAAACCGCAAAATCAAGTTGGCTGTAAAAGGAAAAATGAGGGCATTTCTGAGAATAATCTGATGTATATATATATATTGGTATTTTTCGTAAAATATAGGTAATAATAAAGATTATGATCAAATTTGAAGTTCGTAGGTAAATGGAAAGTTAGTTAAAAAAGACTTTTATTCCTTTGTTCTACAATATAAAAAAATATAGTATTTATTCACTCAACAATCTCTAAACAATGATACCCCACTCGGTGAGGTAGGTAAAGGCCCACGTTTGGCTTTATGGCTGCCCCCATAGAAACATTTAAAAATAGTATTTGGCAATTTGTATGGGCTCCGTTTGGTACCTTCGGTTACGGAACCCTAAAAAGAACAGCAACTGAAGGGGGACCACTACTTGGAGAAGTATGGAAGACGATGACATGTTGCGCTGAATCCATATTTTATTTAATTAATTGATAGCCTCGCACTTAACCACAATCTCTCCTGATGGTAAGCGATGATGTGGTCGACGGTGAAGCACGCTTGCCCAGAAGTAACCTATTCACTCTTGACTTAAAGACCACCAGGTTGTAGCTAGCAGCAAATACAGACTCCGGCAGATAATTCCACTCCTTAACTGATTAATTAGGATAGCAGCAGAATGATGCATCTTTATTCAAGCTTATGACTTTCTAGTTTTTATAAACAACAGCTTACTTAAAGGGATATAGAAATATACTCAGCGGTCCAAGAACCCTAAGGTTTCATACTTAATACCTATAATGCTTGCAGACGAGTATGCGAGTCAAATAATATTACCCGGTACGGGAGGACTGTCCGGAATGTAATATTACAAAGACCAGTGTTTGTTAGACACATTGCTTTGTAAATACACTAGCTAGCCCACATGCATATATCTAACTAGATGACCCGAGTGTAAGCTCTTCGCGTGACAACAAAGGGAGTAAAATTAGAGCAATGCTGTTACTGTGTACTTCGAGCTATTTTATTTAGTGTTATCGGCACAGGACATCAACCGAAATCTACAATGCCTAATTATTATTATATATTAGTTTCTGCCAGCGGCTTCGCTCGCGTGAAAGTCAAAAATCATCACCAGGGAATATATTCCCGGGATTAAAAGTATCCTATGTGCTATTCCTGACTATAAACTATCTCTGTGCCAAATTTCATCGCAGTTCCGTTCAACCATTCTTGCGTGAAGATGTAACAAACACGCACATTCACAAATTTTTGCCTTTATAATTTTAGTGAGATTGAGCTGTTAAATTGTACACAAAAGTTGACTGAGGCAATGGAAACATTTTCGTTCATCGGTAAGTAAATTTGTTCTTATTTTGTGTGTGGTGGAAAAGAAGCACGCTTCGTTTTCATACTGATGGAGGAATTTGCGTTATCTAGTAAGATGTATATCTGTGAGCTAGCCCGCAGTATTAACAGCATTATGCTGAGTTATTTATATTGTAATTAAATGAGTTTAAACCGCCAGAAGTTTGAGTTTAGCGACCGTTATATGCGTCTTGCTTAACAAAGCGAGATTTTCGACTAGTGTTTCCTATTATAAGATTATGGCATTCTTGCTGTGATTTACCTAGTAGGTATTCATATGAAATATAAATCCCTCTACCCAGTTGCTTGTAGAGGTCACAAGCGCTTCTGCTGAAAATGATGTCCTGGATTCGAGTCCTGAGTCAAGCAAAGTGTTATTGGGTTTTTCCGTCTGGAATTTTAATGTAGCAGCCCTGATTCTGGACTTGTGCCCGGTTGGTGATAATAACCTCGCATCCTATCATATGGGACTTTAACATAAATGGCATAACATCTACGTACACTAGATGTGCCTCTGCCGAACTTTTCGGGGAATACGGGCGTAAGCTATAATGATCTCACTTTTGAACGTCAAATGCATTGATCCTAAACACAAGGTTCCGCCGACAAATTAGCAGACAAGTTAGCAAAGGTCTTCTTTTATCATCCTACATAGAGTACATTATAATTCCATTCTGCCCATCCGGTAAAACTTGAACATTGTCGCTCCCTGCATACCACTCTTTTTTGACGGTACTCAGGACAGTGATCACAGTGAGTCTCGACATTGGGTTTTCACCTTTTTTTCCACTAGCGCCATCGGTAGAGATATCCAGTACATGGGATATGATATTTATTCCAGCTATCTACAATTTTCAGTTGCTGTACACATTGACTCTTGGCACTTTAAAGTCCTTTGAACATCGATCAACAGAAACGAAAACACCTAAAAGTAAAATCAAAATCGCATTAATTCTAATGATTGTGACCATGTCAGCTTAAAAACTTATATTAAACCTAAAAACATTAGCTTTTCGCTATTTCATTCCCAGGTTTTTCAGAAAAGATCACAGAAACGAATTTTAGGAATGACCTGAGACAAATCACTGGGTTTTTAGAATAAAACAGGTTTAGGCACGCACGGAACTGTGAAACCGTTGTATATTAAATGTTCTGGGAAAATCCCAGCAGTCTGAACCGTTATTCATATTAGTTACACCTGCACAGTTTCCCAACTAAACAAACGAGTATTGTATAGAACACAATCGCAATGTTTTTAGAGTTGTTCTTTCGGTTTAGCAATTTTTTATTTTGTATTCGTCGATAGGCTCGCGTTTGACCACTATCTCGCCTGATGGGAAATTTCGTGATGGTTGTTGGTTAATCTGGGCCATGACTTTAAAATAAGGGAGTGTTGACGTTGTTGGAATTTTACCTAAACTACAGGAATGCGTCGCACATTTTATACTGAGTATGAGTTCCTGGGTTCGATGCCCGGGTGGCAAAAAGTTATTGGATTGAATTACACAATCCATCAATGTGCCTAGCATTTTCCCAACAACATTTAGGTCGGTCTTCCAGTCTAACCGGATTCAGCTGCAGCAGTACACCTTGGCAAGACCGGTGTCAGATTTTCTGGTTTCTGAATCTCCGTAACGACTTGAAGAACAAAATGGACTGAAAAGCTGAAATAAAAAAATGCCAAGATTAATACTTGCTTGCGTCTCGATACAACACAGTTTTTCACTATGTAATTTAATCCGCCGTTTTACAAAGTTACTAGAGCTTAGTTAAATTACTGCAGTGCAATTTTACAAATGGATATCTGCAAAGTGAAACTTGGCATTATACCGGTCCAAGAGCTTTTCTCGTTAGTATAAGATGTTTAACTACACACAAAAAACGTTTTACGGATCCCCATATCTTGCAGGAATGACATAAAAGGTGAGTATGAAATAGTAAGCCAACGACCTACATAGAACATCAGAGTGTAGAGCTATTCTGGAACACACGGTGATAACCGATGTTATGTCACTTTGAAGTCATCTGTCATTCTACCTAAGGCACTCGTCCCACCACCGACGAGCGATTAGAGCTAGAACCTAGATACGAACTGGTGAGCAGCGAGAAGCAAGTGTGTAGTTCCGATAGTTTTACCGCTCGGCTATGAGCGAGTGTTTTTGTGCGACGGGCGATTACTTGCACCACTCGCTCAGGCGGTCGGTCCTGCCGGGCGAGCACGGCCTCTGTGATATTAAGCCTATCACAGAGGCCGTCACGCATTTTATCACGGTTTTTGCTCACAAACTGTGATAAAAATGTGACTAAAGTCTGTCACAGTGGGCCGTGCTCCCACGGCTACACGCGTAGGTTGGTTGTTCACTCGGCGTGAATTCTGACCGCCAAGCGAGCATCGCCGAGCGAGTATCACTGAGCGAGTATTATCTTTGATAGCTCTTGTTGCTGCAACAAACTTGTGTCTAGAGAATACTCGGCAGTAGTGTGAACAGCCAGCGATCAACTATTGATGTAATACTACCCGGGCGACAGAGCTCTGCTCGGGTGAAAAAGAGAAAACGACGTTTTCTAAAAATTAAACATAGCTAGATCGATTAATCGCCCCGAATCCCCCTGCACACCTTATTTCATGAAAATCGTTCCGAGATTCAGATTATATATACATATCTATATAAAAGAATCGCTAGTTTCGGGCTGAGGGCTGACCTCTTGCCCTGCCTTCTGCTGTGCCGGTGCGCTGCCTACGCACTCTGCCCGGGTCTTGCCCTGCCTACCTGCAGCCTACCCTGCGCAACCCTAGCCGCTACTTTTCCGGCGGCCTATCGCTGAGCCTGTGCTGACAGGCCCCCACTCTGCACGTGCTGCCAAGGGACGGTACCCTTCTTAATATTAATATATTGATGTGTGACTGTGTGATAGAATTCGGAACAGAACAGTGACCTTACGTACCCGCGACCTAGCTCTAGTACTTAATTTTCATAATTATATGTATTATCTTATCTAGCTGTTTCACTCAACATTTACCTAACGACCTACCTATTTGTTAGCGGCCTGCGCAGTCTACCATAGCCGTTATGTGTCTCTTTTATTGACATGGGATCTGAGTATTTTTTTCATTTCTTCAGCGAGAAAATAGTCGATAGCTTATCGCTTCGTCGCTGGTGCGGGTGGGCCAAGTGCAAAGCTATGGATTAGTGGCTCACTTCAAGCCCACTTCACCTAAGGACCTTACTGATGGCGCGATACAATTTTAATTGCCTATCGGGGAGATTTAAATCGAATTGCGTCAAGCCATCTAAAAGTCGCTTAGTTTTCATAGTGATATTTTTTTTCAAATCCATACTGACAATTACAGTTAAGGACACAGCGTGTTTAAAACTAAAACTTAACAGTCAAAACAGTTCCACACATCATTTAACGCAATGCAAGCCAAATTCCAACTTTTTACCATAAATTAGTAATCAGGTGAAAAAAAAATTGTAAGATATAAATTATGCTGCCGTCGGTACCGTACTACTTATGATACGACCTATTAAACGAAAACATGAATATGTATGCGCACGAAATTTTTTTAGAGTTCCTTTTTGAATTAAAGAAGACGAGCACTTTTTCAGTCAAAGGACTTGTTAGCATAGCATAGCTCTTTTGAGAAACTAAAGCTCTTTCATACTATTTTTTCATAAATGCATAAATGGATGGTGATAAAAAGTCCAGTATATCAAACACAAAAATAATAATGCCATCACAACTTCACAAGAAATTTTTACATACTATTCTTAAAATATTTTCTAGTCATATTTCATAAACTCGTTTCATGTTTGATCTGCTTTTTAACAAGCTATAACTACATATTAATGATTTTTTTTATCTCTTTGACATCTTGTTAATTTTATTTAAGCATTTTGAAATAACTGCTAACTCATAAATTTAATTTAAGTCATTAAGTCCGCCTCTGTACTTGTGTATAAAGTTTTAATAAATATATAAAAGAAATACTGCTACATCAAAGAAAAAGCTTATCAGTACGATTACATATCACATTAACATAGGTTACATTATGAAAATTACTTGTGAAAAAATGAAAGCCTACTTTATTTTGCCAAGCATTTATTTAACTTGTCCACTTGTGAGTATGTGTGGGCCAAATTTAGCAACTGAATTGTAAAACAATTATCCCCCACAAATTGAGCTGAAGTTTTGCATGCCCGTTTGGTTTGGATGACAATGCACGATAAGCTAGTTTATTATAGAAACAAAAAAAAATATTTTGCGTAATGGCTAAAAAATAATAAGTATCTACTCCTACTACCTCCTACTATAAGAATATTTTACACAGCCATTATCTTCAGTTCCATCTTTAAGAAAAGAAAATGAACCACACAATGCATGCCTACCGGCTTTACCATGCCATCATCATTTTTATCTTGCAACCCAAATCACCTAAAATTAATTTTTTTTCGTTGAATGATAAATGATTTTATTTCTGTAAGTTGGTTTGTAAAAACACTTTTACATGTCGAACATATTTTTAAAACTAGATGAGGTCGGCGTTTCCTATCTGACTACTCTGAGAAGAAAGGCCGAAACAAACTCAGAGGTCACAGTCTCTTTTAAAGTCCAGACAAAATCTTGATTAGATCATGTGAAGACCATGTAGACTGATGTCTGAAATGGTCTTTTGAGGAAAGAACCAGCCAGATTGAGTGGATCTGTCCAGTCAGTGCACGCATTTGTCAATAACCGAGCAGCTCAACTCAGAATTTAAGGAGCTCAACGATTCGACGAACAATACCAAAGAAAGGACATTCGGGTAGGCCGCATAAACTACTCAAACTGCCAGACCATGATTAAAAACTAAGATAATGATTTAAATTAAAACAAAAAAAGGAATGATCCACATAGTCTTCACATTCACAATAATTAAAATAAAATAATACTTTAAAAAGTAAATATTCTTGTCATTGCAAGAAAACCAAAAAAAAAATATAATAACAAAAAGCATGGTGCAAAATATAATAAAAAACAAAATTAATTGGAGCAGCTCAATCCCAAGCCTTTTTGTCCTCAATGTAATCTTTTGTTGTATAAAACGCTTTCTGGCACAACTTACGTTTAATGAAAGATTTGAATTTATTAAGACTTAGATCTTGTACGTGGCTTGGAAGCTTATTATAAAAGCGTACACATTGACATCTAAACGAACCACCTATTTTCTTGAGCCTTGTTGTAGGTACTACACATTTGTGTTTGTTCCTAGTATTTATGTTATGGATATCACTGTATTTTTTAAACAATTTTATATTTTTATGGGCATATAAAAGATTTTCATAAATATACTGAGAAGGCACAGTCATTACATTAATCTCCTTAAATTTCTCTCTGTGAGAGAGTCGTTCCCCTCCAAAATAATCCATGGGAATACTTTACCCACAAAATACAAAAATAGATGCATTTTGGTTTCGATCTACAAATACTATGATGCTTCTTGATTCCATTTACAAACAAACATCCCGTCAATTCGGAAACCAATTACTTAGTGTCCATTACTTAGGCAAAATATACTACTCAACTTTGACTATGTTGTAACTTAGTCAAAGTTGAGCAGTATTGAAATGGCAGTATGGAAAGATTATCATTAAGATTATTATTGGATAATCTTTCCAATTACTAATGCTATTATAATGGTAGCCAATGAGTTACGATAAAACACGGATCGTTGTCAAAATAATTCTGAATGTATTTTCTTGCAAAAAATTTGCTTTGATAGTTATTCAAGATAGCCAGAATCTCTTCTACTTGGTCGCGTTTTTCATTACTGAAAGCCGTGTTCCTGAAAGGCCTCCGGGCTTTATGCACGATGTTCTTCCACTTCCTACGGTTTCGGAATCTCTCTCGGCCGTTGTAACAGAGAGTCCAGTGAGGGCGGTTTGCCTAGTCTGATCGGCGGTTAGGTGACCGGCCGTAAGATCTTAGCCCATCCACCTTTTCCATTTCCACCAACTTCTCTAGATTGTCTGGTTCCCGATGGAAAACGTGATCAAAGTATGTCTGAGAATCCTTCGGTAGCAGAGCGCGGCTAGACTGTATTTTATGCCCTGATAATCAGGGATAGATTTGTTCGTTCTCAGCTAGAGCCTCGAGATAAGTGACATTCATACAACAAAAGTGTCACAATAGCTGGCTGGAAAAATATAAGGGATTGACAAGCGCTATCTAAATGTCAATTTTGGCATTTCGATCATCATCATCGCTGACATTGAATAAACCTTTATTTAGAGCTGACCTTCCCCATAAGGGCTCTGTCGCAAAATTACCACTTCTCAAAATGTCGACAGGTAGCAAAATGTCCCTTTCTCACAATGTCCCTTTCGCAGAATGTCCCTTTCGCAGAATGTCCCTTTCTCAGAAAGTCCCTTTCGCAAAATGTCCCTTTCACAAAATGTCACCTTCCGCAAACAGGCATTAATTCCTTTCATAAAAAAAAAACTGGTCAAGAGCCAGTAGGTGTACAACACAGAGGTGTACTGTAGTAATTTTTAATAAGTGAAATGGGTAAGTGCACGCAAATATACTAAAATAAATAATAAAGATCGTAGTTTATCAGATTTACTGTCACTCCAAACATCAATTTACACAAAAAAACAATCAACAAATTAAACTTAACCCAAATAAACACAAAACAATAAACGTCTTGATTACGTAATAAAAAAAATATATATATTTCATAGTTATTACAGGACGGTTACCGAAACATCAAATCAACTTGATTTTTTTGGTAACTGTAATTGTTATGGAAGAGGTTTTTCTCAGAAGTTATTAACTCTTTTAATATGTATACTTTAATCTGATGCTCTTTAAAAAATAGTCAAGTCACTAATGTCACTTTAAAAATAACGTCAACTAAGCCGAATATATTCATAAATAATAATCATAAAAATTAAGCAATTGGAGTGACCATATAAACAATAAAATATTAATAAATAATGAAAAATTATTTTTTCCTAAGGTGTTTATTCAAAGTTAAGCCAATTTTTAATTCATGTATTGGCAACACTTTCAACAAAAACTGTGAGGGTACTTAAAAAAAAAAAGAAATAAATAAATAAGAGAATACATTTAACAATGTACAAAAGAATAGACGAAAGGGGGACATTTATTTTGACAAGAAATATAATGTAATATTGGCTAAATTAGAAAGCAATGAGTTAACACTTGCACAATTTATAAATATTAAAATAAATATTACAATTGCATTCCCTACAGAAATAACCTGTATTGTTTTTTTTTGTCTTACGTAATCAAGACATTTATTTTTTTGTGTTTATTTGGGTTAAGTTTAATTTGTTGATTGTTTATTTGTGTAAACTGATGTTTGGAGTGACAGTAAATCTGACAAACCTCGATTTTTATTATTTATTTTAGTATATGTGCATGCACTTACCCATTTTACTGATTAAACATTACTACTGTACCCCTCTGTGTTGTACACCTACTGGCTCTTAACCAGTTTTTTTACTGATAAAAGGAATTAATGCCTGTTTGAGGAAGGGGACATTTTGCAAAAGGGACTTTCTGAGAAAGGGACATTCTGCGAAAGAGACATTTCGCGAAAGGGACATTTTGCGAAAGGGACATTGTGAGAAAGGGACATTTTTCTACCTGTAGACATTTTGAGAAGTGGTCATTTTGCGACAGAGCCACCATAAGCTCTTAGAGAAAGGTTATTTTGAGTGTGTAAGGGACAGATGTATATGACTTGTATACATTTGTCGAAATAGTCTTGAAGCATTTGCAGGTATAATAACTTTCATCAGTCTTTTCAAAGTACCTTAGCTTAATGCTATTGAAAATATTGCTTTAGGTTAGAAGGGTTATGAATAAATCATCAACATAATTCTCTTCAAAAATAAATAATAAAATATAATTCTCTTAGCCTAAGATCAGACTGCAAAAACCTGATGCCTGAATCAGGGTTTATAATTAAAATTAATTTTCATGAATGATACTTGATAGTACATTTGATGACTTTTTTAGTATACTTGATATATTGCTGCAAGGTTGCCCCAAAATATCTAGTCGCAATAACCTGAAGTTTATAACCTAAATAAATTGAAGTTTATTTTTAATAAATTAACCCCAAATATAAAACTTTTTCCAGTGAATCCAACGTCATTTGAATGAAACTGGTGTAGAAAATAGGAAAAATAAGGTTGCCAGATCTCAGTTAGCCGCAAGCTTTGGGTTCACAGTTTACTTACAAATCTGGCAAACTAGAAAATCTGACAACCCATAAAAGGCGGCTAACTGAGAGCTAGTTGATGTGGCTACAAACGATACGGGAGAAGTTCCTACTATACTTTTCGATTTTTACGCAGGCGAAGCCGCTGGCAGTATAGTTAACAATCCCCCCTCCTAAAACATAAAAGAAAAAGTTCATCAGAATCATTTACGGGGATAAAATGGCGAACAAAAGAAAAACTAATAGGATTTTTCAAACACGGAACTCTTAAAAATTCGTCGAGAAAAATAACAAAAAGTGAAAAGTCGAATCATATAAAAGACGAACTTTATAAAAATATAATGAGAGAATATTATGATGAAGTTCAAAGTGGCACATAGAGTGTTTTGTTTTGATCTCACTTTGATGTCCCATGCCCCATCCCATGATGGGCGTAATAACTTTTATTTTTGTATTTGAATTTAGAGCGCGTTTGTTTAAGTAGTTCACGTTTTTACAGATTTAGATCATTCCGCTTCATTACCCATAAAACATTGTGTACATGGTTTATCGTTATGGATTTTATAAAATGAATCGCCACTTTTACGATCTTTTCTACAGACTGCGTATTTTTGTATGTACCTATATATTTATCTACGCAGATATCTTTTGTATTCTTTACGGCTGCATAAGATAATTTAAAGATGTTAATTCAGCACAATGTTTAAAATGGTCTGTTGTAATCACTTTTTATCTAAACGCACAATCGCAAATACGTTTTACGTACTTTATTTCTCACAATTTTATTAATAATGCACTTTACTTTTGCACAGTGTAGTTACTGATCTGTAAGTAAACTGTGAACCCACAGCTTGCGGCTAACTGAGAGCTGGCAACCTTATTTTTCCTATTTTCTACACCAATTTCCTTCAAATGACGTTGGATTCACTGGAAAATCTTTTATATTTGGGGTTAATTTATTAAAAATAAACTTCAATTTATTTTGGTATTAAACTTCAGGTTATTACGACTAGATATTTCGGGGCAACCTTGTAGCAATTTATCAAGTATACTAAAAAAGTCATCAAATGCACTATCAAGTATCATTCATGAAAATTAAGTTTAATTGTAAACCCTGATTTTGGAATCAGGTTTTTGCAGTCGGATCTTAGGCTAAGAGAATTATATTTTATTATTTATTTTTGAAGATAATTATGTTGACGATTTATTCATAACCCTTCTAACCTAAAGCAATATAATATAATAGCATTAAGCTAAGGTACTTTGAAAAGACTGATGAAAGTTATTATACCTGCAAATGCTTCGAGAGGGGCAAAATGTCTCGTTATTATCATGCTAAACTATGCAGATTGCAGACTATGCTTTAATTATATCAAAAATACGAAAATGATTGCAGGTAAGTCTTATAGGAATTGGAAGTATATAATGAAAGAGGTTGAGAGCAGTGGTGGCCTAGTGGTACCGGCCGCGACTTGATAAGTTGTAGGTCGTGGGTTCAAACCCTGGCAGGCACTTTACTTTAAGCAAATTATTTCATCACCACGCTCTCCAAACGCTGAAGGAAAACATCGTGAGGAAACCGGCATGAAGAACCCAAAATTCGAATATATGAGACATCCACCAACCCGTATTGGGCCCGCGTGGTGGATTACAGCCTGTGTCCCAGCTGTGAGAACATTAAAAAGGCTGATAATGATAAATGAAAGAGGTAACTGTTTTTGTTATTATTGGTATTCGACTTTGACCACTATCTCACCTCGTGGTAAGCGATGATGTGGTTGACAATGGAATACGTTTGCCTTGAAGAAATCTATTCACTTTTGACTTAAAGACCACTAGACAAAAAGTTTATAAAAAAATCAAAAACCCGACTGCTTAAGAAGCGACCTAAAAAGACGTAAACAAGAAAAAAATCATGCTGTGCAGTTGGACTTTTCTACCCGACTGCCGAAGGGGGGTAATTTCTTGTTGTGACATCTGGTTTTGGTCAACTACTTCGCGTATATGTATCATCCGACTGCACAACATGATTTACACAAGTAAACAAGAAGAATCCCGTAACTAATATGTTAACCTGGCATATTGAATGAATTGAATATGTGACATTTAGGTAGCGTTTGTAAAATTTTAATGATAGAATTTTGTCTATAGCCTCGAGTATTCGTGGTTTTTTAAAACAGATGAAAATTTATTCAATTAGCTATGCAGCTAATTGAATAAATACATTACTTTAACACAAAGCTAGCCTTGATGTGATTTCAGAAAAAAGTCTCTTGAAATGTTATAAATAATAGAAAGGCCTAATGAATATGAAAACTTTTACCAATAATGTCGTAATAAAGGGGCTCCTTTACAGACCGAACATACATCAAAGTAAACGAACATGTTACTTATCTATATACAAATTGTTGGTAAATATTTCATTTGAAATGTACTGAAAAAGTCTACCGAAATATAAGTAACTAGAGGCTGCCACCGGCTTCGCCCGTGTGAAGGTCGAAAATTATCCAGAAGGACATATGCCCGAGATAAAAAGTATTCAATGTGCTATTCCTAATTATAATCTATCTCTGTGCTAAATTTCGTCCAGATCTTTTCAGCTGTTCTGGCGTAAAGAAGTAACAAACATAAATATACTCCTATAAATATACTACCTTTTACACATTAAGTGTGATACAGCCCTGAAACAGTTACATGGAGGCGCGACAGGCCAGGAGGTATATAGTAAGGCGAACTACAATATTATTTCACCCGAAAGACGTCCACTGCTGCATATAGGCCTCCCTCAGTATCGACCGGTCTCGTGCATTTCGCATTTTTCCGCAACCTTAGCTAAATCATCAGTTCACCTATTGGGAGGCCTTCCAACGCTGCGTCTTCAGGATTGCGGCCGCCACTCTAGAACCTATCGGCCCATCGTCCACCCGTTCTGCGACCAAAGCCCATTGCGGATATCTTCATTTCTGATTCAAACAAGTATGGAAACTCCCAAGTATAGTCCTCTCCATTGGCCTTTGGGTAACTTTATGCATTTGACGAACACCATAGGAAATAAAAATAGAGCATAATCGTGACTGATGGAAGGAATTTAAGAAAGCCTTTTTCCAGCAAAATGAATTGGGACCAATAATAATAATGCAATAATCATTATGCCATCTTAAAACTATTGTATTATCATCATCGTTTATTCAGCATAGCCATCAATTAGAACTTACTACCGACTTATAACAAATCGCACCATTTAATAAGAAAGTCCATAAAACTTTTATTTTATTCAAACCAGGCAACCACCTAGAATATTTAAAAGAAAAGATCAACGAATCTGAACACACACAGAGTCACTTCCCCAACCACTTAACTATCGGAGAAAGCCATAAAAATTGAACGTCAGTTCTTGGCCACTAAAGTTTGGCCACAAGAGAAACGTCACATTCAATGTCCTAGTCAACCTAGTTCTCACTAGAGATGCGTCATCGCTAAAGTTATTCGATTTAGATATTCAGTATCGAATATTCGAAGTTTGAAATTCTTGAATATTTCTGATTCTCTGATTGGTCTACATAAGACCCATGTAGTGCCAGGAAAAAGCGTCCGTGAAGCTCCTTACTCTGCAATACCTCCCTGCGGTCGTTAGTGTCATGCATTGAAGGCTTATAATAAAAATGTTCTTTTTTCTGAAACTAATAGCATAGATACTTTAAAGTACTCATCTGGAATGGATCAAAATCTCATGTCCAAAATATTATATTTTATTCGATAAGATTTTATTCGAGTTCAAGTACGAAGGCTTAAAATGAAAACAAATTAATTCTTTTAGGTGTTTTAAAATTTTATTAGGTATCCGAAACCTTTGTAGCATGAAATAATAAAGAAAGAAAGAAAGATAAATGTTTATTTAGGACACGCTCAATACAAACAAATACAAAAAAGACTTAATCAAGTCTTTTCATCTTGTCATTTAACATAACACACCACTACCACTATTGCTTTCCATTCAACTCTGTAGTGTCTCAAACTATTGTTAGAATTAATTATTAAACGCTTCCCACGTCTTCACCCTAGTGAAAAGCATTTCATCGTCCCAAGGGATTATTACACGGGGTTCTAAGTATATGATGTATTCTATGTTAATCTAGGTTAAAAACTATCTGTGTGCAAAATTTAATTTAAACATTTATAATACTATACTAGCTTTTGCCAGCGGCGTCGCTCGCGTTCGTATTGAGTACACACAAAACCTTAGAAAATTATACACTTAAACCTTCCTCCTGAATCACTCTATATATTTGTGAAAACCGCATGCAAATCCGTTCAGTAGTTTTTAAGTTTATTGCGAACAGACAGACGCGGTGGGGTACTTGGTTTTATAATTTACTAGCGACCTGCCCCGGCTTTGCCCGTGACAAATTATAACATAAATAAACATTCCTCGTTGTTCACTCTTTCTATTGGTAAAAACCACAAGGAAAGCCGTTCAGTAGTTTTTAATTTTATTCTGAAGGATAACTTTGTTTTATAATATACTAGCTTCTGCCAGCGGTTTCGCCAGCGTGTATTATACATATAAACCTTCCTCTTGAATCACTCTATCTATTAAAAAACCGACTAAGTGCGAGTCGGACTCGCACACCGACAGTTCCGTACAAATCTCAGCTTAAAGGTATTAGAGACCTGAGTATTTGATATGAATTTCAAATTAATACCTCTACGCGTTCATGAGGAAAGGGGTAGTAAGTTTAAAATTATTAAAAATATTTTTATTCGCAATTATTCCTTTATCTGTGCTACAAGACGTTGCTTCGTACCAAATTTCAAGATTCTGAGTTCACGGGAAGTACCCTGTAGGTTTTGATTCCCTTGCGAGTGTCGAAAATTTGCGGAAATTTGCGACATAAACGGCTGTATCGTTTGATTGCGTGGGCTTAGAAGTTTGAGTTTTTCACAGCTTTAAAGGGACATTAGATTTGAGTATTTGATATAAATTTCAGCTTGATACCTTCACACGTTCCTGAGAAAAAGGGTCTTCACAGACAGACAGACGGACGGACATACGGACGGACAACAAAGTGATCCTATAAGGGTTCCGTTTTTTCCTTTCGAGGTACGGAACCCTAAAAAACCGCATCAAAATCCGTTGCGTAGTTTTAAAGATCTAAGCATACATAGGGACAGGCGGCGGAAAGCGACTTCGTTTTATACTATTTAAGGATAAGGATAGTGATGTAGTGACTAGTTAGGTTAATTCAGCAAATTTCGGGTTATAATGGCTTTTAATCTAAAATTCATAATCACTATGTAAATCGTGGCAATATATCTCCTGGGAACAATATTGGCTCTATTCCGAACTGCCACAATTGTGGTCATCATCAGAATTATTGATCTAGATTAAGAGAATATTTGATATTGATTATCAGTTTAGTGTGTTTAGTAATTTCTCTTCTTTGGTTTTCAAAATACCTATGGTAGAATTCTCTACCAGCATCTGTGTTACCTACACGTGCGACCCGCCAGTTTTCAAAAAAGTAAACAGAATAGGCCTGCTGTAAGCCTATTCTGTTACAATGTCACCGTGAAAACATTAGGTGAAGTAATCGTGAAGTGAACTGTCATTTCACTTAAAGCAACGGATTGACAGCTCTCTTCACCTAAGGTCTCACGGTAAGATATTTTCAGAATAACTATATGCAGGCATTTTAGGCGCACGCTCCATCGTTAACCTCATCCATCGCTCACCAGGTGAGATCGAGGTAAAACGCGAACTCATCATGCAAATAAAAATTGGTTATAAAGAAGAATAATTCTTAATAGGAACCTTTGGTTTTATATAGGTAAGTGTGTAACAGCCCTTTGACGATAACTCGCACAAAAGTTTCAAACATGTGGCTACAATCAATTGTACATTACTCCTGATCACGTAAGTTCTGCGTATACTCATTGCCATCGATTCGAATACAAAGAGATATTTCCCATCTCTATTTCTTGAGAGGAACTTGTGACTTCCAGCCAGCACATGTCACTAATCGCTCAAGTTTCTTCGTAACAGACCAGCGTCTCGCCCGGATCGTTATGACGACAAGACCACAAGTTACAAACGTTTTGGAATCCCTAAATAGGTTTGTGTCTGACACTGGCTAGTTTGAAATTAAAGTAGAAAAAAGACGGCAATTGGGCCAAGGTGGACCTTCTTTTAAAAAAAATCTCAAATCAGCTATATACTGGGTTCCTTAGTCAAATTCTCTATAGGAAATTTGAAAATAGAAAGTGGGAAGCAATCGCTAAACAGTGACAAGATATTTATAAACTAGCTGTTGCCCGCGACTGCGTCTGCATAGCATTAGTAATTCGAATAGCCAATTTTTTATCAGACAATAATAATAGTAGGCGCCTTGCTCGAGAAATATTAATTCACCATACAAACTTCCATCCCATTTAGGATGATTTCCATGATAAAAACTACGCTTTGTCCTACGCAGGAACTCAAACTATCTCCATATCAAATTTCATCTAAATCGGTTCAGCAGTTTAAGCGTGAAAATGTAACAGATAAACAGACGGGCAGAGTTACTTTTTTCCATTTATAATATTAATATGGAATGGATAAGGGAGTAAATGTGTAGGTTCTTAAAGAAGTAAGAAAAATTAAGAATACCTAAACTCTATTAGCTCCCGTTTTCTGTAAAGTAATATTATGGATCTCTCAAAAAATCATTGAACTAAAACGCTGACACGCGTTTAACAATTTCTCACATAATTTTCGTTTCAGAATCAGAGTCGACGCCTCTCTCTATGTGTCTTATGTAAGTAAAAAAATAATATTCATCGGAAAACCCAACAAGGCAAATCCTTATCGTATTTTTTGTATCCAATCAGATTTCTCTTTGAGCACATTTGTGAGACCGGAACCGCTTTCCATCTGGTCTGGTGCAAACTTCATCAAGTAATAATTATGAACTGGGATATAGAATTAACCCCTTTTTCTCCAATTATTGTTGCTATTGATTTTGTATTTGTGATTCATTGAAAATAACTAAGTTGGTTTCCCATTCTATATTAATAAGTTTTAATCTCGTAAAATTAAATTAATACTTTTTGCTAAGGATTAATAGTGATAGATAGATAATACGCGAATACCTCGCAGTGACAAATATTCTATAAGAGTAATTAAAAACATTAACTTTCTCAAATAAAATATGCTAAAATGATTGATTGATACTTTTGTACAGAAGACTCAAGTCTTACTTAATATTATACATGTGGAATTTGTGATGGATGTGTCTGTGTATGTATGTTTGTTACTCAATCACGTCAGAACGTCTGAACGGATCTACGTGAAACTTGGCGCAGAGATAGATTAATGTTCCCTTGGGATGATTAAACACTTTCCGCGCGGGCGAAGTAGCAGGTGGAAGCTAGTTTAAAATAAAACAACAGTAATAGTAAAAACAGGTAAGGAAAATAAATTCAAGAAAAGAATCTTAAATGTAATCTAGCATAAAAGTCGAGAAGCTAAATGCAGAAATAAATATACCCATAAAATAACCCTGTCTCTAAGGAAAACACAGTGCACTCTCTTCTAAAAATAAACAAAACTAAACTCGGACACCACAACAGTAATTTGGACGTAATCAATCTAAGTTAATTGGTTAATCGTAGAAAAATGGCCGCCCTCGTCACGACAAGTAATTTAGCTGATGGCTTCAGTATGATCGTTTAAAAAACACTTATCTACGACCGACTCAGACAAGGTAACGAGATTAGTGTAAGCTTACTCATATATTGAAATACTTTCATTATGTGTACAGCTAAGAAGTGGAATTCTCTGCTGGAGTCTGTGTTTCCCGATAGCTACAACCTAGGAATCTTTAAAACTAATGATGAATAATGACTTAGATCTTGTACGTGGCTTGGAAGCTTATTATAAAAGCGTACACATTGACATCTAAACGAGCCACCTATTTTCTTGAGCCTTGTTGTAGGTACTACAAATTTGTGTTTGTTCCTAGTATTTATGTTATGGATATCACTGTATTTTTTAAACAATTTTATATTTTATGGGCATATAAAAGATTTTCATAAATATACTGAGAAGGCACAGTCATTACATTAATCTCCTTAAATTTCTCTCTGAGAGAGTGTCTCGGGCTTAATTTATAAATTGATCGAACAGCTCTTTTCTGCAAAACAAAGATAGTCTGGATGTCGGCGGCATTTCCCCACAACAGAATACCGTACGACATTACACTATGAAAATAGCTAAAGTATACTAAACGGGCTGTCTCTATGTCAGTTAAATTACGAATTTTTCTAACAGCATATGCTGCGGAGCTTAGCTTCTTTGACAATTTATCTATATGTGGGCCCCACTGAAGCTTAGCATCCAAAGTTAAGCCTAAGAATACTGTGCTATTTTCAGGCTTCAATTCTTCGCCCTTTATCAACACATCGGTTTTTACCTGCCTAACGTGAGGTAGGGTAAACTTAATGCATTTGGTTTTTTTTTCATTAAGAAGTAAATTATTAACATTGAACCAGTGAACTACTTTTGAGATCGCGCTATTTACATCGTCAGTAACCAGCTGCTGACGTTTAAGTTTAAACAAAAGTGATGTATCATCCGCAAACAACACTATATCATGGTTATCCTTTATGAGGTAAGGCAAGTCATTAATATAAATAAGAAACAAGAAAGGACCAAGAATCGAGCCCTGCGGGACTCCCATTGTTACCATAGATCCAGGAGATCTTTTTCCATTAAAGTCAACGGTCTGAATCCTATTACTCAAATATGAAGTAAGAAGATCCAGAGCGCTGTTCCGGATCCCGTAGTGGCGGAGTTTCCTGATTAGCGTTTCATGAAAAACACAATCAAATGCCTTGGACAAATCACAAAAGATTCCCAAGGCATCGCACTTATCTTCCCATGCATAATAAATATGTCCTAAAAGCTCAACATCAGTAGTTGAACGACCCCTTGTAAAACCGAACTGTTTGCTATGTAATAATTTATGTTTATTAAAAAATCTTTGCAATTGCTCTAAAATTAATTTCTCAAATATTTTGCTAAACGTAGGTAGTACTGAAATAGGTCTATAATTTGTAGGGTCTGATGTACTACCTGATTTAAACAAAGGTATTATTTTACTATTTTTCATAAGGTCAGGAAACTCCCCACAGTCGATACAATTATTAAAGATAATAGCTAAACTAGGTGCGACAATGTCAATAATAGTCTTAGCAACTTCTACAGAATGACCCCACAGATCTGCAGTCTTTTTAACATTTAAAGTGTGAAAGGTTTTAATTATGTCTTTACAAGTAATATGTTCAAATCGAAATTTCGAATTGCAAACATTAACATTTTCTTTTAGCAAAGACTCAGCAACAGAAGGTGATGAGTTTAAGTATTTAGTAGTTGAAATGAGAATATCTGAAAAGAAATTTTCAAAGGCCACTGCGACTTGTGAGTCTGATTTTATGATGTTGCCATTAATAGACAGGCCGTAGTCAATATTTCGGTTACCAGATCATCCCGTTTCACTATTAATAATATTCCAAGTCTTTTTAATAACATTACTACTGTTTTTAATCTTCGAGCTCAAATAACGCGACTTAGCCAAACAACAAACTTTTTTAAATAATTTTGAATAATTTCTAACATATAAATTAAATTCAGCAGTGTTTACATAAGTCCTTTCACTGTACAGCTCATAAAGCCGTGTTCTACTTTTATGAATACCAATGGTAGCCCAATCACTGAATGATGCGTTACTATTAACGGAGATAGTTTTTGGAACAAAGGTCGAATTAAATTGTTTACAGTATATACTAAAAAAATCATCATATAGATGATTAGGATCAGCATCAATTGACAAAATTACAACTGACGAACAAACAATTGACGAATTTAAACTTTTATTTGATTTTATTTTGCAATTTTTATCCTGTATACTTTTGCAAGAGGTTGTCCCTATTGTCCTAATTTCTAATTTAAATTATTATCAATATCAATTTCTGATACCAAATCATTGGCTGAATTAAATAACATTCCTTGGCATTGCTCAATAGAAGCAAGTTGTTTAGCCAAATTCTTGGCTGTAATAGAAAAATAATATGATAGCGACACAGCTATCTGTCTTTTATAATACTTTGAAAGAAAGTACCTATCCATGAAAAATTTATCTTTTGTCAAATAAAAGTGATTACCAACATAATTGTTAGTGTCAATTAAATGGAATAAATTACTACTATATGTTAAATTATGTAATGTCCTATTCAATTCATATCTAAGATTGTTTTCTTCCTGTGGCAAACTTTGGCTGTAAGGGAAAGTGAACATCACAATTTTGTTTAAACTAAGGTTGCACAAAGTTCTATAATGTTGGAGTAATTCTCCTTTGTTCACATTACCCCTATTACCAATAAATATTAATAATGTGGTATCCTGGTTAAAATTGCATTTTATAACTTTTTTCATTATGTCAAATAAAGAACAGCCAGGCATACAGTAGTTCATTATTGAGTGTCCTGGATATCTATTTGTCAACAAGTGGCCTAAATCCTTTCCAATTTCATCACAAAATAATACTATTCTGTATTTACATTCTTTTTAGCCAACAGTTAGTAGTTTCTAATGGCAAACATGCACTAGACTGCGGTATGGTGGCATCACATATTGTCAATGAATGGTCCGGTGTGGGTTCAACAGATGGTGGTTGACAATGATCACATTTGTTAATTTGTGAACTTACCAGCTCATTCATTGCCAATACATATTCCCTCATTTGGTTTTCAGAGGCTGTATATTTGATGGTCATAGAAGTAAGTTTCTCCTGTAGATGGTAAAGTTCATACCGCAAGTCTTCTGTGTCAGTTTGGTATTTTCTAGTACTTTCTTCTAAGTTAAATGAATACATATCTATTTGTTTAAGTAGATGCAACCTTTCTCTATTAAGTTTTACATTTTTGATGAAAAACCTTTGTTTTATGATCATTTTCTTAGTTTTAACTATGTATTTGTTAATTTTAATGTACTTTTTTATTTTGTTTTTACTAGTAACTACCCTCAATTATTTAATTGATTTTGAATCATCATGACCTGTTAAATCTAGTGTGTAAGAGGGGTTTATTGCAGTAACCATTGATGGGGCAACAGGCACCAATTGATTGAATAGACTTTGATTCAACGAGGCAGTGATGTTATGATTTGTTGTTTCAAGATGTTCTATCTGACTTTGAGCCTCATGTAGCTGCTGTTGTAGTGAATAATTGTGACTAAGAGCTTGTTCATACTCATTGCTACACTGGCTGAACCCGTCCACAACAATTTGAAGCCTGTCCCGGGCTGCTATGGCATCAGTGTGTTGAATATATAACTGAGCCATTTCTGTTTTCAGTTTACTATTCCTGTCAAGGACCCTAAGGAATTCTATTTCGTTTTCATCTTTTTCCCTTATCAGTTGGTCACAGAACTCCTGAGACGCCTTTAATTCGGTCAAAGCCTGACTGAGTTTGGTCTCTACTAGGCGAGCCCGCGCGCTGCGAGTCATAATCATGACGAAAGAGAAGAAAGATGATGTTGGAAAAGAGTAGTGGAATGAGTAACAGATGATTAGTTGAACGGAAAAATGAAATTTAGATAGTTAAGAAAGAAGTTCTGTCACCAAACTAATTAAGGTTATGTTTACGTTTTATAGGTAATTGGCATCAACTTGTAACCTCAATAAAAGTGATCCAATTAATTGTAGGCAAAATATTAAAACGCAAACAATCCAATATCAAGTAAAATATATAGTATTGTACCTGATACCGAGGCGAAAAAGTAACATTCGCTTGAGCCGGTAACTGTCAACGAAACACAATTAAATTTCAACACTTATTTTGCACTTGTAGTGTCTGTATTAAGCACAAAACACTTAATTACGCTTTAAAACTAGTTAAGAAATTGGAAATAGGCCTTATTATAAAGGAAATCTATTATTTAAAATTAAAATTATTAGAACAAATTCAAATCAGCTGTTAGCTGTAGTCAGGGGCTGGTCCAGAGTGAATAGGTTACTTTTAGGCAAGCGTGCCACACTGTCGACCACGTCATCGCTGTAAATCTGGTGTGATAGTGATCAAGCGGGAGCCCATCTTTAATAAAAATCAAATAAATAAATAAAAGTTTGGGTGCAACGAAAGCTGAGTCCGCAAGTCGGTATCGGTAGTGTCAGTCCAGGGTTATCGGATTCAGTAGTGCTGTTCTGTAGACATTTGACCATGATGACCTAGGTGAAATAAGCTCGATGTGAACTGTGAATTCCTAGCGTCATCGGTTTGAATGCCAAAGTTCTTCTCAGCTCACTTCACCTAAATCATCAGTCATCACGACGAGATGACTACAGAATCGACCGGCTGTTTCATTCGAGTGTCACGTCATGCATATAATGATTATCAAAATATCACATTTCTTTTCAACACAGGATAAATTTAATATTTTTAAAAGCACTATAATCCAATTTGTCCTATTACCGATAAAAATATTTGTATTAACTCATCGACTTTCCTGTGAACGGAAATTAAAATCCATTGGATAAAGAGGATTCGGCTAGTCTACTGATGTAACTGAACATGTGATTTGATTTTAAAATAATTTTCAAGTTGCCTCCAAGAACATGGGTCCTTCAACAAGCAAATCACAAATACCATAACTTGCTAAAGGACCCTCGTTAGAGTAAGGACTGTTTTAGAATATTATAAGCCGTTTTATATATTGATGTATGATCTTAAAATCATAGTGATTATCATCAACATAACCATATCCACAGCCTGACTTTGACCACTACGGAGTAACTTTTACTAGTGCCAATCTCCACGTCCGTTGCGAGCGTCATTCCAGCTCTACCCATAATTGGCAGTAATGCCCATCTCGCCACCAAACTCCTGAGATCCTGTTTTATTTTGAAACTAGCTACGCCCGCGTAAAAAGTGTTTTATCATCCCAAGGCAACACACTATCGGGATAAAAGACAGGCAGACAGAGTTATTTTCGCATTTATAATATTAGTATGGATAAACAGAATCGTCATCATCCTGTCACCCGAATGCCGTCACTGTTGGAAAGAGAGAATAAACATTAAATACTTATCCTGCACCATTCTATTTTTCAATTTGTTTAACCCTCGGTCAAACACTATCTATAACTCTCTCGGTAAACCATCGCTGATTAATCATGCAATCCTTCCAGACTAGCATTGAATTCTACCAACCAGTATCCGAGGTAGGAATTATCTTCAATTACGATACGAGATGCATGTTAGCTTGTAATCACTTAACGATAGCCCGATCGGTAATTTGGCTTAGAATGTTGGCAGTCCTGCCATCCCACCGTACCAGCTACATATCAACCATGTAAGCTGTTCGGGTCAGAATACCTAATACGATTTCCGGAGCACGAACTGTCATTGCTTTATTAATATGATTTCACCGCAAACGTCCGTCATAATTATATTCGGTCCCTCGTGGTAGTCACATATTATTTGACATAAATGTGGAAATTTCGCTCCCGATAAGAGATCCCGAGGGAGACATAAATCTAGGTGATTATAGATGCAGTGTGCTGGTGTGGAGAAGAAGGTTTTTAATTTAAATAAGTATTGAAGTTCGTCCTGCAAAGTAGATAGATTTGACTAATGGCGACTTGGAAAACGAGGCGAGTCGCTGCGAAGTAGCAAATTAAAGTAACGGCAGAGATGAGGGGTGGGGTACTGCGTAATGAAAAGCGAACTTCATAACCGCTTTTAAGTGTGAATCTATATGAACAATACAACTACAATTTCTGAGTAGAAATTATTATGAATAATGTTATAAACGTTTATCCTGTACGTATTTCATGGAGTACAATAAAGAATATATAAGTAAATAAATCATCATCGTCATAACAGCCAAACGTTCACTGCTGGACATAGGCCTCCCCCAGGCGTCGCTACCTCAATCAGTCCTGAGCGTCTCGCATCCAGCGGATTCCAGCAGCCCTGACAAGGTCATCGCTCCACCTAGAGGGAGACCTTCCAATGCTGCGTCGTCCAGTACGCGGTCACTACTCCAGAAATTTTCGACCCCATCGAGCGTCCGTTCAGCGAGCAATGTGCCCTGCCCTGCCCGGTAATACTGGCAAATAAATAAATTGGAAACATTGTTTGGTTGTGATGTTTGTAAAGGGTAATATCTGGCAGTACTGGTCTTTGATAATTCTATCACCGATAAAAAGGAAAAGTTAATTTAAAAAAATAAAAAGCCGACTGTTTATGAAGTGAACTAAAAAGACGTAAACAAGAAGAAAATCATGCTGTGCAGTCGGAGGATACATAATCACGAGCTGACTGACCAAAACCATATATTATGTCTTGTATCCTCCGGCTGCTGCACCACATAGGAACAAACATACAATAACTGATAAATACATTCCATCCTTTGCGTCGCACATTCAGGTAAAAAGTTATACTATCAATTGCAATGTGTACTTTACCAGTAGAAAAACAAAGGCTGCTTCGGCCACGTGAGCCATGTGAGCAGTATTTCAACGCATCGTCTGAAGACTGCAAAATCATATCACGGCTCTCCTTCATGAACTTGAGAGTAGGAACAGAGAGCTTTCTGTTCCTATCTTTACGGTGGGTCTTGAAAAACTTAGACCCGACCGTATGGACAGCTTCCACGAACCCATCGCTGTATTCGTCTACGTAGCTCCCTAGGCACTCGAAACGATTCTGGAGTTCGAGTTAAAAGGTCTCGGGGTTTTGGACCTGGATTTGTGCTGGACGGAGCGTGGACTTCATCAGTCGAGAACTTTCAAGCTTGACATTAATGTTCAATGTGCCTCTTACCAAGCGGTGATCGCTCCCGGTTTTCACCGAGTTGATCACAGAGACATCATTGAACATTTGCTTCTTGGTTCGTGGCAAACAGATCTACAGAAAATAAGTAAAATTCAAATAAGAGACTAGATTAGGTTTACATTAAATTTATGTTTTCTATGTATTTTAATCATATGATTGTAACTAATATGGATCGGAATAAAAGGCTATATTATTATTATATAACCCCCGACCGGACACGGGATTGACCAGGACACCACCGCGGGAACAAATGTGAGTAGTAGTTTTAAGTTGTGTCCTTGTATCACTTTCCACCTGTCTGACAGGAATCGGTATCTCAAAGAACAAATCCCTAGTTTACCGCTGCTGCGTATCGCGGTTTCGCGGGTATAGACCTTGCAGGATCCAAGAGTGGCAGCATTGCTAATGGGCCCCAGTGTTGTCTCTTGGCTTTGTGATCCGCAGGTCTGTATTCAACACTGTCCATCCTAACCGACGGTGCTCAGACATGGTCACTCACCGAATTGCAAAAGTCTTGACTTTGGTTTTGCTAGGCTCAAAAGGGATTGGGTGGTTCACAGTCAAAAGGGATTTTTGACCGCTGGGCAAGACTTGCCCATCCCAGAAAGAGGTGGCGAGATGATTTAGACGCTTACCATGAAGGTTCGAGAGGGCGCGGGCAAATAATTTCTGGAAGGACAGCAATGGCTAGATAAAAAAAATAAGTTCGATAATTCTTCAACGTTAGAAAAATAGTGATATTTGAGACATTGGAGGTGTACTGAAATTCTACCGTTATCGTTATTGGGCAACCAAAAATTTTGTAAGAGTGGATTAACTCTCAACGAAGACTCAAGTGATGGTTGTTGGTAGTACCCGGACTGTCTCTAGGATCGATTGGTCGACCCTTCCCCAGGTTTCTTTAAATAATACCATTATCCCTTTAAATCACATTGTAAAGAACTTGGGGATTTATATCGACAGCACTCTATCCTGGACCAAACAACTGCAGGAAGTCAGTCGAAAACTGTTTGCGTCTGCGGGCTCCCTAAGACGGCTTCGTAATTTTCTTCCCATAACCACTAAAATTGCGATAGCACAATCTCTTCTTCTCCCTATCTTAGACTATGCTGATGCCAGCTATCTTGATCTCACCCAAGACCAATTGGATAAGCTTGAGCGACTTCAAAATCTCTGTATCAGGTTCATATTTGGCTTGCGTAAATATGATCACGTTTCTGAATTTCGTACTAAGCTCAAATGGCTTCCTATTCGCCTTCGCCGGAATGCCCACATACTTTCTATACTTTATAATGTGCTATTTAATCCTTTTACTCCTTTTTATCTCAAAGAACGCTTTCAGTTCCTCTGTGACACCCATTCTAGGTCCTTGAGATCATCGGAAAATCTAAAACTAAGTATCCGTATGCATTCCACTTCCTTCTTTGACAAATCTTTCACGATTCAAGCAGCTCGGTTGTGGAATGCATTACCTATTGAAATAAGACGTGCTCAAACACTGCCAATATTTAAGAAAATGGTGAAGGAGCATTACCTTTCACTATAATTTTTATTCTTCTCCTGTCTCTGTTATATTTGATATATATTAGTATATTTTGTATATTGTATTTTTGTATTTTATGTTATTATGTCTAAGTAGTGTATTATTTATGTTAATTTGTACACTGACAGCCCTAAATTCTTCTCCTATTGCTCAGTCCATCCAAAGGTTGTCTGTAAGAGATTGCCTAGTGCGATAAGACCGCCCATTGTACACTTGTTATTGTGAATGTTTGTCCTGTATGTTTTTTTTGTGGTGTACAATAAAGTATATAATAAATAAATAAATAATAAATAACTAAGATAAAATTGAGCCGGAAGACTCAGCGTTGGAAGGCCTCTCACATAGTAAACCGATGACTTGGTGAAGGCTACGGAATACTTCCGTTGGATGAAAGTCGAACAGGAATGACCGATGTGGTGTCCTTTAGGGGAGGCCTATGTTTAACAGTTGTCTTTCGGATGACATGATAATGTTGATTCTCGATATACTGAAAAGAAATCACATAAAAAGATAGAAAGAAAGAAAAAATATTTATTTGTGACCCGCACAGGAGATACGAGAAATATGCATAAAATTAAACAATAATAAAAAATAAAAACCCCGTGGAGACCAAAAAGAATCCTATCTCAGCATGTGCAGCGATATCCAAAAAAGAAATAACGCTGCGCTGATATTCAGATTGCTGCTAATTTTCACCGTTTTTAATTCCAACTAAGTCCTCAAAACAAACAAACTAAAAACGTGTATTCATTGTGAGCTGCAAATTAATTTCTCTACAGTACAACTATGCTATCCCCTATAAGTACTATCTCGGTACAAACACAGCACCTAATGCTGTCTACGTGACCTATCCTGGAAGGAAAAGATTTCTTCTCGAAATAGCAATGAGCGAATAGTTTTATTGTGGTTGTTTTTACTCAAGTTACACTTAGAGAATTATTTGTGCTTAACTTATTTACATATTACAGCTATCTCTACCCAGTGGCTTTTGATACAACAATCCAGTGTCGACGATAATTTTCAGGTTGCCGTTACGAGTGTTTCGCGGTTATGTGGAAATCGGTTTTAATGTGTGTAGATGAATGTGGGTAGATGGCATCTACAACAGGAAAAGACCAAATAAATACTGAACGGTGTGTGTGAAAGATAATTTATATGGAAAGAGATTGACCAGTAAGATGACGAAGGCCAGCCCCAATAAATTAAGTTTGACACAAAGTGAAATTCGTATTAGCTTCTCCAATTTCAATAGCTCAATTCAAGTTTGACGAAATTAATTATTTCGTCAGCCTTTATAACTACCTATTTACGCTGAAGAATTTTGTAATGAGCAAATTGTAACGTTAAACGTTTCATAACGAAACTTTTGTTCATAATTCCTATAAAAAATTGAATAGTAATAGGTAAGCCAATGACATCCAAAACACAGCTTCACTGATTTGAAGACGAACCGACATCAGATGCTACTCTCGATTCCACGAAAGTTTTAAGAATGAATTGAAGAAAAATGGCGCCTCGAATCCTCAGACGTTTCTGGAAGTAAGTTACATTGAACAATGGCATCAGCATTTTTGTTACTGTATCACTTAACTTTAGTATTTACCTTCAACGAGAGAAAGCTGTTCCAAGAATGTATCCACTTAGTGGATAAATACACTGAAAGAGCAGACTTCATAAATTCTATGTTACATATTATACTAAACACAACTTCGCTGACTACAGGCGTCATGTTTTGTCTTAGCTTAATCCATTACATTGTAGACCTCATGTGCCTACAATCAAGCGAGGTCCAAGTCTAGAGTGGCGATCAGGAACATCAAAAAAATATTGAAAGGAACAATAATAGCCCAGGAAAATAATACTGTAATTAGAGGCCGTTCGGGCACCTTTCGATGATCTACGGCCGGCTCAGGCGACGGCGGTTGGAGGCGGCGAGAGGCGCAGGCGCGCAGTACGCGGGGCCTAGGGGCCCGCCATTTCACTACCGATTTTCAACGAAGACACGCAAGTTTCACCAATTTTATAGATACTTATTTTATAGTACCTATCCAAGTAGCAAAATTTGGTCCTGTAGTTATTCTAGGAGCATGCATTTTTTAGCCCTATAGAAATCCTATAAACGTTTATAGAACCGCATTTGGGCGCAGTTTATAGGACTATTAGGTCCTGTGATCGTTGTGTTACAGTCCGGTAAAGTGTAATCGGATTTTATAATTATCTTATTAGGTGCTTTTACGGGATACATTATACTATAAAGGTCCGGTAAACGCACTGACTAAGCGTGATTAGTCCTCTAACATTCTGGTGCGTGACACGTACTGGTCCTGTAACGATCTAGTACGTGCCGCTGCTGGTGTTATTGATCCCACATTGATCAGCGTGATGTTATTAAAGAGAGGCTTGACAAAAAAAAAAATTAAGGGGTAACTACTTAATACACAATAAAATATATTAACTATTAGCATAACATAGGTGAATTTTGTCTTTTACTTTTTGTGTAAAGAATGTCTAACCAAAATGCGAAATTAATTTTATTAATAAAGTGTTCGAGGATAATAAATATATATTCATGCCCCTTCCAAATTAAACGTATTTATTAATTGTTTATTCGATAATAATTTACATACATATATAGGTCGCCATGGGACGGATCGTGTGCCATTATATTGCATTTATCAAAACCTTTACAATACTATTTAGTCAAAGTTAAGACTACTATAGGACATATCTACTTCGCCACCATATTTTAGTTTTAGGGTTCCTTTAGAGAAATACATCAGAAATATCCCGCATGTCAATACATGTATTGTTATGTCTTAATCAGTGCTAATATTTTATAAATAGTCTCAGAATTACTTTATAACACTTTCTCCATAAAATTGATTTCGACATAGATGAAGAGTGGCAGTGTAGGGATGCAAAACGATAAATTTATATTTTGTATTATTCAGTACATTCGTCATCAGTACCTACTTTTACGTTATTATACGTAATTTTTATGTTACGTCTTGATTTGACAATAGGATCGCACACTCGATGGCTCTTTGTTTTTTACATCCCCCTGCATTTCACAATTTTTTCAAAGTCAGGGCGGTTGTCATCATTAAATTCATTATCACTGCTTCCGCTATTACTTTCCTTATCTTTTTGGTTATTAGAACTTTGAGAAAAATAACTTCGCAGTCTTCTTGGACTATTTCATTTTTATGTTGTACGGAACCATCACGAACTTCACGAGATTCCCTTGTATTTAAGAAGAATATCGACCCGCACTCTGATCCTGATTTCATTACAAGTAACATTTTTGAAAGTCTTCTTCGATAATTGGCACTATGCTTAAATCGTTTCCATTTGTTTCCATCCGTTTTTAGATCTTTTGCTTTCGAAAACGTATAACAAAATGGCCAGTAACTCTAGTAATAGCAAATGTAGGACACATATAAGCAGAATTTTACCTATATACGTCGGTGGGCATGCTAGTTTCGTGCTAACTATCCATTAGAAGTCATGTCTCAGATAAATCAATCCTTTAATATACTTGACCTATAGCACCCATATCTAAGACGTTTATAGAAGTGCATGTCTTATAGAAGAATGTAACAAGACGTTAACAAGCATAAACAATCTTATAAAATGCGTTTATAGGATCAAAATGCGATACTTGCTAATTAGTTTTATATTATGCGCTTATATAACTCCAAGGTCTGGTAAGATTCGTATCTCGTTAACCTGTAAATGTCTATAAAACTAAGTAATAGGATTGAAAGTACCTGAAGCGTAAATCATCTTATGAGATGCTGTTGTGCGATCAGTAATCTCAGTCAAAGCGTCTATTAGATTCTTATTAGACGTTTAGTCTTATAAGTCGATTACTATATGACTGTTTTGCTACTACATTCTAGTCAGTTTTTACAGTCCTTTCTGCTTTAATTTAATGTGTTCTAAATAGAGGGACCTAACCTAACAGAGGTCAAACTGCGAAAAAAGTCTTAGTTAAGTAATTGTACCGCAATTATGTTTATTATGATAATAAAATTGCTGTGTGAACAATCCATGAACAACAACTGTGTGACTTCGACAGCCCATTTTTTATGTGATTGGATTTTATATAAACACTAGCTTTTGCCCGCGGCTTCGCACGCGTAGACTACATGCTTCTCCTTACCATATTTTAACAAAAACCTTCTAAACTAACAAAACTAAGCTACAAAACCAATGAAGAAAAGAAACTGTCCCCAGCAAAACCACAAAGTATTCACGCATAAGCTCAAAATTCCGTTTTTGCATACAACTGTCAACGAAGTCGGTCCTGTAGCGAGTGCCTGCTTCAGGGCTCTGCACTCATACTGGTGCCCCCCTCGCCCCTTGAACCTTTGTTGCACCTCTCATTCCGCGATGCAGCCGTGTGGATGGAACGTATACCTAATCCCCGCCACGTATCTTGACCCTTGGCTACCATACCGAAAGTATGACAATCAGGGTAGGGCTCAAGTTACCTGCCTGTCTGTCTAGTAGATTTGAGTGATTATTGATTATTATTATATTATTTCTTTAATTATTGTTATCATGTAGTGTAGTGGTAGATACCTAATTCTATTAAATAAATAAAGAGGATAAGTGCGCCTTATTAGTAGGTATTGCAATAATTTCAGTTACTATGTAGCCTACCTGTAGTAAATTATCTACTGAAAATTATGTACTGAAAATTATGTACTGAAAATTATCTACTGAAAATTATCTACTGGAAATCAGTAGGCAGGGTGCTTGTAGGCTATGCGTTGCATTGGTAGGTAGGTACCATTCTTAGTGCTCACCTACACCACCAAAGGAACCTACGTGCCAAGTTTCATGATTGTATCTTCAGCCGTTTGGGCTGTGCGTTGATGGTCAGTGAGTCAGTCAATCACTTTCTTCTTTTATTTAGCTATATGTATAGATATGGATTATAGCTCGATTGCATCTTCGCTCGTCGGAGCCGCTGTGCCTTTAGCGTTTCCTTCCCACACACTTCACAATAGCTCCATTTGGGAGCTAAAATGTGTTTGCACATATGAGACCTCTCTAGTTCTCCCAGGAGCTCGTCGTATGACTGACTACATAGCCTACATTTATCTGAAAAAACAAATAAACCGTAAAGAATTGCCGTACTAACGATAAAATAATATCGATAGAAAAACAAATAGGTTCTTATGACGTCCAAGCAGAGTTTGGTGGAAAATCATCCTATAACTTCTCCCGCTCTGGGCGAAGCGGGAGGGCGTGTCAGACTTTTACTGAATAAAACCCTCCCGTGTTCCTTCAGTTGCTTGAGCCAGGGCCGCGGTTACTCTTTTTCAAATTTATCCGCGACCCAGACAGGCATCGGCCCTAATGGACCCCGACAATTTTGCTGACATCTCTTTGAGGCGCGCGTGGAATACTACGCGCCGTCGACTCGGGCCTGGTCCTTATCGCACGGCGAGCTACCCATTACTCGCCGTCCGCAAGCCCGCGCGTAGGGTGGCCGTGAATCGGCTTGCGACTCCCGACGCCCAGGGCGTCTCCTGCGGCGGCTTTGGGCGGTAGGGCGCCTCCGTTGCGTCTCCCTCACGCGTTCTGCCTCCTTTGCGAGCAATTCTGCTTCGCAGAAGGAGGCGACAGCTTACCATGCCCTCTCGCTCCGTACCATGGTCTGGACCAGGGCCGGACGCGGGAGGTCGCCACCGCCGATCGCCTCCACGAGGACACGGTGTTGCTCCGCCCAAGCTGGGCAGATCTCCACGGTGTGTTCTACCGTGTCCTCCGGGCGATCCTCACAATGGTGAAACCCGGGCGTTTCCTCCCGCCTTATCCTGAACAGGAACCTCCCGAAACAGCCGTGTCCGGTGAGGATCTGCGTCAGGTGGAAGGTGAGGGCGCCGTGACGCCTCTCAAGCCACTCCTCAAAGAGGGGCCTTACCGCCGCAATTGTGGCGTGCATTGCCGCGGATTATATCTAGGTGCACTTATTTCCTATCACTGATTCATTTATTATGTAGTTAGAAATTAATTACCTACCTACAGAAGTAATTATTAGGTACTACATACTTTACAGGACACCTATATTTATTTTGCTACACTGCTGACCCCTAATGCAACAGCTTAAATTAAATTGAAATAAACACCAAATTATTTTAATACAATTGTTACACGTAAATGTTTAACATTGATAAGTTAGCTTAGATAATAGATCTATCCCTATCCCGTCCCTATTTAATTCCTTTATGTATGCGTTGAGCCATTTTATAGTTACCAACAGACTTTAAAGACTTGAAAGTATTTTTAATAATTTTTCCTTTGTAAAAGAAGGACTTTTGTACGCAACATTTCATCCCCCATGATCCGCTCCCCAAGGACGGAATTCCCAAAAAACCTTAAGTTGCGTTAGATTTTAATCTTCAGCCCAAACCCAAAATTCGAAGATCCTAACTTAAATTTGACCGACTTTCATACAAAATTCATCCCCTATTTTAACCCTATTAGGGGTGGAACTCACAAAAATTCTTTCTTAATGGATGCCTGCACAGTATAAAGTATCTATGTGCAAAATTTCAAGTCTCTAAACGATTTCATTATTCCCATGACTTCATCCCCCTTTTCACCCTCATGGGGTTGGATTTTCAATAATTTCATTACTATGTAGCCTACCTGTAGTAAATTATCTACTGAAAACTATCTACTGGAAATCAGTAGGCCGGGTGCTTGTAGGCTATGCGTTGCATTGGTAGGTAGGTACCATTCATAGTGCTCACCTACACCACCAAAGGAACCTACGTGCCAAGTTTCATGATTTTATCTTCAGCCGTTTGGGCTGTGCGTTGATGGTCGGTGAGTCAGTCAATCACTTTCTTCTTTTGTTTAGCTATATGTTTAGATATGGATTATAGCTCGATTGCATCTTCGCTCGTCGGAGCCGCTGTGCCTTTAGCGTTTCCTTCCCACACACTTCACAATAGCTCCATTTGGGAGCTAGGATGTGTTTGCACATATGAGACCTCTCTAGTTCTCCCAGGAGCTCGTCGTATGACTGACTACATAGCCTACATTTATCTGAAAAAACAAATAAACCGTAAAGAATTGCCGTACTAACGATAAAATAATATCGATAGAAAAACAAATAGCTTCTTATGACGTCCAAGCAGAGTTTGGTGGAAAATCATCTTATAACTTCTCCCGCTCTGGGCGAAGCCGGAGGGCGTGTCAGACTTTTACTGACTAAAACCCTCCCGTGTTCCTTCAGTAGCTTGAGCCAGGGCCGCGGTTACTCTTTTTCAAATTTATCCGCGACCCAGACAGGCATCGGCCCAAATGGACCCCGACAATTTTGCTGACATCTCTTTGAGGCGCGTGTGGAATACTACGCGCCGTCGACTCGGGCCTGGTCCTTATCGCACGGCGAGCTACCCATTACTCGCCGTCCGCAAGCCCGCGCCTACGGTGGCCGTGAATCGGCTTGCGACTCCCGACGCCCAGGGCGTCTCCTGCGGCGGCTTTGGGCGGTAGGGCGCCTCCGTTGCGTCTCCCTCACGCGTTCTGCCTCCTCCTTTGCGAGCAATTCTGCTTCGCAGAAGGAGGCGACAGCTTACCATGCCCTCTCGCTCCGTACCATGGTCTGGACCAGGGCCGGACGCGGGAGGTCGCTACCGCCGATCGCCTCCACGAGGACACGGCGTTGCTCCGCCCAAGCTGGGCAGATCTCCACGGTGTGTTCTACCGTGTCCTCTGGGCGATCCTCACAATGGTGAAACCCGGGCGTTTCCTCCCGCCTTATCCTGAACAGGAACCACCCGAAACAGCCGTGTCCGGTGAGGATCTGCGTCAGGCGGAAGGTGAGGGCGACGTAACGCCTCTCAAGCCACTCCTCAAAGAGGGGCCTTACCGCCGCAATTGTGGCGTGCATTGCCGCGGATTATATCTAGGTACACTTATTTCCTATCACTGATTCATTTATTATGTAGTTAGTAATTAATTACCTACCTACAGAAGTAATTATTAGGTACTACATACTTTACAGGATACCTATATTTATTTTGCTACACTGCTGACCCCTAATGCAACAGCTTAAATTAAATTAAATTGAAATAAACACCAAATTATTTTAATACAATTGTTACACGTAAATGTTTAACATTGATAAGTTAGCTTAGATAATAGATCTATCCCTATCCCGTCCCTATTTAATTCCTTTATGTATGCGTTGAGCCATTTTATAGTTACCAACAGACTTTAAAGACTTGAAAGTATTTTTAATAATTTTTCCTTTGTAAAAGAAGGACTTTTGTACGCAACATTTCATCCCCCATGATCCGCTCCCCAAGGACGGAATTCCCAAAAAACCTTAAGTTGCGTTAGATTTTAATCTCCAGCCCAAACCCAAAATACGAAGATCCTAACTTAAATTTGATCGACTTTCATACAAAATTCATCCCCTATTTTAACCCTATTAGGGGTGGAACTCACAAAAATTCTTTCTTAATGGATGCCTGCACAGTATAAAGTATCTATGTGCAAAATTTCAAGTCTCTAAACGATTTCATTATTCCCATGACTTCATCCCCCTTTTCACCCTCATGGGGTTGGATTTTCAAAATCGCTGAGACAGGTTTCAATTATTTTTTAATTTTCAGCCTAAACCCAAAATATGAAGATTCTGACTTTAAAACTGACGGATTTTCATACAAACTTTCAACCCCTATTTCACCCCCATAGAGATTGAATTCACAAAAATCCTTTCTTAGTGGATGCCTGCACAGTATAAAGTATCTATGTGCAAAATTTCAAGTCTCTTGACGATTTCATTATTCCCATGACTTCATCCCCCTTTCCACCCACATGGGGGTAGATTTTCTTAATCGCTGAGACAGGTGTAATTTTTTTTTTTTTTTCAGCCTAACCCCAAAATATGAAGATCCTGGCTTTAAAACTGACGGATTTTCATACAAACTTTCATCCCCTATTTCACGCACTTAGGGGCGAAATTTTCAAAAATCCTTTCTTAGTGCTCACCTACACTACCAAAGGAACCTACGTGCCAAGTTTCATAATTGTAACTTGAGCCGTTTGGGCTGTGCATTGATGGTCAGTGAGTGAGTCAGTCAGTCAGTCACTTTCTTCTTTTATATGTTTAGATTCAGGCAACATTACTACCGTAATTAGCACAATTCCAGTGAAAATTCCTAAAAAGGTTTTTTTTTTGCAGTAAATGTATTTATTTCCTGAGCTATAGGTTATAGGTGCTATAGGTGCAAATGTGCTGGCTAACATTTGCATCCTTTATTTCAACTAGCTGACTTTAACACTTGCACGTTTTTATAAAAAGTTAAGATTGATTGTTTGCCTAATTTCAGTGAAAATGCCCAAAAAGGATTTTTTTTGCAGTAAATGTATTTATTTCCTGGGCTTTAGGTTATAGGTGCTATAGGTGCAAATGTGCTAATATTTGCATCCTTTATTTCAACTAGCTGATCCTAACACTTGCACATTTTTATAAAAAGTTAAGATTGATTGTTTGTTTATATGTTTGTAAAAGGTATCTAATCTCGTAAGTACTGGTCTGATTAGAAAATTGTTTCACTGATACAAAGCAATAGCAAACGCACATATATGAGTATCACAGACTAGTTTATACCGCTTACGTTTTCTGTAAATCAGACCACAGAAGTGCAGCCACGGGTAAAAGCTAGTACATATGTATAGAACAATAAGTTAAAGACTTGTTTAACCCATTCCAAATTATGTTGGCACATACCTTTATTATAATTCCGATAGTCACTCGCAGCTTTGCGATTAATTACCATGTTTTCAAACTCCATTTGACAGTACTCAGATAAAATCCGTGCATCGAATAATTTCCAGAAGCTTAAATTACATTATCTTAATCAATCTAAATGAGATGATTTAAATCTTAATTAAGCTTTCAAGTTCCTTTGGGAGTTGAAATAATTTTATGACATGGTGAGGATATTGAAGCAAATCTTTTTGTCTTTTTGTTAATCTTTGTCTAATTACTGCATAGGTTTTCTAATGGTGGCACTTCACATCGCTATTCGTGTTTGCGTATTTGTCTTATTCACCCAAATGGGACGATGTGAAGTAACTCTATTCGTCTATTCTCACGAACAAGACGAATACGCCTAAAACCCGAACACCCGTATCCGCCCGGCTGTCGGTTTTTTGCAACATATCAAAGGATTGCGAATATGGCGAATATGTTCGTTTACCGGCCACTCATCGCTCTCTCAGTAGTGTGCGCCGTGTGTTGCGCTTCAACGGCGGATGTATATAAATTTTCATGTAGTTTGTTTACAGCTTGTTGGCGCCGAAATGGATTGGACAAATGACCTTGTTATGTGATTTTTGGAATATTATCAAATAACAAGGTCCCATATGCATGGATATGCATATGGGACCCGCACATGCCTCTCATAAAAACAGAAGTAAAGTTAATGACGCATGGAATAGTATAAACTATAGCAAAAATATTCGTAAATGTTCGGCATATTTGCTGTTCATGAACGATGTGTAGTCGGTGTATTCGTGTTGTTCGGAATTCAATACGAATAAAGCAAACAAAGACGAAAAAAAAACGCATACATCGAATAGCGATGTGAAGTGCCACCATAACATGGTGGGCACTAACGTAACATTATAACTGGACTAGCTTTTGCCGCGTGAAAGTCGCAGATTATTCCAAGGGAATATACTACCTACCTGGATAAAAGTATATTATATTTGTTACAGTTATCTGTGTGCCAAATCCGGTCAGTAGTTTTTCCATGATAGATTAACAAACATCCATCCATCCATACTCACAAACTTTCACACCTATAATATTAGCAGGATGTAGGATGATCAATCTAAGGAGAGCAGTGGTAGCCCAGTGATAGCGGTCGCGACTTAAATGTTGTAGGTTGTGAGTTCGAACCCACGCAGGCGTTTTACTTTCTGTAAATTATTTCATCACCACTGCTCTCAAAATGGTGAAGGAAAACATCGTGTGGAAACTGTGCTAGAACCAAAAATTCGAAAACATTGCGACATCCACCAACCCGCAATGGGCCCGGTGGATTACGGCTCATTCCCTCTAACAGAAAGGAGGCCTGTGTCCCAGCAGTGGCAACATTAAAACGCTGATGATGATGATGATCAAAACAAGCATGTTTGATCCAAACGCATGAATTAGCATTGTTTGGTTACCACTGTTTCCGTGGGGCAGTCGATCTTTTGTAAAATACTGGTGTTCATTCCGCAATTGAACTGGAAGCCGACATAGTTGGAAAAAAAAGCTAGGCAGATTGATCGATTGGTGGGGTTCAATTTTAGGTTGAAAATTTCTTCACAATGTGGACTTTTTAAGAGAACCAGAATCTTTACCGTAAAATAAAAATCCAATAAGCAAAAGCCAATTGCGGCATTAAATTCACGTACACGGCCATATTGAAAATCAATTCAATAAAGTTCGTTTGAAACTGCCGTAAACTGGCTCAATCCGGTTTCGAGTAGTTTAAAGCGGTCAACATATTTCATTGTTTCTCGCTCCACAATAAAAATGGAAGGTCTCCGGTACACATGACCTACAAAAGGTGCTGTTGTATAAATTGGCACAACATTCCTATTGTTTCAAGAATACTAGTGATATTAATGAAATGAGAAGCGATAAAATCTTGTTTCATAGTGTGTCGGGTAGTCGTAATTTTTTTATTGTTTGTAGTGTTGTTTACCAAGAACACAGAAAAGTTAGATTTATTTCAGTAATATTAAGGCTAGCACTGCTAGCATTAAACTTATTGGATCCATGTAGCGTAACCTGAGGTCCAAATTCAAGAAAAAATACTTGGAAGTATTTGGATCAAAATTTTGTCCAATTGTGGAATACTATGAGAATTAAGAGACATCTGTGGGATAGTTACCAAGATACCCGTAACACCAGGTTTTTATTAACCGACTTCAAAAAAAGGAGGAGGTTCTCAATTCGTCGGAATCTTTTTTTTTTTTTTTTTTTATGTATGTTCCCCGATTACTCAAAGACGCCTGGACCGTTTTCAAAAAATCTTCTTTTGTTTTGAAGGGTATACTTCATAGTTGGTCCCATAGTCATCAGGTCAGGATCTGATGATGGGATCCTAGAGAAATCGAGGGAACTCCTCAAATATTATAGGCATTTATATAGTGATTTTGGTATTTTCACCAACAATGCAATCACTTGCACTCAGAAAGTATAATTTGGTGAAGTGGAACTGATGAAGAAGACCACAGATGGCCACTGAAACTCCTTAATGCTAAGAATGTCACGGGTATAAAATATCTCGAATAGTTAACCGACTATGATTAAGCAAATACTTATAAATTTACTGTAACGGTACTGATGAAAATGGTACCATTGAACTGTTCTGATGATGAAGCCGGAAGGTAGGCACTGGAACTCTGAAATAAAACAATGTATCCTAGTCGTGCTTGGGCTTATTGGAATCGTCATGAGATGTACTTTGGCCATAAATGATTATCATGTTAATTGGAGATACCTACCAAAACTAAAAAGAGAAAAATAAAAAAACTTTTTAACAAAAAATCAAACCGACTTCCTGAACAAAAAACTACAACCAAAAAATAACTTTCTTTTCCGAAGTCGGTGTCGAAAATCTGAAAAAAAAATGGGTACAAAGACACCGACTTCGGAAAAGAAAGTTATTTTTTGGTTGTAGTTTTTTGTTCAGGAAGTCGGTTTGATTTTTTTGTTACTAGAGGACGCCTCGCGGTTTCACCTGCGTAGTTTTCGTTCCCGTGGGAATACAGGGATATAAAGTAGCCTATGTTACCCGGGGATAGAGTAGCTTCCCAACGGTTAAAGAATTTTTGAAATCGGTCCAGTAGGTTTGGAGCCTATTCGGTACAAACAAACAAACAAACAAAAAAATCTTTCCTCTTTATAATATTGGTATAGATGGGCGGGATCTCCCGTATTCAAACCATTGTCAAATATATTATATAATTAGCATTTCACTAGTCAAAAGCCTCTCCAATTTGTCAACGAAAATCCTCATAAAAATTATGGCCATAAAATCGTCGCTACCGACCAAATTACATAATCGTTCATCCGTTGCGAAATTCCTTCCGCACAGGCTTGTCAACTTCAGTGAGTGGAATGCCATTAATACGATGAAGCCACTCAAGTGAGGGCACAGAACTCGAATCACGCAACCAGGGTAGCTATTGTTGGTATTCAAACTATGGTTAACTTTCTTAGAATACTTTATAATGTACTTACTTAATAAAATATTATTTTTTTCGAGAATCTTATTTTGAAATGAAACCTGTGAAGTATCGCGTTGGAAATATTTTGATTTTAAGTTTAAAGATATTAATTTCCCTTAAGAACTTATAAATACAGTTCACTACAATGACATACATATTTAATTATTAATAATAGTATAATAATATTTGCTTCTGAGGCGTCCGCGACGTTATAGGGTACATGACATAATTTTTTTTTTGAGTTTACTCATAAATATGTTATTATTATCACAACTCTTTATATACTCCGGTAAATCATTGAACAGTTGTGCTCACTCCACTTTGTTCGTCGTTTTTATTTGATTTTACAATAAGACAAGGGTTCAAGTCTCTCGACGTCCCTAAAAATCCTACTTCCTACTAAAATTATAAATGTGAAAGTTTGTGTTTCAATAATGCAAAAACAACTGAACAGATTTGGATGAAACTTTGCTCATAGTTAAGTTATAAAATGGATTAATACATAGAATTACTTTTAATTCCGATAATCTCTGTATATCATTAAGGGGTCATCCCCTTGGGATAAAAACACATTTTACGCGAGCGAAAACGCGGGCAGAAGGCAGTAATCTTATAAGTGAATATCTAATAAAAAAACAGTCTTGAAATTCACACTCTATCTTTGTTAACAAGCCAGGAGAATAAAGCAAACTAAAACTTTGAACTTTTGAAACTTCACTGTAATTCTTCAAGAGTTGTAGAGAAGTAAGAAAAAAGATAAAAGGAAATGCAGCGGCAATTTATTTTTCTACATAAGTTGTTATTTAACTCAACAAGGCATTTCAGATTACTACTGTTTTACCTAGAGAAATACCTTACTGCTCTTCTTTAAACTAAAGAGGAAATAACTAACACAAGTAAAATTTAAAAAGCCCCCGACACATTTATATTTCATGCTACCTAATTAATCTAGTATTAGACACGCTCCGATCGACAATCTATTGAACACTTAATTATGACACAATATTTTTCGAAAACACCCCGATTCCAACAGTAAAACGCCTATAACTAATAATGGCTGAACCGATTTTCATTAAACATAGCTAAAAACACCTAAACACATAAATTTAGCAGTTTGAAGTTGAGCAGTGGTGGCCCAGTGGTAGCGGCCGCGACTCACAAATTACAGTTCGTGAGTTCGAACCCAGGGAGGTGCTTTACTTTGTGTAAATTATTTCATCACCACTGCTCTCAATACGGTGAAGGAAAACATCGTTTCATCACGGCATGTCTTAGAACCATAAATTCTAAGACATGTTACATCCACAAACCCGCACTGGGCCCGCGTGGTGGAAAACGGCCCATTTGGTCTGGGTCTAACAGAGAGGAGGCCTGTGCCCAGCAGTGGGAACATTAAAAGACTGATGATGACGATTATATAGAAAGTTACTTTTCAAACAAACAAACAATTTGGATAAGTTAACAAACTAGATGGTAAAGAAGTGGAATTATAATTATACCAGTCTGTTAATGTCCCACTGTTGGCCTGTGTCACAGTAATAGGAACTTTAAAAGGCTGTCGATAATGATGACAGAGAGGAAATACCTCTTCTTATACAAATAAAGCACGAACATTGATCACAACGCTTGCTCAAACTGGGTTGGCGAATTCAAATTAGCCCACACAGATGGCTTCCTAGCAATAATACGCAAAAAAAAACTGCTTCACTGCTGTGCAGAGTACGGAGTAGTCGCAACTATATCCTGAGAGCTGTGGCTGAGAGCTATATCTCATAATATAGCTCCAGATATCCGACAATTTGTGCGGAGGGTGATAAGATAGGAAACATGTATGTTCTTGGCTGGTCATCCTCGGCACGCAGTGCTACAGTTGAGACTCTTATTTTTAAAAGGAACTAACACTATAATTTAAGCTTTTCGTAATACTAAGCCACTATGGATCCTAAGTTGTCCGAATTAAATGAATTTGAATAGCTTACCTATGAAATCCCCGTTATTATGAAATAAGTTAACGTAATTATTTTTTTATGTCTATTAATCAAAGTAATCACCCATGCTATCGATGCATATTTGTCAACGCAGTGGCAGTTTATTGATGCCCTTTTTGAAGAAATCCGCTGGACGTGAAGTAACAATTTTTTCAAGGCATTTTGTACTGCATCGAGGTAGGTAACGAATTTTCTTTCCCCGCCATGAAATTATCCAAATTCTGGAAAAAGTAGAAGTCTGTTAGTCTAAGGTCTGGTGAGTATGGCGGATGTCGGAGAGCTTCTAACCACAGCTCTTGTGACTTACTTAACTGTAAGTCCAGAGGGCTTAGTGCGAGTTTTGTCTCACGCTGGATCGCGTTAACGTAAACGTCAATTCGTATTGAAACTGGATAAGCGCCGTCTGGTGACAGTAAGGAGAAACCTCTTTTTTTGTATACATTTTGACATAAGAGATCGTTTACGTTATCACGAGTGAGTGCTTTAAAAAACTCGGCATAAGCACACAGATTTCATCACGAAATTTTCCTTCAGCTTTACCAATATACCGATGTCTAAGATACACTAAGAAAGTACATAGGTATGAATTGAAAAGTCCCATTTGTACTTACCAGGATTTGAACCCACGATCTGGCACAAGAGGAACAGATTTATTTAATTCAATAAACGTAATATAATGTTCTCGGAAAACCCTTGAAAACCAGTACAGGGTGACATTTAATTCAAAGGATGATTGCGATTCAGGGGGTGAAAGTACTCATGAATATAAACAACTTTTACTTCGAGATACTATACTAAAATCCTAAAAAAGCAGCTGTTCGATAACGGTTTCAGGGTTATATAGTGAGATAGTGGTTCATATTCATGAGTACTTTCGTCTCCTTATCCTCCTTATTACCTTGTAGAATCAGGGTGGGTTGCCGACTTGTGTATTTCGAGTTAAGAACTGATGTCAAACCATACTTTAATGTCAAATCTAGATAAGTGTTCAGGGTAAAGTAAATTTCAGCTTTAAATAACTAAGAAATTGGGACTGATACTATAATATTTATTTAATACTAGCTTCTGCCAGTGGCTTCGCCCGCGTGAATGTCGAATATTATCCCAGGGGAACCCATTCCCTGGATAAAATTACCCTATGTGCTATTGCAGACTATAATCTATCTCTGTGCCAAATTTTATATAGATCCGTCCAGCCATTTGAGCGTGAAGAAGTAACATACAAACACACACACACGCTCTTAAACTTTCGCCTTTATAATATTAGTGTGATGTCATGATGTGATACTAGTGTGATAGTGTGATTAATAACATTAGTAAGATAACTTTGATGTGCAAGTAAAAAACAAAGTACAAAGGCGGGCTTAACGCCTGAGGCATTTTTTTGCAGTCGGCCTTAGGTAAGGTCATCTAATGGCTATACTACAGAGCGAAGCCAATAATACCTATCAGCCTGCAAACACCAATTCTCTAAACATAATGAAAATCATCCAAACTACGAGTATATACGGTTGGGTGGTGGATTAAACCGTTCACCCAGTTAACATGATTTACAACTCATGAACCCTTATGAAGATATGCGTAAATCACCTTATTGGCTTTTAGTTTTTAACACACGTCACCATAATCGATGATTGGAAAAATAAGGGTCTGCACAAGCATTGCCTTCGTGTTCGATGGTAATAAATTTTTCAAACGATACAGAGCCCGCAGCGTTCCAGTGACCCTCTGACTCACACTAGCAACTTGAGTACGCCAGTTAAAGGTATTATCGATGAGCAGGCCTAGGTCCTTTACATCATTGCTGAATGGAACAATCGCACTGTCGAAGAAAACAGGTGGCATAGTTGCACTATCCAATTTAGCGATGCTTCGAGAACTCCCAATGATTATCGCCTGACACTTATTGGGATTAACTGCAACACCAAATCTATCGGACCAGGTTTTTATAGCGAAAGCTACAATTTTTATCAGTACGTGAAAAACTGAAGTTTATATCGGTTTATGAAAGTGGGAAGACACGCGATGTAGTTTGTGTCGAATTTAATGTGCCAAAATCTACTCTTTGTAGAATAATTCAGAATAAACATAAAAATTATTCACAATGTTCTGAAGGACAAGGAAAACTAACCTGAACGGTATTCGAAAAGTGTTTGCTAACTTGGGTCAAGCAACTTCGTAACTAAAACGTTCCGGTAACCACTATCAAAAAATCTTGGCGAAATCTTGCCTTTTCTTTAATCATCGGTCCACACCGATGTCAAGATTTTGTGTGAAGGCTTGATATTCATAATTTTTGTAACATAACACGTTATTTTATTTAAATTCAAGTATGAGTAAACCGGACCGAACCGCAGGTGAGGTCCGGTTATATACAAGGCCAGGATGGCTTTCTTACTGGTTGAGGCTTGTATAATGCTTTTCTCAAAAATTAAAGAAACTTTAACAACAAATTCGTTTGATTAATATTTTAGGTTACATTCATATTAGGGCAATTACTGATAGATATTGTGATCGATTTAACGGGGCCATTTATTTATATTTGTTTGTTGTATATCTTGATTAACGGACTCGAAAATATATCTCACTAGAGGACGCCTCGCGGTTTCACCCGCGTAGTTTCCGTTCCCGTGTGAATACAGGGATAAAAAGTAGCCTATGTCACCCGGGAATAGAGTAGCTTCACAACGGTGAAAGAATTTTTGAAATCGGTCCAGTAGTTTTGGAGCCTATTCGGTACAAACAAAAAAATCTTTCCTCTTTATAATATTGGTATAGATAAAATGTCATACCAAAAAGAAAGATAGATATATATTTGGAGCCTCCCTCCTATAAACATGTTATAATGGCTAATCTGTGTCTGGTACTGTTATGTAACCGATATAATGTTTCATATCCATATCGAAACTCTTCAGTAGTACAGTTTGCAAAAGTTAACATGTTATTTAGATGAGCATACTAACAACGAACGCGAAATAATACTTAGAAAGAGAGGTAGCGCATATGGTTCCTATCGTTTGTAAAGTTTGCGTTTTGTTCGTAGTTGCGGTTTTAAGTTTTGACTTATTCGTTCTCGCACGCCAGTAAGGTTTTTATTAGATAAAGTTTTTGTAATATCGGTTGTTTTGATATAGATATCGATATGATATAGTTATCGATATGATATGATATCTAACACATATCCGATATAAATTACGTTTTGATATATTCGACCCATCCCTACTACTGTCCAGTAAGTAAATTACGTACTTACTTACTGTATAGTAAGAGATTCCAAATTTAAAATCTCGCTTCTTACGGGACAGTTTTGAATAAGTCTCCGGTAGAATTCACTTTGTGGATACTTTTTAGAGATGTTATGGTAACATTACATACCATTTTTGAGAAAAAGTAATAACAAAAACAAATTCATAAGTGAACAGACAAAGTCAGATGATACATTTAATAAAAACACGAGCGTAAGCTGAACAAAAAAAATGGTTTCCTATGATCGATGCGGTGTCAATAATATTTGGCCAACAGTACTGAATAAAGCAATTTTGTTCCGAACAACTCTTAACACGACGTTATAAGGTTGAAAAAACCTTAAAATGTTTATGGATACTTTGGCAATCTTTGAAATAATCACGCAATACAGTATCGACTTACCAAGATTGATATTCGACGCTTAGGAGTAGAATCCATTAGGTTGTTTTCCTTTTTAACGTAGAAAGGGATAACAAGGATTTTCCAAGTCCCTTAGGAGCGATGATGGGTAGCTCTGGTGAATAAGGGACAGGGAAACCAGGTTTTTTTGTCTAAAAGAAAATAAATCTCTCTTCACTGAAAAGTTTTTAAGTGAAAGATGTTTGAGCGAAAAGGATTAGGGTTCCACTTTATGTGGATAATAAAACAACTATTTAGGAATTTGTACGATTATATTTGATTTTGTACTAACAACAAATTTATATGTTGGAGATGGAGATGGATTTGTATCCTACTAATCAACGATTTATGTTTTGCGTCCACCATATTGCAACCAGCGCAGTCGCAGTCTAGGCGCGTCGAGTGAAGTTTGTTAGTAACGTGCTTAGCGCACCTTTCAATTTGACAGCCCAACGAAAATCTAGACACCAACGAACTTCTTAAACAAAGATAATAATCGACTAACAGCTGACAGTTCCTTCAAAACTCAATAGATGGCGATACCTCTAATAAAAAAAAAACCTCTAACTACTATAAGGCGCCACTTGTATTTAAATAAACCATACCGCTCTGACATACATAAACTCATATCTGTATTCGCCGAAGTGTTAGGTCAAACATAGTAACATGAACATCATTTCGGATATAAAAACTGACAATTAATCCTGGACCCTGGTCAATACCAGCTTCCGTAATTTCCGCTTATTGTTCATACAACTCCATTTTTCGGGCTTTTGTGTAAATATTCGAATTCGAATGTCTTTTCTATGGGTGTTTTATTTATTGCGGAGTACGGAATCCAGACTGCACTGATGTAGAGGATTACTTCGGGAAATAACATTTGGACCGCTGGAGAGCTTTGAAACACTAGATTGACGAGGCATTGAGAATTATAGTGTAATAAACGACCGTATATCCACAAACTTCACGAAAAGTTTATCAGTACTACAAGCCTGTAGTTTCTGTTGTGGGGACCCTAAACTAACACATGATTAAAATGCAGGCACATTCAGCCTTCATTAAAACATTGTAAAGTAACTTATTAAAGTGGAAGACAAAAGGAGACTGATCCTTGGCAAGACCTTTGCGCTCCAGACCTCATTGATTGGCCAGAAGATACAGTGTAAGGCGACAAAGGCCGATTATTGCCGAAGTTTGCCAAAGATACACTTGGTAAGAAACTTTCGTCTCTCTATCGGAACGAACAACGATGCGGTACCTATGCGATGCCGGATACATAATCCTTCAAGATTTTTGCCGTCGAGATTTAAATTTATGTCACGTTGTGGTACATTTGGTAAAGAGAACTTAAGACAATTTGTTTTTTTCGCATTCAGTAAGAGATTGTTAGCTGCGAACCATTTTGAGAGAATAATTAGACTTTCGTTGACATGTAAGACATCCGTATCTTGCCTATCAATTTAAAAAATTAGCGAAGTATCATCAAAAAATAGAATTATATCCGATAATTTGGCCATCATAAAGGGGAGATCATTAATGTAAACAAAAAGAGGAAAGGGCCGAGAATTGAACCTTGGGGCACGCCCATCACGCCCAGACCCGGAGGACGTCGCCCCATTAACATTTACTTTTTGCTGTCTGTTTGATAAATAGGAAAGCACGAGATCAGCAGCTTGTCCTCGAATTCCGTAGTGGTGGATCAGTGTGTTGTGGTCGACGCAGTCGAACGCTTTTGAGAGATCACAGAAAACGCCAATGGCATCCTGGGACTTCTCCCAAGATTCGGCTGATGAGTTTTACTCCCGCGTCCGTTGTCGACATACCTTTCGTGAAACCAAACTGCTGACTATGCAGGATCCCATTAGAATTGAAGTGAGACAACATCTGGTCCAGCATGATTTTTCATTGATTTTACTCAATGCTGGAAGCACGGATATAGGTCTATAATTAGAGGGATCACTCTTACAGCCTGATTTGAAAATTGGTACTACTTTACTGTGCTTCATTAAGTCAGGAAACCACTGCCACTGCCACTGCCGCTGTCCAAACATTGATTGAATATGCTTTTATGGACCGGAGCAATCGAATCAATAATATCTACAAGAACCCTAACGGATATCCCCCATAAGTCTTTAGTATTTTTTATATTAAGACTATTGAACGCGTTTTCAATTGTATCAAGACATATTCGTTTAAATTTAAGGACGCTGTTACATTTTCGACGAACTCAAATTTAGGTATCTAGTAGCACACAACAACATTACGCGCACGCACTCATTGAAACTACTGAGCGCTCGATTTTATACATCACTCAAATAATATTGGTCCTTGTTATTATTTTTTAATTTTATTGAAGTTGATTCAGGAAGGTTAGTTGGCACTTTGGAAATGCATTTGGTAACTATTACAAACCGTCGTCGTAAAAAGTAGGTTCTATTTTCAACCGACTTCAAAAAAAGGAGGTGCTCTATCTATTCGACCCGTATGTATCCGCGATTTTCTTTAAAACTACTTATCCGATACTATCGGGTTTACGTCGATTAATGTATGTGTTTTCAGGGAAGGTTTTATTGTATAATATATTAGGATATGATAAAGATCTTCGGAGATAGACAATGGAACTCTTCAATAACAAATAGCAAATGACCTGCGATTAGTGTGATCGTATAGTTATGTTTTGTTTTCACCATACCATAATATAAAATCACGCTTGTACGTTTTTAGGGGGTTAACAGATTTATTTAGTATACCTACCCAATATGGGGTACCAACAAAAACTAAAAAGAGAAAAATAATAACTTTTCCGTGTCGAAAAACGAAAAACAATAGATACCGACACCGACTTTCGATAAGAGAATTAGCTTTCACTTTATTGTAGTAAGTAGGTATTTTTAAAAATACGTAACGTAAAATAAGTAGATACCTAAAACGAAATAATTTCCGGTCACAAGGATTAAAAAACCAGCCAAGTGTGAGTCGGACTCGCGCACGACGGGTTCCGTACCATTATTGCAAACAACGGCAAAAAAGCACGTTTTTTGTATGGGAGCCCCAATATTTATTTTATTCTGTTTTAGTATTTGTTGTTATAGCGGCAACAGAAATACATAATCTGTGAAAATTTCAACTGCCTAGCTATCACGGTTCATGAGATACAGCCTGGTGACAGACAGACAGACAGACGGACCGCGGAGTCTTATTAATATGGGAAACCCTAAAAATGACTTGAACATTTTGCATTACATATTATATACATATTATATAAAATATTACCATCAAATTTTTTTGGAGTATTACTTAATGAGCATTAACTAATGTCATACTACCCAAAAACCATGCAAATGTCACCCATGACGAAAAGATGTCAAATTTTCGTCGGCGCCATCTTGTATTTTGGTTTTGACCCCGTATTCGATATGAGCGACCCCAAAATCCATGAAAATGACACCCATATCGAAAAGCGGTCAAATTTTCGTCGGCGCCATCTTGTATTTTGGTTTTGACCCCATATTCGATATAAGCGACGCCAAAAACCATGAAAATGACACCCATATCGAAAAGCGGTAAAATTTTCGTCGCCGCCATCTTGTATTTTGGTTTGACCCCGTATTCGTCATAAATACAAACCGGTTCAAATCATAAATCTCCTCCCACCCATCCACTTCTAACCTTCACCGCCGCCAGCTTAACCTTACCCATCCAAATCCTAACCTTACTAAGAGCTGCTTAAACCCACCCATCCATTTCTCAACCTTATCAACAACTGCTTAACAATACCTATCCAAATCCCGATCATACCCAACATAATTTCTAAATCATATTCTAATAATAAAAGGAAACTCAAACATACTTTTATTTCGGTCCGGTAAAATATCAACTCCTTTCGATCACGACATACGACTCACGCATGCACACTACAATATTTTCTATTACTTTTATCGTATTTATTTTTTGCAAAAAAGCGATACGCTCGTCCTTCCACGAGCGCTTCTGAGCGCGGAATGATACGCTTCGAGTGCAAAATGTATGAAGAAGTCGGCAAGTGTTTTTATTGTAGCTAATAATTAAAATATATATTGATTTGGGTAAAAAATAATTATCTGAACCTGTAAAGGACTATATATACCGCAATTTTTTTATAATTTTGAAGATAAAAAATGCTGTAAAATTAACTAAACTGGGACCTCTTCGGACCCTACTTTTTTAATATTTTTGCGATTATCGTGATGGGCAAAACGTATTTGTGCGAAAATTTTGTATGATGTCATGCAATTTTTCTGATGCCAATCTGGAGCTGAATATATTATCTTTAAATTAAGACCATAATATCTTCACATCTGTGATTGCATATACATTAAAATTGTACCTGAAAAGCACTGTTATTTGTAGAAAAATGTAATAGCGTCCTTAAAGGTTGGTATGTCTTTAGTAAAGTTTTCTTTAAGAAGAGTTTTAGCTAATTTCGATGAGGGGGATGAACGGTACACCTTAACGACAAACAGAACTAATTTGTAAATTAAGATATTATGATATATTAAGGTATTCCCTTTTGAGGTTTTACTAAGAAGAATCTCAAACCTGTTTAGGTTTGAGATTTTATTATAAATCTTTGTTACCAATTTAAAAAATATAATGGTTGTCATTTCTAAACTAAAGGGCCAGTCCCTTTACTTTATTTTAAAACTTGCCCACTTTTTAGTGATCGTGTACAAAAACTTGAGAAGTTATTTTTTCACTTTGTAATGTTTTTATTTGGAAGTCGGTTGTATTTTTTTCTAAAACCTTGATTGCATCGATGATAGATTCACTATATTTTATCGAAGGGCTGGTTCGTTCTTCTTCTCGCCAGAACGGCTGAAGTGATCTGGATGAAATTTGGCACAGAGATAGACTATAGTCACTTTTATCGACATTCGACTTTCACTCGGGCGAAGGCGCTGGCAGAAGCTAGTCAATAAGTTTAGTTAAGCACATAATTATTATATTCCGCACCCTAAAAGCATCGTTATCAATCACGCTCTTTCAACTTAACGGTTCAATAATTTGAATATCGAACAATAAAACTGTCAAACGAACCATACCAGCATGACTTTATTAATTTTTCCACAATACAACTTTTACTATTGTTATAAAAACCATCGAATATTTAATACCCGTATTTCACAAAACTATTGAAGCGTTTCTAAGTTAAAACCAGCGTATCTTAACCTGCGTATCCTTTATGTGCTAAGTAACTGTCTAATAGAAAGGACGACTCTATACATATTCAGGGTTCTTGTTAGTGTGGTTTTACTTTCAACATCCCACTTACCTGGTGCAGTTATTACGTGTCAAGGAAAGTCCTAAAATATTTTATCTACTTCGGTTTCGTTATATTCGAATTACAAAATTGACAGCGGTTTCATTATGATACCCATAACGACATCGGGTTGCATTATGCGAATCGTCATAAATTCTAAAACACAAGCAAAGACATTCAGAACATACAGCCAGGTGCCTATAATATTACTTCGAAATCAAGACAATGTAAATGATGTTTTTAAAAATGGAACAAGTTTAGAACATAAGTATCACTATTTGGCTGTTGCGGCTAAAAGATCTTTGGCTTATACCTAATAAAGACTAAATAAAAAAATAAAAATAAAGTGGACGCGGGCAAAATTTTCTGAGTGAAATTTTATTCCAAATTTTATCAAAAATGTCTTCAATATTAAGTGATATTGAAAATACTCCACCAGATATAACAAATAGAGCCGTTGCGGCTACAAATAATTTACTACCAGAAATGAAATCAAGACATGTATAAGAGAAATGAAATACTTAAACACACTTCCTGAAATACTTATTTGTCTATATCTGTGTTTTATAAGTTGTATCCTTCCTTCGTAGATAAAAGCTTGTATGCAACTGTACGTTATTGGTCTTTTAATAACTCGTGCCCACCTATTTCGGTACGCGCTACGCTTGTACCGAAAAATGGCACTTGTATTAAAAGACCGTCCATAACGTAACAGTTGCATAAATAGCTATTATTTGTATTCATTTTATAAAGGTAGGTACTAAAACAAGTTAGTCTCTCTCTCTGTCTCTCTTGTTACCAGACTTACTAACTTGGGGTTTCTTAAGTGAAGAATACATACTCCATCTTTGATCATAGGTGTCGGCGCTTACCCAGGTAAGATATTAGTCAAACACGTGCCTATAAATTATAAAAAATCTAAAACTGTTTTGTTTTAATCAAAACTCACAACACGACAATGAAAATTCTATCTCTGTACTTAATAAATTAACAGGGCAATTCAAATCACTGCCATTGCAACTCACAGACCCCAAATAACCAATTACGCAATCACTACTGTCAATCTGACATTCCTTGATTCCATTGCCATTCCCACACGTAATGGAGCAGTACACCGGCTGAGCTAACTCGGTCACAATGGTCGAGGCCGGCGCGAGCGCATATTCGACCATTTTACATAATTTCATAATACGCGATACCTCGTGACAATTTTCATCTATTTATTATTTTCATAGACGACTTGACAGTTGTAGTGAGGTGACATGTGATAGAATAACCTCCTTTTTGTAAATCGGTTAAAAAATGAGGATTATTTTAGTGTTGTTGTTTAGTGGTGTGGTTGTTTTTGCCGGTGCGCAGGATTGCAAAGTTGGCGGGAAAAAGGTTCGGTGCATTTTTCAGTGATTTTTAGCCAACTGCTACAGAAAAGGGTAATGTTTTCACTGAATTATTTGCAGTGACTAGTTTTTTCTTTTCGGGTTTTTTGGGTTCTATACCCGAAAGGTCCAAACGGAACCCTATTGCTGTAACTCAAATGTCAATCCGTCTGTCCGTCTTCTGTCAAACGGGTTTTTAATTCCCTCATGTTTCCTATTACAACCAGCTTAATTTTGCGGTTTGGTACGGAACCCTAAATATGCAAAGTCCGATACGCACTTGGTCGGTTTTTTGCTCTCAGTATTTTGGGAAAATATACAGCGTGTATCGGAAAGGTGCGATAAAATTTTAAGAACTTCTTTTGCCCATGGAAATAAACAAATTTCTATCAGGAAATCATATTCCGTAAATTATTCCAGTGTTCATGAATATTTTGAGGAAAATAAAATTAAAAAAATAATTCTAACATCTATTTTACCATATTTTTACAAATAAACATGATTGATTTGATTTGATAGTATTTCTAAAACAAATTAAAATAAATATTATAATATCTGAAAACTATAATAAACCATCTAAAATACCAACAACAATTTGGAGAACTGCAAGTGCGGAGATCCGGGTGATTCTGTGATTTTGTCATATATTATCTATTAGATATTCTTTTTCTTGACTTTTATTATAGATATATTGTGAAAAAGAATAAAGCAAATGCTAAAGATAACCCTATTAAACGCAAGATTAGAAAAAAAATACGAATCAACTAATGAGAACGATCCATTTCACTACTAACTGCCGTTTGACTTGAGATTAAGCTATTGTTTTTCAAACCGCATAATTATATGGTTAAATACTATTAGTAAAAATAATACATAAAGTCCCATAATATGTGGTCCAAAAATGCATAGTTTCGATGATAACATAAATCAAAATTAATTAATTTCAAATATTGGTTGCGTCCTTTCGGATGCCGTGATTATTCCCAATATTTTATATGAGAAATAATAAAAATATATAATTCAAAGATAATTCATATGCCAGTAGATTCTTTGATATGGTCTCATTCATATCCTACAGTTATGGGATATAAAAAAAACACCTGGTATAACATTGTATTGCAATGTTCCCTATTTAAAGAAGCTTATCATAAGAAATAGGTTTTAGGACCGTTTTCTTCTACAAGAAAAGTGAAAATTATTACATTGAGAAATCATTCAAACTATACTGTCAATTTCGAAAAACCAAACACTGAAACAGTGAAAAAACGTTTAAAACAAACGAATGAACTAGAGATCGCGAGAAAACCATTAATACGCTTCTCATGCCTGCATTAAAACTACATAATATGCTTGATGTATTGTATAGATGAATTTATAAATTGAATTTACAATATTTTTGATAATAGTTATGACATTATCAATTAAATTTACAATAATTTATAATTGCATTCTTAATCTGAAATTATGTGAACTGTATGTCAGTTCATTTCGGTTTAATAATGTAACTCTGACATCAATTAGTTAATTAGTTCCATGAGAATCCTAATGCATGAGGTATTTTTGTTATTAGTGTCTATTGTCTTATTTATTAAAGATACGTTTAGATGATAGTATAAGCTAAAATTAAATATTTGCACACCATATTTAATGGTACACCTACATTCTGGCAATAAAATGAATTTGAATTTGATGCTAATCAAACCTTGACACTCAAAAAAAATTGGATGTCCTCCGCCCTGGGGTTCTCGTACTGACTAAAAACCACCCCGGTGTTCCATCTCACACCTACGCTGGGGGTCGCGAGAAATTGATATTTCCGCAACCCCCAGGTAGTGCCGGCCCGCCCCTGCAGGCCTCGATCTCAGGTTAGGGGGGAAGTGAGGTGTTTGATTCCCCCCACAACGTCTCAGAGGGGCGCGTGTGGAACACTACACCTCGCCGCCTCGGGTCCTGATGTGTGGGGGCGACGGACGTATCAATTCTTATCTGTCGAGCACTTTCCCAACTATGTTGGGGTCGGATTCCATCTAACCAGATGTACCTGAGTACCAGTATTATACATGGAGCCATTGTCTATCTAACCTTCACAACCCAGTAACTGCGATTACCATGACACCCTTTGGCAGGACTGGTGTCAGATTGCCTGAGTTCTGGCAACCAAAAACGACTTCCAAAGATCTACAAATGGCAGCCGGGCCAACATTTTTACGTGCTTACCGAAGCACGGAGGCATCTCGGTATGTTAGGAAGATCGACCTTGGTAAACTTTGCATAACCTAGAAGAAAGACCCGTACGACTGTTATTATTTAGGCACGAGTTCCACGTAACACCAAAATAGCTATTTATGCACCTGTTACGTTATGGACTGTCTTTTAATACGAGTGCCATTTTTCGGTACAAGCGTAGCGCGTACCGAAATAGGTGGGCACGAGTTATTAAAAGACCAATAACGTACAGTTGCATACAAGCTTTTATCTACGAAGGAAGGAATAAAACACAGATATAGACAAATAAGTATTTTAGGAAGTGTGTTTAAGTATTTCATTTCTCATATACATGTCTTGATTCTTCTGGTAGTAAGATATTTGTAGCCGCAACTGCTCTATTTGTTATATCTGGTAAGGTATTTTCAATATCACTTTATGTTGAAGACATTTTTAATAAATTTGGAATAAAATTTCACACAGAATTTTTGTTCCCGCGTCCACTTTTTATTTTATTTTTTTATTTAGTCTTTATTAGGTATAAGGCAAAGATCTTGTAGCCGCAACAGCCAAATAGTATACGATACTTTTGTTCTAAACTTGTTCCATTTTTAAAAACATCATTTACATTGTCTCGATTTCGAAGTAATATTATAGGGACCTGGCTGTATGTTCTGAATGTCTTTGCTTGTGTTTTAGAATTTATGACGATTCGCATAATGCAACCCGATGTCGTTATGGGTATCATAATGAAACCGCTGTCAATTTTATAATTCGAATATAAAGAAACCGAAGTAGAATAATATGCATAACATAATATCATCATCATCATTTCTGCCGAAAGACGTCCACTGCTGGACCCAAGTGGCCTCCCTCAAGTGTCCACATTGACCAGTCCCATGCGTCTCGAATCCTGTGGATCCCCGTAACCTTCACCAAGTCATCGATCCATCTAGTGTAGTGGGAGCCCTTCCAACGCAACGTCTTCCGGTTCACGGTCACCACTCCATAACTTTTCGGACCCATCGGCCATCCATTCTGCGAGCAATTTTCCCTGCTTACTGCCACTTAAGTAACATAACGTACTGACATTATCAGCCTATTATCGTTCCCACCCAGGCTTCCTCATTGTGAGAGGGAATGGGCCTTAATCGTGTGGGGGACGCGGGCCCAGTGCGGGTTGGGGAATGTCACATGTCTTCGAAATTTTGGTTCTTGGCCATGCCGATACTTACAACATAAAAATAAATATGGAGGTCTAATAGTAGTTTACGGTTTAAACATGAGAAAACCGCTTATTCATATCCACACGAACACGGTGTCTAGACACTAACACAAAACCTTCTGTCCACAGTGTGTCGACCACGAACATTGTTGCGGAGGATGCTGCTTCTATGGCGAGTGCATTGACAGTGAGTATCACGTTTTTGTAATATATGGTGGTAGACGAGGCCAAAAGACAACAGCTGAAATTATAGAAATATTTTATTTTTTTATTTTTTAGATCACTCTCATTCGATGGCTCTATATTCATATATATAGCCATCGATTGGTTAGTGGTTACCTTCGATTAAGGATTGTCGGAGGATTGACTTTGCTCTGCATTTCCTCTGAGATAAACTTATACTGGCTGTGTTAAAAATTAAGACAAAAAGTTAAACAATATTAACGTCAGTGTAACCTTACTGTTTTGTTAAACAGTAAGGTTACAATGACGTTAATCACAACTTTCAGTCATTTTATAATCGATGTAAAAAGGTATTGTATACATAACTATAGAAATTTTAGTCAAAATACTGCTACAGATTTTTTTCAATTACAAGGTTAGGAACGAGTATAAGTTGGGATACTGCAATGATACGTGGCAGTCGAAGCAGCAAAAATCATCTGAGGATTCCCTAGATTTTATTTAAGTATCATCTAATATTAGAGGCAATAAGCTCGCACCCTAGTACGTGGCACTTTTTTATAGTCTGCCGACTTGAGCTTGACCACAATCTCATCTGATGGTAAGCGAAGATGTGGTCGACGGTGAAACACGCTTGCCTAGAAGTAACCTATTGCCTCTCGATTTAAAGAGCCCTAGGTTGTAGCTATCTGGTTACACGGACTCCGGTAGGGGCTGTGCTGTTATACTGTGTAATTTAATATTGTGTAAGAAATCTCACATCTAAATCTCTCACAAATATAGTGCAACTAGGTTTCAAAACCCATTTAATGAGATGATTACATAAGAGGGTCACCATAATTAGCATGGTATGTGTGATGGACTCACGGCAGACAAGCTGACAGGCTGGCATTATGCATTCAAGTTAGATAACGTGATTATCCTAACATTATGCATTAGTGCGCTCTTTAAAATCGTTTGTGGACGACTGGATGTGTTCTACTATTATTTGGTCTTGAACAATAGAGATTGCAATTAAGTTATTTCTGAAAACTTAAACTGTTACTGATGCTTCTAATATAATTGTTTAGGTAAACTAAATTCCTGTTTTGGAAGCCATGTAATTGAGGACAAGCCTATTACAGCTTTTTACCGGGAACCGTTTCAAAATCTTGGCTACCCGCTGCTATTGATGATTGATAAAAAAAAACAATACTTAACACTTTGTCCTGTGTTTCGTTTCGACCCAGAATATAAGTATCTCAGTAGTCACACTTTTCTCTTGTGTTTTGGCCTCGTCTGTATCACTAATCACTTGGCTTGGCGATTTTTATTGTATCGTTATTTGAATTCGATTATAATTGCGTCTGCGGAGGATCGCAAATTAATTTACAATTTAATTCTCGTATAAAACCCGGGTGCAGTAATGTATTTACCATTTTTTATGGTCTAGCGCTTGACCACTATCTGACCTAATGGTAAGCGATGATGAGGTCGACGATGAAGCACGCTTGCCTAGAAGAAACCTATTCACTCTTGACTTGAAGACTCCTTGATTGTAGCTATTTAATTTATTTACACGATATTTTTCTTTTCAGCGTACAGATCCTGCCTATCATCAATGGACGTGTGTGAAGACCACATTTGCCTCGGAGAAGAAGAGTGGATAGTGTACATACCGCCGGAATGTCCCGGGTGCGAACCTTTACCGCTTTGTAGAATGCCTGGGACTTATCTATAACCAGCTGAATAAGGCCTTGGATATAAACCAAACGGAGAGCAATTTATTTATTCAATGGTCTAAACTTCTCCCGGCTCCTTTAGAGTAAACCAGCGGTTAAGTGAATAAATGATGGTTCTTTTTTACAAAAAGAGTAAAATAATAAAAACACTTTCAATTAAAAATTAAATAAGGTTACTTTATATATAACCTTTACCTTTATAACTTTTTGAAATAAATAGCTTGTATTTTATATTATTAAAATTGTAATTTGATCTCATGAACTAAAGAATTTAAGTAAAATTTGTAATCATTGATGCATTACAAGCTTTAGCTTTCTGTTTTATTTAAGTACTAAGTAAAACCTTATCAACCCTTACTAATCCTTCCAACCCCTACTAATTAAAACCTTACCACATCTTTTTCGTTTGGTTGTGCAACTGGCCGGGCAACTGGGTTTTTTTTGAGGTTGTGAAATCATTCAATGACTTCTCCCGCTCTTGGTGGAGCGGCAGGACGTGTCAGAATTTTTCCTGACTAAAACCTACCGCTGTTACTTCAGTCGTTTGTGTCAGGGCCGCGGTAACTATCTTTCAAATTTATCCGCGACTTGTGCATCTGGCCTGCCAATAGATCAGAAAAAGAAAGCAAAGTAATTTTGAAAACTGTGTATTCTTCTAACTGCCAGGACTTCAGCCCATCCATTACCCTCTGCTGAACGTAGATGCATAATACCGAAATGTGTGGTGATAATAATTAAGCTTATCAAAAACCATTAAGGTGATTATTCTGCTTACGATAACCTTGGCAAAGACTCCGATGGGTTGACGTCTGGACGTTTGATAGTATGTCAAACTCTCTCTAATGTCTCTAATGGTGGTACAAGTGTTGGATTATTCGGATCCCTTCATGATGGTTGAGCTGAGTGGTGCCAATCCATGCGTCTTATTCGTGAACGGGCGCCATTAGTTGGGATTGGTCATAACTTAGCTGCCTCGGCCTGTTTTTAATTTTTTATTGTATTTTTGAATTTTTCTTTTTACTGCAGACGCTGCACATGCATGTCTTTTTTTTTACATCGTTCTCGCATATATATAATATGCCAACAAGAATGGTGTACCTCAGATTAGAGAACAACTATAATCTGAGGATGTAACCAAATACTTGTAATTAAAACTGATGGAAAAGAATGTCCTAAGAGTTTTTTGCTCATTCTCCTCCATTGAGACCTACTGACGCTAGCGAATGTGGAACTAGATTCATATTTCGTTTAATAATCCAAAAGTACTTTTAAATTGTTTAGTTGAAATAAAATATTTTGCTCAATATTTTGTTTTTATAACAATTTCTAGAATATTACAATTTTAGTCCCAAAATTCTTTGAACATGATTTCTCAAAATGTAAATGGACAGTCAAATCAAAACAAACCTCACGGCAATCAGGTGTATCGAATTCTTAATATCTCTATATTAGGTTTGGAGATACAGCTGGTGTTCATCCGCGACTTATTAATTGTCATTTTGGACTTTTTGACATTGTTTAACAAAAAATTATATATAGAAACCACTAGTGAAAGTACAGTTTTACGCAGTCCGCATTTAACAGCAGGTAACTTTGAAGGGAGATTGAGGCATTAACATGAAATCAGTCTTTAGGAGTCTGTTATTTTATAATTATTTATTTGTGTGTCCACGAAATAATTAAAAGAAAAAGAACTTATAGGTGCTGCATATCTCACAAGAAATTTCTTATCTCTCTTGAAAACTGAGTTGCACAAGGCAAATAATACTAAGGCCAAGTTTCCCACCCATAAATTATCGCAGAATTAATGTGACAAATTTTCAAGCACGTGTTGTCTGCTGTGATTGATTGAATGAATTTTCAACAGCCAATCACAGCAGATTTCTTCTACAATTTAAAGATGGGAAACATGGGGATAGACATAGTGTGTATAAGAACAAACAAACTCTTACCTAGGTAAATAAATCAATTTAATTTCTTATGGGCAAATCAAATGAATACTGAATGGTATCAGAGAGAAACTTCTACGGATAAATCATGAGATCATAACAGAAAGTTATAATCTATCTCTTTATCGGTAGAAGTACTCAATATCAATCGTACTTAAATCTTTGAATTGAATCTTCAAGTTAAAAAACAAAAAATTATTGAAGTTTCAACAATTAGCGAAATAGAGATACATTTCATTAATTTGTTCCAAATTCCACCACGATTCTATTAATTTTTGTTGGTATTTTTAATTAACAAAAAGCCTACCGAAGCCAAAAAAAAATATACCTAACTAATAATATTTCCAACAAAAGGGTTTACATAAATGGAAGTTATTTTCATTAATCTATGTGGGCCTGGGTATAGACAAAATTAGGCGACCGTTAGACGACCTTTATGAGACAAATTATGTTATCATTCTGATGGGTATAATGTCGAGAAACCTTGAGATGTCTTAGAATAAGGGTTGTTATTAAATAATATCCCTTGTGAGTCGTCTTTCATAACGTGTCACCTACGGGCTGGTGACAAAAAGAGGGCGGGCGGGAAAACTTGTTACTTATACCTTTTCATTTATTTTCAACACACTTGCTCATAAAGTGGCTCTAATTTCACCGCAATTAGGCACATAATGACACCTGTTATCTAACTGTGTCTTTTTCATTATTATTATTCACAAGTGAGTAATAGAGTTTTTTTTTTAATTTATTGGTTGAGTTGCTTTGTTCTTAAAAAAGTTTCGTTACAAAAAAGATCGTACTCAATAGTACAAATGCAACACATTTCATGCAACTTCGTATTTAAATAGATAATTTCAACTTGTACGTGTTTAATAAATAAAACTTTTACTCAAATATAACTTATGTTTTTGTCTGTAATAAAGAAAACTTGAAATTCACCATTTTATACGTGGCTAATACGCTATCCGCCAAAACCCAAAAAAAAAATATACAACTCGTTTTCACTGTTGGAAATGATTTTTAGTATTATTTTCTTCACAAGTGTGTTGAAAAACGTCGTATGATACACGTGTGTATTGATGATTACCATCCTCGGCTCTCTCACCTAACGGCTCGGGTCTCAAGAGCGCCTCAGCGGTAATCACCAATATTACACACTTGTATCATAATGTACTATTATCTAGACATCTGTTTGGAAGCTAAAACCACAGAAACTATCTAGTTATTTCTATATCTACAATTGAATAATATTAAATTGTAGAAATAGCTAGATAATTTACTATACAATGATAAATTAAATTAAATCTACAATTGAATAATATTAAATTGTAGAAATAGCTAGATAATTTACTATACAATGATAAATTAAGGCTGATTTTAATATTAAAAGTATTGTGTTGACTATTGTAGTACCGACTGGGTATGTAGATGGCACGACACTAATCAGACTGCATTGGTTGAAATGTAAACAAGATGGTGGGGGAAACGTCATTTTGGTTGTCGTGACTTCTGCAAGCGGAGTCGTAATTTGAACGTCAACTTATGTTCTTGTACGAATAAATAGTGCAGGTTGTTTTGTATTCTTTGTTGGTGTTTTACGAAATGTAAATACCTAGGGGAAGCGAGGCAAAACGGGCTGATTTTCAGAAAATAGAATATTGAGCTATGGAAATATTGTATCATATTGTGTGGCTCACGCACATCTTTAAAGTGCATTGTTGTGTAGTTCTGTGCATCGTTAAACGGTTTCTAACCCATTTTTTTTATGATTTTACTAACGCTGCTATAGAACTGGTTTTTCCTTCGTCTCCAATACAAACTTATCCTTCAAAAATTTAATTAAGTTCACACTCGCTAAAAGAGTATTTTGAAGTTCGTCAAAATATATATCGCCGCGTAGGTGTGAATTTGCTAATTTATTATCCTAATTAATCATTTGAATTGTCAATCAACACAAACTCGTTAATCCTGTCATCTCTGAGATACCAGTTGAACTATTTCAAGGTCTATTTAAGTTGGGTTTTGGGTTCAGCGCCATCTATTGGCTTATTGTGGAATTAGTTATTGAACTCTTTGAATGAAGATCATCTGATAAGCTAATTTCAATGTTTAATTAATACGAGATGTTTAAATAAAACGGGATTACATATTGTAGGACTTTTAGATTTGTTCTCATTTCAACTGTTGCACATTTGACGAAGTAAATGTGTTTGATTATGACCTAATGCTATTCTTATTATGCAAAGTTGTCAACAATGCCGGTTGTTATAATTTGAATGACCAATAACTAGATTTAATAATATAATACGAGAACTTAACAAATTTGAGTAAATGATTAAATACTAAAAAGTCTTAAGACTATTTTACACAGCTATGTAATAATGGGAAACCTTCTGATTAGAAAGATTGTCAGATCACCGAAATCTTGGATAGTTTTATGATGAGATTCATATTTCAATAATAATCTACAAACTACTTTGTATTTGTAAGTATTGGGGTTGTTTAATGTTAAAATAATTAACTGAGCAGCATTTTAGTATTGTTTGCTAGCTTTATTCAACTATCCAAGTAATTAGTGTCTAAACAAAAACAATTTAGAAGTTCCACCCACTTAGAACTTAGAACGCGCATCGCGCGTAGTGTTTACTTTACGTACGTATAGAATAATAACTGTTTAATAAATCTGATTGATAAGATGTTTGGAAACCGAATAAACATGTAACGCTAATTGTCATAAAGTGATTGTGTAAACTATAAAAAGATTTAAAACAGTATCCTAGAGTTTCTTGCTGGGTCTTCTCTAGAGATCGACAAGGGATTTGCGACCCAGCGAGCCACACCATGTGGTTTTAGCTTCAGGTTCAAATCAAAACTCAAAGTGCCTGTAACTGTCAAATAAATACTTTCTAGTTTCAATCCAGTGATGTGTGTTATTGAAGTTCAACCGTTCCTATGAAGAATGAAGGACATATATGATTATTTTTGTGTACTATCAAATCACAGTTAACAAACAACAATATTACTTCGTGGGGTTTGTGCCGTCGATTTTGTTTTTTTCCATAACAACTATATTTATACTACCTTAATAGAAGCAACTAAAACGGCTCCTGCAACGGCATTTTGTCATAACGTTTCACGACAAACATCATACGACAAACTCCGTTTTTTACTTGCGTTCCTATTCTCTTCGGAACAACTCTCCCCTACGTACAAGAACAACTTAAACTTTTAAAAGAGTAAGTATAGAGTTTCTTGTCCGTTCTTCTCCATAACTAACTATATTTGCGAATGGACAGCAGAAACAATTATTTTCTAACTTTAACTCTTAAGGCCGTACCCTGACCAAAAAATCAGCATGAGATATGAGCATTCCTATTGGCCTAGCGGCACTGGTGGCGCATGAATTACAGTAGTGAATACGCCCAGATTTTAAAATAAAATCTTTATAAAATCGAATAATGGTCATTTGAAAAAAAAAAACTACCAAAATGTTCGTTATCAAATTGTCTATCCATTAGTGTTAGTACAAAAAAATATTAATGAACACTTTACGAGGAGATGCATGCTATCAATCATTATTTCTCATTTTTATGTTTTTGTTAGAAGGAGATTAGTGAAACATATACTACATAAAAAAAAAGAAATCTACAATTTTAGAATCAATAATATGTAGAAATTTAATGTATTTTTATTAGTTGATATTTCATTTTAAATAACGAGTAGATAGCTCCTAAAAACTGCGCGAAAAACGGCTAGCGCGGCGTTTTGCTCGGGGTAGCGCCTTAACATTATAAGTACCGTCTAATGGTTTAATTGAATTAAATGATGTGAGTTTGACTTGAAATATCTTTTATTTTCTACTCCTTATTCAATTGTTGGAAGCTCTGAACCCAAATTACAGTTTAAATTCATAATTAAAACAAATTATTACTAGATTATCTGTAAGAATCTATAGTATGTCGACAAAGATTATTTTATAGAAGTATGAATCGTCGACTGAAAATGTAATCTAGATCGGAGGCGATCCGTTAAAAGTTTTGAACTCGCCAATGACTTACACTTCAGTGAGGTTTTACAACTTTTCAGCATAAGTCCTCGCATAAGTAAAGTTAATATTGTTTCTAAATATTTGTTTGTTGGTCCGTTTGTGCCGGCTAAAAGCCGAAATGGCTGGACCGATTTTGACGGGACTTTCACTGACAGATGAAGTCGCGGGCAACAGCTAGTTTATTATGTATGTAGCTAATACAGCAAATTAACCATTTATACTAAATTAGGTTCATCCTTTTCTTCTGTCTTCTCACAGAACTGCAAACAATTCAACAATATCGTTATCCATTCATCATCAAATAAGTCCAATACATGGTTGGCATCCAAGAGCGCGTTGAGCATGACAAATTTTTCTTTTCAGAATCAAGTAAAAGTAAAGTTTATTTCAATCTTACCACGCCTTAAATTGATTTAACAAGTCGTAATTAGATTATTCAGCTAATTAATATCTGATTCGGTCCAAAATCTAGAATTATTTAGAGTTTAGCCCAAAACAATGAAAATCATACTGATGGATGGTACCGTAGCCCTTCAGGAAATCGTAATGATCCTACTGCATTGAAATGCCACGAGATTGAACATTATGTAAGGTATTTCGTCTGTCTGTCTATAACTCTCATTATACAGTTATATCTGACTCAATTCAATAATCTTCAAAACTTCTTAGATCAATTAATAAAAAAACAACTTAAAGACTCGTGTTCGTTTATCATTAAATTAAAAACATATAATAAACTGCCAAAATATTAAAAAATCAATTAATTTAGTTTCAACAAGCCTTAATTGGGAATGGCTCAAACTTCAAGTAAACAATTTGGAGGGAACGACGATTTTTGACGTCAAAAATATGGTGGGTACACAAACTTGAGGCCATTAGCATATTTATTAGGCTTCCGCCTCTTTAGTCAAGTTTGTTTGCACTTGGCAAAACCTGCCCTCATGGGGAAAACCTTTTTTTGTATGGCCCCAAAAATATACAACAAAATACCACAGTCATATAAAGCTATGACAACAAATCAATTTAAAAAGAAGATTCGAAATTTATTAACAGACAAGTGTTATTATAATATAAATGACTTTTTGACAGACTCCTTTTGAATGCTTGAATGTTTATATTATTGTTTAGATGGTATTCTTAATCTTATAAAATTTTATTCTGACATTCTGGAATATTTTGTTTTGACATATTGTTTTAATTTCTTTACATTTTTAGGGTTCCGTACCCAAAGGGTAAAAACGGGACCCTATTACTAAGACTCCGCGGTCCGTCTGTCTAAAAACAGAATAAAATAAATATATAAGGGGGTTCCCATACAAAAAACGTGATTTTAATGCCGTTTTTTGCTATAATGGTACGGAACCCTTCGTGCGCGAGTCTGGCTCGCACTTGGCCGGTTTTTATTTTACTCTGACATTTTAATTTCACATCCTTGATTTGTATTCTTGTTACGACATTTGCATTTTACACATTAAATATTTAAATATCCTGATATTTTGCCTGACATTCTAGAAGCATAATTTTGACTTATTTTAATTTATTGCCATTTGTACGACATTTATTTAATTTTTTTATTATTATTTACATAACTCACGCAGTGCAGTGAAGCAAGTTATTAAAGAAGAGCTGCAACTTACCCTTCAATTCCGTTTTGATAAAATTGATGAGATTGAAGCCAAGTGAACTTGTTCGGAACGAGCATAAGAGGTGAAGAGTCTACTACCATCACCACTACGAGTCAGTAGTGGTAATTAGTACAACAAAATCTGACTTCATCTGATTTACCTATTAACAAATTAGCGTCAACTTACCATTATCATAAAAACAAAATATTCCAGATAAGTTGTTTACTTTCAGATTGTAAATATTACAAAAAAAATGAAATTAGATATTTTAAGTCATGTTTTAAATTGTGTTTTTATACTTTCTTATATTTTTACATTTTACCATTATGCTGTCTTTGTAAGAACTGATGATGCCTATACATCATTAACTAATAGAGATCAGTAATTCTTAATAGAGTTTTTATGTATTCAGTAATTTAATTTTTACTATTTTATTTGAAACTCAATGCGTTGACTATTGATACCAAGCAAAGCTCTCACCTGTTGTAATAAGTTATGGTTTTCAAATTTCATAAGTGTATGTATGTATGTTTGGCATTTCTCCAAAACTAGTAATCGGATCGTTATCATTCATCAAAATCGGTTCAGCAGTTGTCAAGATAATTATGGACCATAATTATAACCAAACTCCTTTGCGACAAACAACACGAATGTGTAAATTGAGTTATTATGGGTATTTTTTCATTCCTTTCGTTACCTTACTATAGAACTTGCTCACTTCTTAGTGATGGTGTACCAAAACTAAAATGAGAAAGATAAAACCTTTTGCATAAAAAATAAACCTTTCACAATTTTTTTTATTGTTGGCAGTCCACAATAAATAATAGAATCAATTTCATACAAAAAAAGATCCTTCACAACACTGCCATTTTCTCACTAAACGCCTTCAAAACTATGACAACAAGGAAATCGAACCAAATCAAATCAAATCGTTTTTATTTGCTCAAACATGAGTACATACATACATAACAAATTGTCAGCATGAAGAGATGTTATCCAAAATTTGGTTTTCGGTCCATCTAGAGCACGGAGAACTGGCTGGTTGTTGTTTTTTTTAAAATAAATTTTGAACATTTTTACTTATATCATAAGCAATGATATTCAAATAAATAATATAAATAATAATTTTATTTGAATATCATTGCGTGACAGTTTGTCGTCAGGATGAGCGCTCATCTTAAGAACAGTTGGTATTAACTATAAACATCTAAGTAGGCAGATACAACTATAAAAAGACGGTAAGAATATTATCATTACAGAAGCACGGGCTGCCGCGAGCCGATTGGCTGTGTTGCCTAGGTGGAGGCTTTCCAACGCTGCGTCACACACGCGTTCGCATATCCACCGCTTAGTCCTTCCCCATGTCCAGTTGGCATGTTAGTTTGCCCCACGTTGGGCGCCAAACTGTAACGTTACGTTAGAACGTGAAGATGCGCTGTTTTCATTTGGAAGGGCTATTTTTTGCAAGGAAACTGTAGTGTTGGTACAGAGGGACAACCTAATTGCAGGTAAATTGTGTTGTCCATGAAATTCGTTGCATATAACACAAACACTTTTACTAACAACAAGCTTCTGCTCATGGCTTCGCTCGCGTAAAAAGTGTTTTATCATCCCAAGGGAACAACACTGCCGGGATAAAAACTATCCTTTTTTATTGTATTCGGGGTGTTAAATTATTTTCATACCAAATTTCATCTAAATCGGTTCTTTTGTTTAACATTGGAAATGTTAGTATGGGTGGTTAATGTCTTACCCACTGGACGACAAAGGCCTTTTCTCATACAGAGAAGGTACTTTTGTACTTAGATGAAGAACCTATAGATAGCCGCTATAGGTTCTTCATCTAAGTACAAAAGTAAAAGCATTTCTGTTAGATAAAAACTTGTAAACAATAGACGAAATTTAATTTAATATTAATATTCCAAAATTCTATTAAAAAAATGCTATTTATTATTATTGTTTTTAGTACATGTACTCTTACTTTATTATGTGCATGTACTCTTACTTTATTATATGCATGTACTCTTAGAATTAATATTATTAATACTGATGTATATAATGTTACGTAATTTATGAAACACAATGTAAATTGTGCCTGATAAATAAATAAATAATTAGTGATTATTTAAAAAAAAAAAAATTGATAAGCAGATTAAACGAGATTTTCATGTTTTTGCATTGACTGTTAATGGGAGAAGATTTGATCAATAAAATAGCATTATCTTCAACTAACTTGGTAACGTATTCATGCCAAGCCTTAGGCAGCATGCAATGAATTTTCGGATTCCATAACTAAAAGTCTTCGCTCTACTTCAAATAACTATTATCACTTTATTTTTCAGTACAAAATTCCCTGATTTTTTTCTACCACATCCTCCGGATTAAAAACGAACTTTCTAGAATCTTACGAACAGATTTACTTTACCATATCAAAAGATTGTTCTACGGAATATGTGTTGACTAATCAAACGCAGAGTTACTAATCAAACCCTATAAGTTTAGAAACACTTGGAATTCGTTCATAAGTCCTCTTACTGAACTAATTTCCTAAATTCGTCATACTTTGTGTCTCGGCTCTCGTCTTTAACGCTTTTGACGAGTTATTGAATTTTAAGAGGATTGTGTACGGTTGTCGGCTTTTCGAGCACCCATAGAGTTTGGTATCGGTTGTACGAAAATTATTACGCCTACGAAGGTCGCTTAAGGCGCGCAATACCCCTGAGTAGCTGATTTTAAAATGAGAATCACGTCTAAACGGCTAGTCGTAATTTTTTGGAAAAAATATATGTTACATAAGACTATTTTCTTAACAATTTAATCTAAGAAAATTTTGAGTTTTATTCGTATCTAACATAGTGTAATTAATTTGTAAAGTTACGTCTAACACGGACAAAAAACGACAATCGCACCAAAACCGCAAATTAATTATCTACATTTTTGGGTCGCGCGGGTGTCAAACGAGTGCGCGTTTTGTTCACTCAAGGTCGTTAGTGACTGTCGTCGTCTTCAGGTGGAGGAGATCATGGCTTAATAATACCAGCCCCATAGGTCGATCTTCAAGGTTACGCAACGCTTGCCGAGGTTGGTCCGTGGACCGTGCTACGAAAAGTACATGAAGCTGTTGGTGCAGTAGATAGCTATAAGCCAATAAACTGCCACTAGTCTTGGTAAGGGTATCACGTTACCCACTTACTGGGTTTTTGAGGTCAGACGGGCAGTCGGGAAGCAAGACAGTTAAGATAAGGTTAGGCAGATTGATGTAGCCTGATACAGTTGTTACTGTTCAGTAAAGGAATTCTTGAAAGCTGAAATATTTTGCACGATTTCAGTTTGGTTATATTGTTCTCACTTGCTAGTAGTTTTGGTCTAAAATGTTGGTATGTTAATCTGCCTTTTCCTTATTAAACCTTTATGATCAAAATATGTGAGCAGGGTAAATGGCTCGCAGAACAATCTCGTATATGCCTGACGATACCAATGGTACTAACTGTGTCTTCTAAGATAAAATTATTAAAAGCAAAGTGAAGTAAGACAAGTTTTTAAATAACAGGGAGAATATTGCAAAAATGATTAGGGAGTCCAAAGGTAAATACCAGACTGGATTACACGTGTGTTTACAATAAAAATATATACAGAGATCAACTAAGATGGCCTAAATCATAACAATCTTGATTCTGTTAATGATACAGGAATACGTAAATGTAAATCACCTTTACCTACTACTGCAAGCAAAAATCGGATTGAAGGTTTACCTATTCATATTCACGAATCTGGCAACGTAGGAAAAAATATAAAGCACAATATTATATTTCGTCGTAAAGTATCTTACAGAAAGCATTCGAGTATTTTCTTATATAGTTTTTACGTGAACACCAACCTAGGGTTGTGTCCATTCAGCTTTGAAGAATTCCGATACCTACAATCGATTTCATTCTTGTGTTTTGTTTTGCTCATCCTATTTGGGCCAACTGTTGGGCAAAGGCCTCCTCCGTAGTTTTCCCAGTTCTCTTTATGCCTCGTTTTCTCCGGGTAACTTGTCAGAAACGAATGGAATCCAGATCATCACGCCACCGAATTTAGAGTTGTGTAGTGTGGGTGTTGTGTAGTGTCTACAGTTGCTCGGTGACGACGCCTGTCTTCAGGTATAGGTCATGATTGATAGTTAATACTTAACGACGTCTGAGAAGATCGCTTTGCTCTGTGTAGTCTATTACCCCTCACCCCAGCTGTCATGTGAATTTGCTACTGCGCAGTGACTTGCAGAGTATTCCAAACCGCCATTAGGTTTGACTCTACTTTTATCCTTGTATTGTGGTGGTGTGTCTTCTGGTGAATACCCTTTCCAAATTGTTTTACAAACGGATATTTTTGTGTGTAATTTAGGGAAAGCTGTAACTTAAGAACCATAGGCCACGTTTGTCTCGAAAAAATTCACGTTACCTGTAAGATAGACCATTAGAGAGACGCCGCGGGAAAAAGCTAGTCTTTCATGAAATGACGATCAACCTTTCAGCTTCCACAAAATTCAAAGAATAGTTGGTTATGGGACAACCCTATCTTTGTCTACGTTATGAAGGATTTTATACATTGAGTTTTCATTCTGCTGTAGAACATGTATTTGTATAGGTTATCAACTTCTGAAGTACCTATCGACAGAATACAGACAGAACTATACAAAAACAGAAACTCGGTAACTTCTTATACAATGTACTATTTGCAATCTGTCCTGTTCCATTGCACAGTAACCACCGTGTGTTCACAAACTAATACTGAAGAAAATCACCAATAAATAGCTTATGAATATTATTGCAACCTATAGGCGTACGTATACTTGTTCTTATGAATACCAATCATATGTGTGTTTTCATGGTACAAGGTCATAATACTCTATCTTCTAAGAGTTATTTCATAGCTTTACAAATACTGGTTTAATTAAAATACCTTAGTTTGTTATAGAAATTTGTTCATCTTGTTTAAGAGGTAATGTACATTAAACAAAGATGTTTGTATCTGCTTCAATCTTTTCTTCATCTGAGTGCCAGTATTTTATTTGAAGCCTTTGCTTAACTGGCCTCCACAACAGTAAAGGCTTCTTTCTAACTATCCGTAACGAATGTCAAAGATCTTTAAATGAATGCTCTAACCTACGGCTTAACATGCTTACCAAGGCATGGAGTAATCTCGGTATGTGTTATGTTAGTATGTTCCCCATGCACAGACCGACCTTGGCAAGCGTGCCTTAACCTTGAAGATTGAGCCGTGCGACTGTTATTATTTAGCCACGTAGGAACAAAGGTGCTTGTATAACTATGTATAAATGGAACCCTTCCTATTTTGATAATATCATGACTTTATTATGGAAATGAGTTATAACTACTGTTCTGAAAGATTAAGTTCGATTTTTGCGGGGAATACTGTTTTGTGTGTTAGTTTTGAAATGAGGTTAGTTTACTGATAACAACTCTTGAGTTTATTTCAGTTAGGCGAGTTATTTGGCCTCCTATAAGGTTCTCAACCTACCAAAGGGTATGTACAGTGAAACATCACAATAATCGTGTTCTCTGCATCTGTATGAAAATCATTACATTTCTCGAGGTTTAACTTTTCATGAGAAATCCAAATTATCTCATTTCACGGATGGCATCGATATTCGATATGACCTACGGATAATTGTTCCTTATGTTCGTGTTTGTATATGTGAGTTTTAATGTTTGTAAACGCACCCAAAATATAGGAGGAACCAAGTGTGGGGCAAATTATTAATAAAACTCAAGAAAAAGTCATCAATTAATTAAGACCTTGCTATGATTCCATGCTAATATTTAATGTCAATAAGTGTTAATAATTAAGTAGTTACATGATCAGGAGTCTACGAACAGTAGATTTTCAGTAGTTAATTAAATACACCTCAGTGGTTACAAGCTCCAACGAGTACTGGAGCTTAACTTAGATCATTAAAACTAGTTGGCTTAAGTCTAACAAGGCACTAAACTTACCTGAACTTGCTTAAACGATGGGATGACTATAAAATATCAACATTAAAGCCTGCATTTTACAACAGTGTTAATTCATGACTAAGTCAGAAAGAAAAAGTTTAGTGGACAAAAATAAAAATTGTAAAAAAAATATAAACATGGGATAAACTCACGAAACTGCTGCAACTCTATTTTGTACAGTTCGATTTTCTATCCTTATCTTGACTAAAATCTTATTTCAGAATTAGGCCTGACGGGGTCTACCGGCACTCCAAAGCCCACCGACAACAAAATCATTCATAAGACACCTGTTAGATGTGGAAAAAGATAAAATTTTATGATTAAAGTTCATTTATGATTCAGTAAACTTCAAAGCCCTTTGCATAACAACCGAGACCAATGTCTTCAAAGCGTAAAAGTGATTTGTAAGCGTAAACAATGGTAACCAAATAACACTTATTAGGGTCAATATTATTTCAACAAGTGATCTGCCAGCTAGACTTTTAGCGAAAGAGACTCTCAAAAACTTTACTTTGTAATTTGCGTTTAGATAAGTACAACAATTTTAAACACAAATAAATAAGAAAGATTATAACACTCAGCTTTATAATGTTACAAATCTGTAGTAGAACTATGTGCCTGACAATCTGGCACTCCAATAGAACTTGGTAACTCTTATATAAATTACTTTGTCTGCGTGAAAACTCAAAAGAATTCACAGCTGCAATGGTAAAATGAAACAGCTAATATAAATCGTCATTATCGGAAGATAATATAGATTTGTTCCATTTGTATCATAGTAAACGACCACACTACAAATGCTGGGAGAAATTGTTTTATCTATTCGTTGCCCCCACTCCTCCAGTGCAACCGTGGGCTTGGTGTTGAAAATTATGGCTGAAATACCAGGTGTTCAAGCCAATAAAAAGGTTGCTAATTTATTTTCTTGCCGCTTGTGGCAGCACTGTTCTTCCCTTGTCATCTATGTTTTTTTCTTTACTGGTTGAGAAATATATCGCTCCGTTTAAATCTTAAGGCGCAGATACCGCTCAGTATCTGATTCTAAAATGAGAATCACAACAAAACGGCTAATCGTAATTTTTTGGAAAAAATATGTTACATATGACCTTTTTTTTATAATTTGATATACGAAAATTTTGAATTTTATTCGTATAAAATAATGTAATTAAATTGTTAAGTGATTTCTAAAACGGAAAAAAAAGAAAATCATACCAAAACCGCCCGGGCGAATTTTAATGAAATTGTCCCCATCTCAAAGACAATTATCTACATAATGGCCGGTTTCTGAGGTAAGTAAGTATGTGCTTATCTCGATTTAAGCATATGTCACTTTTGATCATCTGCCACTTTAAGTTTTCTGCGATGCTGAGCAAGGTTTGAGTATACGTAGTCAAGTCATGCCAAAGTATACCTTATGTCATACAAAAAACCTACATTGACGTTCAATTGGGTTTCACAACTGAGAAAAACACATTTGATCATTCTCAAATTCTCAAAACCGTTGTCAACGTTACATAATCAGTGTGGCCAGATTGGGCGACTTTTCGCCATTTAGGCTTAGACTCGGAAGGGTGGCCGAGGCGACCAATTTTTACGATCGGCGACTGATCGCCAGTTAGGCTACCTTAAAACTGACCTGCGAGTGACTGAAGTGCGAGTCGGACTCACGCACGAAGGGTTCCGTACCATTACTTAAAAAACGGCAAAAAAATCACGTTTGTTATATGGGTGCCCCACTTAAATATTTATTTTATTCTGTTTTTAGTATTTTTTTGTTATAGCAACAACAGAAATACATCATCTGTGAAAATTTCAACTGTCTAGCTATAACGGTTCATGAGATACAGCATGGTGACAGACGGACAGACAGACGGATCGTGGAGTCTTAGTAATAGGGTCCCGTTTTCCCTTTGGGTACGGAACCCTAAAACATGGAACTATTTTAGGCGATTTCGGAACAAGAATGTCTAATCCTCAGGAATGATGAAAATAACTGGAAATCAAAATGCTCTTAACAGTTCATCTCTTTTTTCATTATACTTCAGTCGTGACAACACAGGAAAAATAAAGAAATGCTGAAAAATGTTTTATGCGGAACCAATAATAATTATTGTGTCAAACGCATTAAAGTTGACATTAGATTATAGGGTGAGTAGTATATTATTGGGCATTCTATACCACTATCGGCAAGTTGCTCGGCGAGTGCGCCTCGCTGCCGATAGTGGTATAGAATGCCCAATAATTGATAATCGACTCGCCTTTCCACTCGACCGATAAACTCGACCGAGACAGTACATTTTGCTGCGTACTTGATGAGCAACGATGATCATCCATCAACTCTCCGTTTACTTACTCTCTAGTGTATAACTGTATACAACCAATGATCATGCGAGTTTGCTATCGCTCTGAAGGGTGGTACAGAATGCTTAGTAATGAACAATCCACTCGATCAATGACCAGTAACGCAAAAGAGGTTGTGGTAAGTTTATAAATGTTAACGTACTATATACATTCACTCATTTTTAATCGGTTCATTTCCAACAGTAATCATGAAATTTGTAAAACAACCGCAATCGCTGCATGTTGATACAGTCTGCGATGATATTTGTAAGACTAGTTTTCGTCATGGGGAATTATTACCTAACTCAGTACGATGTATCATTTGTGGTCCATCCAATTGTGGAAAAACCAATTTATTAATTGGCCTTCTTATACACGAAAATGGATTAAGATTTGAAAATGTTTATGTTTATTCAAAAACTCTGCACCAACCTAAGTACATTTTCTTAGAAAGAGTTTTGCAACGGGTTCCCGGTATTTCCCTCCAGAAATATCAGGGAAATGAGGAAGTACTAAGCGTTCAGGACGCAAAACCCAACTCCGTGATTATTTTTGATGATGTTGCTTGTGAAAATCAAAATAACATGCGTGATTATTTTGCAATGGGAAGACACAAATGCATAGATTGTTTTTATCTGAACCAAACATATAGTAAAATCCCCAAGCAGTTAGTAAGAGATAATGCGAACTTAATCATACTTTTTAAACAAGTTGAAATTAATTTACGGCATATTTATGAAGAACATGTCAACACTGATATGACATGGATTGAATTTCGTGAAATGTGTTCGAAAATATGGAGTGGACCTTTCAATTATGTAGTGATTAATAAGGATTGCTCCAAAAATAAAGGATGTTATAGAAATAAATTTGACACTTTTGTTGTCTTTGATTAAAAATATTTATATTTAAGAGTGTTACCCTCGCGATATTATTATTCTTCAGACAACGCTTAATCAATCACGAACTTTTTGTTACTATGGAAAAATCACTGAAAAGACAAATTGTTGAGGCTGCAGATGCTGTTAAGAAGAAGGTGCGAAAGATGAGAGATGCTGAGCTTAACAATCAGCAAGTACTGGAATCAGTTTTCAAGCCGGTAACAGAACCACTCAACCAAATTGCTAATGTCAGTAAGCAGGCTTGTGTTCCGCATAATATAGAAAATGAAGAAACCGAAGTTCCGTTTATCGATAAAACTTTGCAAAAAGAACCCACAATTAGTAAAGGAACCAATGATAATAACGACAATGAAGACGAATATGAATCTGATATCGAAAGTGACTCTTCGTACAAATCATTAGTTGAAAACAACCAAGGTATTGATTCGTCATCCTGGTCAGTGTCCTCAGAAGCTCTGACCGATATTCCGTTTGGTGTCAGAAAAGAGGGCGGAAAATTGATGTTAGGTTCTGCTCGTATAACGATCAGTGATGAGTATATCATCGTAGCTGGACGCAAATACCGAAATACGCCTGGTTTAAAACAGTTGCTGTTGAAAAAGAATGCCGATTTAAGCTTGGTTACAGAGAGTGATATGAAACATTATAAGTCGATGCTACTTGACACAAACGCACATCGACGGGACTATGAGCCCGGTAAACCAATCAAAAGTAATAAAGGACAAAAATATTTGCAAATTATTAAGCCTCTATTCCAACTACGAAGTACAATTCAGGACCACCAAACGAAAGGAAAAGGACTACCCTTTACAAAAATGTGGAAGAAAAATGTTGATTTTGTTTATTGGGACGATCCAAATGAATTGGTAGATAGGTTAAAATTACTAATTGCATCTCGAGATGCTGGTAACACAGGATTAGATAATGAAATTATATCTATCATTGAAGAATTGCGTGAAAGTAAAGTTATAAATAAATAAATATTTTAAAATGTGTTTATTTTATTATCAGCTTCTCGATACAATACACCTTAAATATGAACGTAGACAAATTCGGACACTACATTCACAAAAGAATGCGTTTATCAGAGTTATTTGAGTTTAATGAGAACGCATTGTTAAAATTAGAAAACGGAGATTTTGATTTAAAAACATCAAGATTAAGAGGAGTCCGATCTCCAGTAGAAGCAGGCGATGCTGTGAACAAGGATTATGTAGATCGATTGAATGCTAACATGTTAAAAGAATTAAATAACCTGACCGTGAACAAGGATTATGTAGATCGATTGAATGCTAATATGTTAAAAGAATTTAATAACATGATTGGTTCATTGCGCTCTCAAATCATAAAAGACACAAAGGACACAGTTCAGGCTACTTTAAAAGCAAAGATACCTGAGATTTCAACTCATTTGGAAGATAAGTTTTATACCAAAGCAGAGGTAGATAAATTACTACAAAAAACTCCGTAATGGCAAAACAGCAAATTGTTAATGAAATACATAAAGCAGCACGAAGAAATTTCGTTAGACGTCCTGTCATTCTAAAGGGGATCGATGACTTGTGGCAAGCTGATCTGATGGACATGCAAAATCTAAGAAAATATAATAAAGGTCATAATTACATTTTAGTGGTGATTGACTGCTTCTCAAAGTACGCTTGGTTAGAGCCATTAAAATCAAAAAATAAACTTGATGTTACTCATGCATTTAAACGAATACTGATTAACAGCAATCGCAAACCGGTTAATTTACAAACTGATATGGGAACAGAATTTTATAACAACTCATTTCAAACGCTTATGAAGACTTACAATGTTAACCATTACTCAACGTTTTCTACCAAAAAAGCTTCGATCGTAGAGCGACTGATTAAAACTCTTAAAAATAAAATATATAAATATTTTAGTCTGAACGGAAACTATATGTGGTTAGGTATACCGTTAGAGGTTACGTTAAAGATATATAACAACACAAAACATCGTACCATTAAATTTAAACCAATTGAAGTAAATAAATCTTGCGAGTCTGTTATAAAAGAAAATATTAAAAAAGCCTTAAATCATGTAACCGTCCGTAGAAAACCTAAGTTCAAAGTAGGTGACTTTGTTCGTATCAGTAAATACAAACACCATTTTGAAAAAGGTTATACACCTAATTGGTCAACTGAAATATTTACTATAAAAAAAATTAATCATACCATACCAGTAACATATCATATACAAGATCAGCGAAAGCAAGCCATAATGGGAACCTTTTACGAGCAAGAACTTCAGAAATCTTACTATCCTGGTATTTATTTGATAGAAAGGGTTTTAAAAAGAAAAGGATCAAAAATGTTTGTGAAATGGTTGGGTCTAAACAACGAAGAAAATAGTTGGATCGAGAAAACTGCAATAGTGGATTAAAATAATTATATAACGATTACTTTTGCATCATTTCTCTCATTACACATTAGACAATGCAAGGAGGTGAACTTGTTAATACCTTAATTAATAATCTACCGTTCGAACTTCATTTACCCGGCTACAATTATTGCGGTCCCGGAACTAAATTGCAGAAACGTTTATTACGAGGTGACCGAGGTGTAAATAAGCTAGACGAAGCTTGTATGCATCACGACATTGCATATGCAAACCATACAGACTTACCCAATCGCCACAAAGCTGATTTGCAACTACTAAATATGGCTAAACAAAGACTTAAATCGAGCGATGCTGGGAAAGGTGGAAAACTTAGTTCATGGTTAGTGAGCAAAGTTATGAAAGCCAAACTGAAATCTGGTTCTGGCATTAAAACGTTTAAAAGTTTCGTGTCAAAAATAAAAGCAAAAATAAAGAAACTGAATCCAAAGGACAGTAAAGCTTTAATTAACGCTGCTTACTCAGCAGCAAAAAAAATAATCCCATGCATTCAGAAAATTCGAGTGCCGCGAGTGATACCCTTACCAAAGACTGGAGGTATTCTACCCTTAATCCCAATTTTTGCGGGTTTATCAGCTTTAGGAACTTTAGCTGGTGGTGCGGCTGGTATTGCAAAAACTGTTAACGATTACAAAGCAGGTCAGCAAAATTTGCGAGAAACACAACGACATAATAAGGCTATGGAGTCTTTAAAGTTAGGCCAGGGCTTGTACATTAAGTCACATAAAAATGGTAATGGTTTATTCATTAAGTCTTCAAAAAACTGAAAAATAAGCTACCTAATCGTCCTCTCACTAATATAGACATCCAAAGGTATGCACGCAACATCCCTCACTTTCGAGGAGTATACATGAAGGATCAGTTACCAAGGACGCCAAAACGGGTTGAATGTGGTGTCGTTAACTTGGACGACTCTAAGAACGAAGGCACGCATTGGGTAGCTTATGTAAAAGTATGCAATTATTGTGAATATTTTGATAGCTTTGGAGATTTAAAACCTCCAATGGAATTAATGCGATATTTTAAGAATTGTAATGTTTTTTATAATTATACAAGATATCAGAAATTCAACACTGTAAATTGTGGACACTTATGTTTAGAATATCTATGGAATTTTTGGAAATAAAACGTATAAAACTTATGCTTTTCTTTTATTTGAATCATTTGCAAGATGTCACTCACATTATCGATAACTGGAAACTCGTCAACTTTATCTACTTACTATCCTAACACGTTGCAACTATATGAACAGTATGAGTGTGCCTTATTGCATTTCGCAACATTTAATTCTATTCCAAACATTGACAAAACGAATAATAAGTTCTATTATGGTTCTAACGAAGTTATTGAAATACCTGACGGCACCTATGAATTGCAAGATATTAATGATTATTTAAAATCTGAAATGAAAGATGCATCAATCAAACTACAGTGCAATAACAATACTTTAAAAGCTGCTGTATATTGTACAAAAGACATAAATTTTAATAAAGAAGGTACGTTTAGGAATTAGTTAGGGTTTAATAAGCAGATCTTAAAAGCAAATAAATGGCATGTCTCGCACTTTCCAGTCAACATTTTACCTACAACAGTGATCAGGATCGAATGTGATATTGTAAGCGGCTCGTACACAAACGGAGAACCCAGTCACATTATCCACGAATTTGCTCTCAACGTGCCTCCCGGATATAGAATTATAGAAATCCCGAAAAACGCGATATACTTTCCAATTAACCAAAACAACATTAGCTGTATACATATCAGGCTGTTAGATATAAATAACCGCTTAATCAATTTGCGCGGTGAAGAAGTGCAGCTGTATTTGCATCTCAGAAGAAAAAAATGATTGACTACAATAAATATATGCATCAACAAATCAAAAATATCAGTTCCGCTCAAGCTTCCAACCAAATAAGAGCTCGCTCTAAGAAGAAAATTAAATTAACTAAAGAAAACAAGGCATTTCTCAAAGCGATCGGTTTGCTAAAATGAATATCTTAGACGTTTTATCTGCTCCGACTTATGACAACACTGTTGAAGGAATCGAATTTCATTCTTACAAGCCCTACGTAACTAGTTTCAATAGAAACGATGAAATCCGCATACCTATTAACCAACAGGACTTGTATATACTTCCCTCAGCTAGTACCTTGTATTTGGAAGGAACTGTTGTCGTAAGTAAAAAGGATATGAAAGAGAAAGCCACTAGTGTTAATTTTACGAATAATGCTCTACTCTACTTATTCCAAGATATAAGATATGAGCTGAATGGAGTGGAAATTGATAGAATAAAAAACGCTGGCATAACTACCACCATGAAATCGTTAATATCAATGAGTGAAGGTGAATCAAAGATAGCCAATGCATGGGGCTGGAATATCGATGGAATAAAAAATATTAATGGGGGTAGTTTTTCTGCTTCTATACCCCTCTGTAACATTATCGGTTTTGCAGAAGATTTCAAGAAAGTCGTGATAAATAGTAGGCACGAACTGATATTGCTACGAAGTAACACTAATCTGAATGCTGTGAAACTTAACACCGGGGAATTTGTAGACGACGTTCAGATAAATAAAATCATCTGGCGTGTACCGCATGTTAAAGTGTCCGACAAAGAAAAAATAAGTTTGCTAAAACTGTTAGAAAAAGATCGACCACTCCAGATGATATTCAGAAATTGGGATCTGTACGAATATCCAGCTTTACCTAAAACTACAAAACATACCTGGTCTATCAAAACTTCCTCACAAATAGAGAAACCAAGATACATAATTATGGGTCTACAAACAAATAGAAAAAACAATTCAAGTTCTGATATGTCCCAGTTCGATCACTGTCATGTTCGTGACGTTAGAGTATACTTAAACTCAACTTACTTCCCGTATGAAAACCTAAATGTCAGCTTCGCGAATAACAGAATCGCTTTATTATACGAGCAATACATCAGATTTCAACAGTCTTATTACGGACGTCGCTCGGAACCCTTATTAAGTGAGAAACAATTCAAAGATTTGGCGCCGCTATTTGTCATAGATTGCTCTAGACAAGCTGATAATGTAAAGACAGGTCCTATTGTGGATGTAAGAGTGGAAATTGAGAGTGATTCCGATATACCAGATCAAACTTCTGCATACTGTCTTATATTGAACGACTGCATAATTGAGTACAAGCCATTGAGTAATACTGTGAGAAAAATATCATGAATCCGAATACTATTATTTTAGATGTTCAAGGGTTTAAAGACCTGAACAATAATTTTATAATAAAAGAATTAGCTTTTGCAAGTCGTGATTATACGCAAACATTTTTAATAAAACCGCCATACTTGTTTAAATACTTAACAAGTGACGAAAAGAGACAAGTTAAATGGTTGGAAAGAAATAGAGGTATTTATTGGAATGAAGGATATATTGACTATAGAGAATTTCGGCGTATAATCGTTCCATATCTAGAAAATAAGGAAATTATTGTAAATGGTTTGGAGAAGGTGAATTGGATAAAGGAACTGTGTGTGAATTGTAAAGTATCAGACCTTGGTACAGAACAATGTCTTAGTTTCTCTGTTTTGCATAAAAAATACTGTGAAGGAAGATCTAATTTTAATTGTAATAAACATCTAAAGCATTGTGCTCTTAAAAATGTGCTTTGTTTAAGGAAATATTTAGAATGGGTATAAATGTATGTACTCATATGTGTAATGTATTTAGATTATTGGTTTTAAGGTTTTTAAATAAAAATCAAAATAATGTAAATTTGCTTTTATTTTGTTAAACACCCCCACGCTACTCCACAAATAACACAACCTAATACAAAATTAAATAAAAACATCATAATGAAAATACAAATATTAACTACTTTACAAAAACGGTTAATAAAAGTCAGTACCTATTAAAGATTTTGATATTTTCTTAACTAAAGACTCAGTTTCGTCCATAACACTGTCGATGGGATCTTGAACAATATATTGAGCGTTTATAATAACGTTTTCACTGTCACTATCACTGTCTATGGTTTGAGGATTGTTGTTACACAGATCTACCACTGAAATTTTTATTAACTTAATCCCTTTTCGATGTAGTCGACTCATAACGAAGGATTTTGTAGGATTTTGCTTTATCGATTTTTCCCTGCACCGTTGTTTTGGTTTTTTATCTTTCGTGACTTGTTTGCTTTGCCCGGGTTCACTGCGAAACATCTCGGAGAATCCCTCGTAAGGATCCTGAGCATACTGGCTGAATACAATCTCGGTGTCAGAATTCTGGAACAAAATATAAACACAATTTATACCACTATTCCGCTAGTATAGCGTTTTAATTGGGTTTTCAATCGAGAAAGTCTAGATTTACTTTAGATTAGTGACAAAAGGCTCTGGAAAAATGCAACACAACACAGCTGCGAACACAATCTCTAATTATAAAACAATCATAAAAAAACGAATTAAAAATATTTTACTCACCGACATGATAACTTTTGATGGAAGTTAAAAAAATATTAAACAGGTGTTCGCGCCGAATAATATTTCGTAAATGATGACAAAATAACTAAATAATTACAAGTCATACTAATATTGTCAACTAAGCGTTTGTGTCTCAAGACTAAGGCCAATGAACTGCAACGTAGGTAACACTTATACAATGACAAACAACGCCTTGTAAGCATGTTACTTAATCGTAAAACGTTAGTTATTCGAAAATCAACCTTATGATGCATGGTATTTTAGGTGCATAGTGAGATAACTGCAATCAGTGTTAACTTTGTTTACCGATTTAAAAAAAAAAAAGTGTAATGATATTTTGAAATAAACAGGATTTCAGAAATAAAACAAGTCAATAATTATAATAATTCACACTTTATTTCATTTTTTGTATAATATTAACATTTATTATTTCCTAAAACTAAACTATGAGTAGGTAACACTTAACTTAAAATTATGATCAAAGTAATTCATTCTTAAAAATAAATGCATGCCCCCAGGCTCGGGTTGATATTTGATCCACAGATATCGATCGTTTGTCATCATTTCTAGATAAAGCAACTTTGTTGACAGTCCGAGTAAATATTTCGTGCTTTATTGATTTAAACATATTATTTTTTCTCCGGATTACTCCACCATTAAATAAAATGGTTTCATAGTCTGTTAAGTTTAAATCCCTGACCACGCATGATTTTACTCCTTTTGCTTTTTTAATGATACTATTAGGGGTTCTTATAGAGTAAAGTTTCGATCTCAAACCAACAAAATCAGTAATATATTTTCCTCCCATTTCATCTTTAAAGAGACCGGGAACCTTTTTATTTTTTAGCGGTATCTGTAAATCATTTGTGATTTCATAGTTACTGCTGTCAAAATATTGTAAAAAATTATATTTCAAATCATTGTAAAAATCGTTGGTGTATATTTTATAGACAAAGGAATCGGTATCTGTGTAACATAGCTGCACTCGATCTTTATAAAAAGGCTTTACAATATTGTAATGAAAGTAATACATGTGTGCTTTTGAAAGTTCTAATACAGTGAAACCTATGTATATAGGTTTATCTAAAATAATTTGATCAGGTTTCATTTGTATTGCAACTAAATTTTCTGATAAAATAGATGCACTGTGGAAATAGGGGTTGGCTATAAGTTTCTCAGCGGATATAAATTTCTTAGTTCGATTGGACTGATCGCACCATTGATTAACTAAATGTACGGTTACTCTATTTTCAGTATTTTCTAATGTTTTTCCAAAAACACTGTTATTTAATAACTTAAAAAAGTCTTGTTCGAAGGAACTTTTTGCTTTCTGTCTTAATTGAGTATTTAACTCTATGTACTGTTTTAAATATGGACTCTGTCTAAAAGTAATTGCTCTATGAATTTTACGTAATATTAAACCATGTTCTAAACATTTTTTTAAATGAACGTAGTGAATCACGTAGTTGTACTTATTATACAAATTTGCTATTAATTTATTTGTTTTACCTCCCGGGGGTACACATTTTTCGGGACAAAATGGTAAGTCATTATGGTCATTATGTAAATGCTCGGGATACAATAGATCGACTTCTAATATGAAGCCCCAGTTTGCGTTATCCTCTATAGTGGTAACATTAAAATTTGCTAATTCGTTATCACTTAAAAATCTGAAACTAGAGTATGGTAAATACTGACACATGCTAAAACCGTAAAGATTATTACAATCTAAATATACTATGAAACTCTCAGGTTGTGATGGATTATATTCAGGCATGTATTTGTGATTGGCTCTAGCATGCCGATGGGAACACATGCACAAACCGCCGCGTATACCGCTTTGTATCATTCTGATGATAGCTAAGTCCGACACGAGTTCTAACTGAACGCCCGTTTTTAGCAACATTGCATCGAAAGATAAACTAGGTGCAGTAATGTAAAACGCTGGGTCAAGACTGTAATATTGTTTACAGGTTTTCCGAAAATTTTGAAATATGTCTGTTAACAAAAGCACATCCGTTTTTAAGTATAGATCCGTATACTCGCCGAGGTTATTAATATTGAATTCAGCCCAAACAGCCTGTGCGTGATTATAATCCTCATCTGTAATGTCTTCGTTAGTCAAATAATTATAAAAATTACCCTTAGACGGCAATGATTTTTGATCGTAACATTTCCAATTGGTCATGTAATCATAAGGATATATACCTTTTCTTGTCAATAAATTAAACTGTCTGTCTTTAGAAAAATGAAATCGAAGATTAACAAAATCTTCCACCTGCAATGTTTTAGCGAGCTTGTCTAAACTTGTCCCTAAAAAGTTGAATGAATCTAAAAATCTTATACAAATAAACTCATTATCAGCAATAGGAATAAATTTGGTAAATGCGACGTATTTTTCTTTAGTCTTAGGGATTATTTTAATTGGGCCTGGAATTTCGCCTAACTTTTTTATAAATAAATGACAATCGTACCCGGATAAATTGTGAAAAAATATTGGTATAAATTTTGGTACTTTATGTTGCAAATTACAGTGTCGATGTGCTGCACCTCGATACAGGCCTGTAATATGACAATGATCTCTTACTTTATCGGTCAAGAGTAAATTGTCGCAAATATGACACCTAACGGCACGTTTGAACTCTAGAGAATTGTCATCAGTGAATATCATAGGCTCGCTTTTGGATATAATCTGATGTATTTGTTTTACATCCTCAGTAAGAAAATTTATAAATTTTGAAACACAATCATTGCCGCGATAACTTCTATAGCCTTCAACGCTATCATTTTTATTTGATGACACGACATTGTAAGCGAATGCAGCCGGCACGTGGCGTTTAGAGTATGACGTATTAGCGGTGTTGAAATCATCGCCGGAAATGGGTTCAAGTAACGTTTCGAAATCAGCGTATATGACAAATGGAATGTTTTGTTTCCTATCATAATTTTTAAATTTTAAAAATGAACCTTGTTCTGGTAAAACTGTGACGATCCCCCCACACAAGTGGGATTCAATTTGACTAAGCGTTGGAAAAAACAATAAACAAGTTTCACAGAAATATAATTTACCATGATGTTTGGTCATCTGATTTCTAACTAAACGAGATAAATCTTTGATAAGACAGTAATGAGAATTATTATTGTTTTCTATAAACAGTAGATGGATACTTTTATTAGACTTATTATTCAACGTTTTATAAAGCGGTCCAATAATTGTCTTCTCGTTTTTTAAACCATACACATATATATTAACAGAAGGATTATTTTTCTCAAAGATAGCTATGTCCGAAAATGTGATTGGAAATGTCAAATTATTAACATTCAAAACATCCTGAAAGCGGGGATAAGACGAAATCCTATCGGGATGTCTATTTGTGGGGTACAATGCCGCCACAACACTCCACAAAAAGCAATACTCATCATTGTTCCGAATATTCAAACAAGCTCTTTTACTTTTTATGAATTTCGGCAAAGTTAAAAATTTAGATCCGCTGAGAGGTTGATATTTATTAATATTTAATTCTAAATGTGAATTGCATAAAAAAGTCCAACCACTATCCCTTTCCTCAAATTCTTCAATTTTTTTTAGTAGTAAATCAATATTTAGTTTATAAATAGAATCAAAATCGTAATTAAAATGTGTAATAATGTTGTTTGTACGGAATGATTTTATTTCTTGTTGATCATTTTTATACATAAGAAACGAAGCAAACAGTTCAAAATTTATTTTGACAGAGGTGTGTTTCTCTATTGAATTGTCTATTAAATGTTTGACTTGTGTACTAATACTTTTGAGAAACACCTCAGGAAAACTATGTATTTGTTCACCTGTCGCTATGATTTTGTAACTTTTGATTCGTTCTTTAAAAGAAGAATTAATAATTGCAACATTATCATACATAGGGGTAGAACTATTGTTTTTATGTACATTGCTACGTAAATGACCAGACCATCGACGATTGTCTACAAATACTTTACAATCAGAGCAGTGAGGCATTATATTATTGTTTGAAATCAAAGAACACTTGAAATTATTAGTTCAATAAATTTGGATTAGATAATACTTACAACTAATATTCACCGTCTTAAAAAAAAAAAAAAAAAAAATGGATGCATTAGGTACATAATCTGATTAGGTAAGATAATGGTATATTCTGGGAAGAAAAATATATTTCATAATTACCTGCAAAATATGAAACTATGTATACATAAGAGTACGTGTATCTGCGTGGTCCAAATATGTAGATATACTTCAAGTAATTTAATAATTCTTCACAGGCAAGTCAGTAATTAATATTATGTTTAGGCAGAATGTATCTGAAACTAAAAAAAAATGGTTTATTGGTACCGATGAAGAATTAGGTAAAAAGCTGTAAATTCTAGAATGAAAAATAGTCATAATTATTGTAATGTTCTAAATAGTTATCGTATTATTGTTGTGTTATATTTGATAATTACCTGCACAATATGAAATGATTCATACATAAGATTATGTATTTGCGTGATCCAAATATGTATGTATATTTCAGCACCCCGATATAACGAACACAGTTGCTCCAGTAGCTGAAATTGTTGTTGTTTCTGGTGTGAGATCAATTAAATATTTATTTATAATAATTAACTTGATTGTACTGTAACAGTTTAGAAAGGTGCTCGCTCCGAGAGACTTTGAGGTAATAAATAATATTTTAGGGATTTTTTTTGTTTTCTTTTTTGTCTACAAAGCAGAAAAATATTTCATCATAAAAGTTGTTATTGCCTAATTGTTACACGTGTGCTAAACATAATTATTTATTTCGCAATCACAATAATCAGCTATTTTGGTTAGGGTTGGTAACAACTTGGTAGGCATTCAAATATACAAATTTCACACAATGCACTTAATCGATTAAAATATATCATAGTATGTCGATAGACGACATGACGATGACGATATCATATAACGTTCATGGTTTCGTCATGCCCGTTACCGTAGTTACAGGAATTATATTATCTATTTATTTTAGGAAATCTAGAGAAGTACGCGGTAGACGGCAGTAAGTTCATTTTTTCTACACGAAACCTAAATGTAGATGATGAAATAATTACCTTGGAAACATTTATTTACTTCTTTAAAATAATAAAATCTATCAGGTTTGTGGCGATTCCGTTCACGCTATCGTTTGGTCAGCCCTAGCTTATTTCGCTGCATCGACATTCGATACAGTATAAAATTTTCCTTCGTCTTCATTTTACCAACGCGTATAATACGACTATAGAAAAAGTTACTTTAACAAAGCAATACCGGATTGATTGTAGTGGATTTAACATTCCTAACTTATAATTCGATTTTAACTTATAAGCCACAAGTTTTTCTGTTCGGTACAAAGTTTTCGCAGTCTGCAAGTGCAACGAAGTGCTCTTGTATAATCGGTCTACAAACACTCCGTGTCGCCTACAATATCAGTGACGGCATTGTCGATAGCCATCCGCTGCTGTCATCACCAGCCAAGTCATCAAACCGAGTGGAACTTCTGATCGGAAAATAATGTAAGTCTGATAAAATAGTCTGTTCGTTTTCATGGATCACACTTGTGATTAGCCTGTCATTTATAACTACATATATTTGTTTGTGAGCGCGTTACTTCACAGATCACCCGATCTGTACATAGTTAGCTCAGTCTCAGTGCTATCCCATTTAAATATTAGAGAACCAGTGTTTGCCCGAACACTTGTGTCCTATAGTATGCCCAGCGCAATGGACATTACTCCATTGGATTAATTAATAATAATTGTGTGACTACATTTCCTCTATCTTTATTTCAGGTCAGACTCTGAGTGTGATTACTCGCAAGCATCGATCACTGGACACAAAGTGAAGGCCAGTCGCAAACCGTCTGCAGACAGCAATGGGAAACGCAAGATGCAGTCACAAACAACAACCGTAACTCGTAGCAGGTGAATAATATTTTGAATTTATTATCTCCTAGTTCTGATTAAATTAAAATAGTAAAGTAGTACGTTTCCACTAATTGAATTATAATAGTGCAATTTGCATAAGTATTCCATTCGCTGATTAGTCACTTGTAATATTTTCTACAGAAATCTCGTTGTAAACATTAACTAATAACAGTTTTCGTTATTATTTCAGTAAAAAAACCAACACTGACATGGACATATTCGGCATCAGTAAAAACCGCGACATCCCACACAAAGAACATTCATCGGATCACCTAACTTCATTCTTTGTGAACCGCGTAGCCAGCGGCTGTGAGCGCCGAGCAACGAGCACCGACGGAGAGTACTACATCGACTGCAAGGTGTACAAGGCTGACGACGCTCGCCTCACCGACTCCGCCGAGCTGTGGAAGAAAGCGCTCGTCCGAATCAAGTTCCAGACCGACGCGGACTCTCCTCAGTGGCGAAAACTACAAGAGCTCGTGCGTGCGGCTGATATTTTGTTTCCAGACAAACCAACATTTTATGATAATTAAACCAAGTACCTAAGTTACAGTTGTTTATTATTTACAGTAACAACCCGTTAACGCTTTAGTCACAAGCTTTGGTTTGTTACAATCATCGGCCACCATCACTCTCGCTCGACATTCTGTTAACAGCGAATACAAACTCGAGTGATCGGTCGAGTGCAGTAAGTAAACGGAGAGTCGAGTTGATAGTTGACAGTTCATCGTTCTCCGAAACGCCGCATACTGGTCAGACGTATGGAATATAGTGGTAAGGAGTAAGTTACTAGTCAATGGTCGAGTAAAGCTCATCCAGTACGCGACAAAATGAACTGTCTCGTTCGAGTGTATCGGTCGAGTTGAGTGGCGAGTCGAGTATCGATTTGCTCGAATTATCGTTCCAAATCAAGTTCTCAGTACAATGTACTGTCTCGGTCGAGTGGAGAGGCGAGTAGATTATCAATTATTGGGCATTCTATACCACTATCGGCAGCGAGGCGCACTCGCCGAGCAACTTGCCGATAGTGGTATAGAATGCCCAATAATATACTACTAGGGTGTTTAAGGCAACAATGGAAATTTACGTTTCGTAGAATGTTTCGTGGTTTTAATGAATATTGGTCGTCTTGAGTTTTTTATAAATGGAAAAACGAAATTTTCGGCGACTTGGGGCTCGTCAAATCTGGCTACACTGGTTACATTTGGCAGTTGATAGTTGACAAGCCCTTGCTTAAACGTTAATAAAGCGAAATAAATACAAAATAATATATAAAACTTATAAAACGAGTAATGAAGATACATCCTTGTCTTCCTTAGAGATGCCTCAATGAAGACCGATGCGTGGCAGAAGAGTGTGCGACCTGAATTATCGAAAACATTAGATCAGATGCAAATATTTCACGCCTGATAGATCTCAGTTGCTCGAAGAACGGGTGGTCGATGGGGCTGAAAAGCCTCCCTCTACAGACCGATGACTAGGTTGAGGTCGCGGGCATCCAATGTATGAAAGACGCACAGCACCGGTTAATGTGGTGACGCTGAATGCTGAGTGCCGGAAAGGCCTGTATCCAGCAGTCTTTCGGCAGAAATGATTATTATGATGAGTGAGATCCTCAACAAAAATATTTAAAAGACCAGTTTTTGTGTTTGTGGTTGCCAGTGGCTTTTCCTGCGCGAAAACCGAGAGTTATCCTACAGGAACTATGTGAAAAGTGAAAATGGACCGGTCATATGATTCGCGATAACCAAAGGAAATAGAGAAAAGCACCAAGATGTAGGCCCAAAGTGTAAGCGATGGCGCGCTGTGGTATTGGCGAGTAGTTCATGAGAGACCCCAGTGGAAACTGTTACTGGAGGCCTAAGCCAAGAGGCTCACTGAGATTAGGAACTTTTTATAAACTATAAAGATGTATTGTATACACTACAGTTTTACTCTTTCTGATTTCAGAATAAAAGGCTTTGTTATGCCGTTTATTTATTACTATATCTATTTTTATTATTAAATCATTTTATTATTAGTCATTGTGTAATTGTATTCCAAATGATATATATTATCAAATACATTCAACCATTGAGGTGTGATTAACCAATATCTTAACATACAGACTCTCATACCTATATAGAATATTAGTAGGATCCTTACGATAAGAAAAGGTTACAACGATGAAAATGTGTACAGAATTTGGCTTTTGTATGATACGATTTTGGTATCAGTACCTACAATAAAGATGATAAAAACCATTGAGATAATCATTATTACCTCAATGATAAAAACAGCATGATAAGTCTCATTTATTTATTCTTTTACAAAATAAGTAGGCAGATAATATATTGTTCGTTAACATATATTAAAACACAGTTCTCCTTCATCGGCACATATCCCATGGCACCGACCCTGGCTAATATTGTTTTCCTTCGGAGGCTCTTCGATGGCTAGCAAAGCCTTTGGTCTTGAATTGAAAACCCAGGTCACTCATTAAATTTTTTATCACAAAAGTCCTTATTTGTTGGTAAATCACAATTGCTATCAGATTCCAATGCAGATGCACGAATTCTGTGTGTGTTTTGGTTCTCTTCCCTCTTGAGAGATCTTATGAAATTCTGAGTAAAATATTCTGTAGTTCCATGAGGTATCACAAGAACCAGCAACTGCTCGCTCTGAACACATTCACTTTTAGTAATTATAAGCTTAAAGTCTTGATTTTGGCAATAACAAAATATATAAGATATTATTTTCTTTCGATAAGACATATTTGACAAAATAAATACGGTTGCTATGACAATCTTGAAGTAATTGACTACTGCCTACGATCCATTTCATAGTTTCATAATAAGGTTGTATGCATTTAAAATACGTATTTATTAAATTGCTTAGTTATGAAAAATCAAGTAATTAAAGATTATAACATATTGAATAACTTGTTTTTTTAAATCTTGAATGAAGTAATATAATACTAACGTACTTTTTATAGCTGTATAAAATTTATATTAGTAAATTTTATGCAATCTTGTGATGTCTCGGATTTCTATTGTAAAATGGAACGTAAGGGTGAAAGAGAAAGTGAATGGATCTTTGACAGGTCCATACTTATGTAGGTACTTAGGTACTTACTTAACTGAGCTAGGTAGATTCTCAACTGAGAAACGTAAAAAACTCAAACGCTTCCTAAATTATTTGACATTTATTTGACAATACTCAACTGATTATTGCTGCTTTACTCAAATCAGAAACCAGCCATTAGAATGGAAAAAGTCAATGAGGAAAGTTCAAAAAATTACTGAATTCTTTTTATCGATAAAAACACCCCACAGTTTAATCCCTACAGTTTTTTATTGCATTTCCTAAAATTCTGAAAAATTATGAGGCAATAATGTGCGAGATTGTCTCGACTCCTTCACAATGCCTTTAATGTTGCTACTGCTCGGAAACAGGCCTCCTCTCATAGAGGGAGTGGGCTATAATCCATAACGCGGGCCCAGTGCGGATTGTTAAATGTCACATGACTTAATTTTTTTTTTTTTAGTTTTGATAGGCTCGCGCTTGACCATTATCTCACCTAAAGGTAAGCGATGATGTGGTCGACGATCGAGCACGCTTACCTAGAAGAAACCTATTCACTCTTGACTTAAAGACTCTCGGGTTGTAGCTGTCAGGAAATACAGACTCCGGCATGGAATTCCACTCCTTAGCTGTAAGCATAATGAAAGTATTCTCAAAACGTTTGGTGCGTATTGGTGGGACGTCCACCATGTACCGATGACGCAACGCCGTATGTCATGTAGTCCGATGATGGAAAGGCCTAGGTGGAATTAATTCATGCATGTGAGGCCATGGTGTAGCGTTTGAACTTATACTTGTAAGCAGTCTCCGAATGGGGCGATGCCAATCTGGTCAAGTTTTATGCTGCTAAAACCCAGGCGTATCTTTTTTCCGCTAAAAAGAGCCAATTTCACACGGCTCCAACTTTCCGTGATGTAACCGTGCCAATAACGGACCATCTTGAGCTTCTTGGCGTTACATTGACATCGACTCTCAATTTTGGACCATACATTGAGACAAAGATTTAGCTGGCTGCCAAAAAGTTGGGGATTCTTGCGAAGGTGAGAAGATACATCACGCCGGAACAGCTGCTCAACTTGTATCAAGTGCTATTTCGATTGTGCATGGAGTACTGTTCTCATCTCTCGGGACGGATCTGCCAAATACCTGCTTGATGCACTAGATTCGATCGAAAAACGGGCCAAGAAACTCATCGGCAATGAGGCATTGGTCAAATCAAAGCTCCAGAGCCTTGAACATCGTCGCCGAGTTACCAGCTTGTCGGTTTTTTATCGGCTACATTTCGGGGAGTGTGTAATGGAACATAAATAACAACTAAACAACGAATAAAAAGTCCCTATGTAGTATTTCAGACTATAGTCTATCTCTGTGCCAAATTTCATGCAGATCCGTTCAGCCGTTCTGATGTGATTGAGTAACAAAAATACATACACACAAACATCCATCTAATCTTTCACATTTATAATATTAGTAAGATAATATAATAGTAAGAAGTAATATAATATTAGTAATTTCTGAAACTACTGACTGATTATGAAAATACTTTCACCAGTAGAAAGCCATTTATTTAGCTTTTATAAGTTATATTAAGCTTTTTATTTAGGTTTAAAGATACTTATTTCCCATAAACACTTATAAATAACAGTTCACTTATAATAAGATACGAAATTACTTAATCTAAATAATAATATAATATTTGCTTCTCATTATTTCGAAAAAATATCGGGTCATGTTATTCACACTAAAAACGAACATGTATCACTTCAGTTCAAAATAAAGAGAAAGAGACAAATTTATTAAAAAAGTACGTACTCTTTCTCCTGGATTATAATAAAAGGACCGAAGAGTGCCTTGAAAACTGCAAAAAATCCTTCTAAAATAATTAGGACTACTAAATAATGAACTAAGTAACCTAATAAGACGACCCTTTTCTTCAACTTTAGTTACCCTTCATAAAGTTGCAAATTCGTTGAGATTGAACAGCTGATATCTATTTAATATTTTTTTTCTACTAGCTACTGCCCGCGGCTCCGCCTGCTTGAAAATGTTTTATTATCCCAAGGGAATAGTATACCAGGATGAAAAGTCACACGTCCTAATCCAGGTTCTGTTTTATCCATATGCCAAGTTACATCCTTATCTAATAGAATAAAAGATTGATAGACTTGACTTAACGTCCTATGACCCCTAGATGGGACAGACGGTGTCCACAGTAGTCTTCCATTGCAAAAAATCTTGAGCTTCACGCTTCACCTCGCCCCACGTCATTCGTCAATGCGTTTTTTGCAACTCGTCGCTTCTGCCAACACGGTGCGATGTTAGGTTTGACGGGAACGGCAACGCTTCCTCTGTCCTTGGGTATTGGATCAGGATCCCTTCGAAGCTGTGACTGGATCCATCTCCACTTGCGTCGCTTGATCTGGTGGTTGATCGGACTCTCGTCGCATTTTTCTAGCAGCTGTTCGTTAGAGATGGTCTTGGGCCAGAAATTTCTAGAATGCGACGAAAATATAGATAGACTTACAATAATTATTATACGACTAACATAATCTGAGAAGTGCGTAAACTTATACATTATTGAGTTCCAAATATTACCTACTGTTTTATTCTTGCATCAAGATAACGTATTTGCTTCATTCTTGTTTAAGCAGACTTCACCTTATCAACTTTCCACCTTGTATCTGTAAGATAAAAAAAGCTATGCTCATCCTGATTTCCCTTGGTGGTAGCAGAAAAACTTAATCGACTGTTCTGTCAGACAGCATGAATGATAGTGGTTCAGGGAAGAAGTTTGATAAAAAAAACATTTCTACAAGTAACTAACATCAAATAAAATAGTACTTTTTAGTCCATGTTTGACTAAACGTTTACAATTTTTTATTCTTAAGTAGAAATTAATTCTATCCAGTTTTCCCTCTGTATCTACGAAAAATCCAAAATGTTTACGTGATTCACGAAAAATATTCACTGAAAATATTTGTATGAAACTCGGCAACTGGATAAACTAGACGAGGATTGGGATACTTTTTTATCATAATAGTGTGGTAATGGTTTTAATTTTTACTAATAGATAAGTTAAAAACTAAGCTTACCAGTCAATAATGAAGCCTCAGACTTACATAAGCTCTGAGAAGATGCCACACTAAACTCGCGACAAGATATCTTTAACCACAGATACCACAAATATCCTTTTCAACAATCTTGTAAGATTCTCTAATTCAAGTACAAATATAGAGAATATAAAATATTGAATCCCACAAACTGCTGAATTATCTATAATGTTTGCTTCAACTAACGAGTCTTCAGTTAGCAGTAGCATTTAATATTTAGATTTAACTGTAGTCCGACTTGACGTGGTAAGCTATTTAAATAGTTATTCCTTGTTAGAATTTAACCCAGATTTAGCTGTGCTAGTCTGGATATCTAAATATCAAAGGGCGGAACTTAGGTTTTGATAAATTATGTATTATTTTATGTAATGCATCATTATAATTTCAGCCGAAAGACGTCCAGAACTTATCGGCCTCATCGGCCATCCGTTCTGCGAGAAATGTGCCCTTCCTCTGCCACTTAAGCCAGGCAATTCTTCAGGCTATGCCGTAACCTTGGTTCTCTTGCGGATATTTTCATTTCTGATTCGATCACGCAAGAAACTCAGAGCATAGCTCTCTCCATTGCCCTTTGGGTGACTTTAAGCTTTCTGATGAGGCCCATTGTGAGCGACCACGTTTCGGAGAGATTTACGTTTATGTATTCTATATATGTGGGCCCCACTGAAGCTTAGCATCCAAAGTTATATGTATTATAATTATAATAAAGGAATGAACCCTAAGGTTCATTCCCTGTGTGAAGAAAAGTGCTTCTCGATCAGCGGTTGATGCCAATAGACTCGTTCCTTATAAAAATGAACCTCAAATAACTGGTGAAATTTAGGCGTATTATAGACACCCCTCTACCTAGCTCTTTGGGCAATACGTGCTTGATATTAGGTTATGATTTTTTCTTCTCTTACATTTTATTTATAACTTGTTAGGATGAACTTACTATAAATCTACCATCAGGCAAAATCGAGGTTAAGAGCGGGCTCTTCAGAAATAAAAAAAGATTACCCTAATTAGGCACTTTACACAATTTCTTACACTAAACTTTTATCAGCAAACCAAAATAAATGTAGGTATTTGCATCTCCCTTAGTAGTAGTTACTAGTCGCGGAAAAAATTGTAACCATGGCCCTGGCACAAGCAACTGAAGGAACAGGGTTGGGTTTTAGTGAGTAAAAGTGTGACACGCCCTCTCGCTTCACCCAGAGCGAGAGAAGTCATAAAATGATTTCCCACCCATAACAAATGGGAGTAATTACTAAGTACGTAGCTTCAATAATTCCAAATTCACAGAATGCCAGAGCAATGGCTTTCCAAATCAGTCGATTATTAATATCAATCGGTTAAGCAATTTCCCAACTATGTTTTAACCAGATTCAGCTGAGTAGGTACCAATATTTTAAATGGAGTGACTCAACTGCCTATCTGACCTCGGATTGTGAGGGTCAGATATGACCTCCACAACCCAATAACTGGGTAATACGGTACTCTTTGGCAAGACTGGTGTCAGCTTTTATGGCTTCTGACTACTTTAACGACTGTCAATAATTTCAAACGACAGCCGGGACCAACGGCTAAACGTGCTTTCCGACGCACGGAGGAATCTCGCTATGTATAGATGGTTACCTATCCACGGACCAACCTCGCCAAGCATTGTTTGTCCTTGAAGATCAACTCGTGATGTTGTTTTTATTTAGCCACGAGCTTTTCCAGTCGATTACTAATTTATCACAGTTATTTACTAAGTCTGGTATAGAATCTAGATGTCTATTATAGATATAGGTCTGTAGTGTTTGTAATGTTCTGCTTGATCTAGTTTCAAGCCGTTTGGTCTTTTCAAGCTCTTTGGATTAAATCTCGAACGGTTTTAGTTCTGTATATGTTGCCAAGAATTGGAATATTGTGTTAAATGGGAACATTTAACCACTGTTCCAATTATCGGCTTCCAATTCTAAAATTATACTATCTTTGACTAGTGTAATGGGGATAATTATAAAATTGAGTTCGTCGAAGTTAGACATGTATTTCAGTTATTTAGAAAGATATAAAATTTATCAAATTAGGAACTTTAACATGCTAGTCATTTTGTAGTAAGCTACTGCACACGCACAGTCACAACTACAGATGCAAAACGGATTTTAAACTGTCTTTTTGGTTTAAAACGATATAAACCACACAGCGGTTTAATAATGCTTTTTTTTTAATATAATGCACGAAGTGATCTAAACCACACCTACTTCCCGATTTAGGATTTCAAAAGTAATTAAAATAAAAATGTTTTTATACAAACTTTATTAACATGTATAACATAAAATTTACTAGTACCATTACTATAATTATATAAAGAAGATTATACTTATTTATAATATATATATATTAATCCAAAAATTATGTAAAATAACGTTCCATAATCAATGTTTTAATTATTGATTTCTCCATTTAAACTAGAGAAACAGTTGACACAAGTGAAATTATTATATTATTACTAAAATCATTTATAGAAGATACATTTATATTTTTATGTATTTGAACACGGAATTTGGTTTAAAAAGGTTTATTTACAACTTTAGTCACAGCCCTGAGGTATACCCAGTTTTTTCTTCTCTACATCAACTCTACACAGACACACATCTTCAACACTAAAGAACTTTAGGAAATAATAAATCTGCCTTAATGTGCTGCATAAAAGATTATGTTAGGCTTCAAATAAATTACCTATAAACACGATACTGAAATGCAAACAACGCCAAAGTATCGGAAGACATTACCTATCTGTTTATTCTACGAAACGCCCATAAAATGAGGCGGGGGTATAAAAACCTCCGTATTACGGTAAAAAACGTTCGCACGGAGCTAATATTTATAAATGGATTTTTAGATGGATTTGCGCACAAGTGCAATAACGACAATATTGCGACGAAGTACTGAAGGGAGAGATGACACGCTTGGCGTAATTGATCTGTGGTATTTCGATGATGGCTCAAAATTCCTTGAAAAAGACTTATGGAAAATTGACTCGATACATGAGCTATACGACAATATTCGCTTTTAACAGCGGTATTACCGCGAGAAAATAAAAAGTCATCGCATAGAAACTTTCTAATTGCATAAATAGTTAAGTATTTTATGTCCTTATCAGATCATGATATACCCGTATATCAAATTTTATTCAAATCTATGCAGCCCTTTAGGCGCGTTTGATTAACGAGTAACTGTCAAGTATTTTGTGTCTTTGAATATAGTTAATTGTTGTCAAGATCTCGAGGCGTTCTTTTAACTTGTAACACCCGTGTATCAAGTTGCCGTGACTGAATTCTGGACCAAACATAACAATCGACCTTCGACACGCTAAGACGAAGAAGAAGTTTTTTCCAATTCCTTTCAGCCGTTGACGCGTGATTGTTTAACAAGCATTCAAACACTTCATGCTCCCTTGTGGAACCACCTTTGCTTTAACAAGTATAAGTTAGTATTTTACATCTTAGTACGATACCTTGGTAAATTTAAATAACTTTTTTTTTCCAAAAATAAAGTTATTTTTCACTTTGTAGTTTTTATTTGGATATCGGTAGTATTTTTTTGCAAAAAAGTACATTTTCACTTTTTAGTTGTACCTATCTAATAGGCAAGTTTTTTAGTAAGGTTAGGAAACTTGAACATAACCGGTGAATTGAGAGATCTGCGTACTAGCGCGATGTTGTGCTATAAAATGGTATAAACAATAAACAGACATGCGATTGCAGCAATCCCGAGAGATATGCCGTTATTTATTGAAGAGTTCTGCTGTATATCTTTTAAGTTCTTCATCAGATCTTCACTTAATTAAAATGGGACCAATTTCGGAACATACTCTTTCAAATAAAAAAAAACATAATTATGCGAAGTCGAAAAAAGAACCTCCTCCTTTTTGGTAAGTCGGTTACAAATAGCCAGCGTGGCTGATTGCTAAGGGTGCGCCAACTGAACGCTTCAAATTTCAAACGTTAAGGATCTTTAATTGCAAGCAACTTCCGTGGATCATCTTGAACTTGAGGTTTTCGTGAATTCAATTTCTCTCAAAATCAACGTTCTCTTGAATGCAATGCTCAGAACCGAGTATATTGTTTCGTATGTGGAACTATTCCAATAGTGGGCTATTGACATATATACGAGTGTATACCTAACGTCAGGGTCTATTGTTTCCTCTGAGATGTGGTGTCAAAGGCATGTTCCCTCAGCAAAGACCACCGTAACGATTCAGACGAAGTGTGGATTTACACCATAACGACACAAATTATACATACAGTGGTCCCGTGTCGTTATTAATTTATGAGGGTAAAATTCTAGTTATTTTAAAACAAAAGATAAAATTCGGGTAGGCAGCTTAAATCATCATGATCTTAACTGCCTGCCTTTGTTCCATGTTTCCAATTTGTTCCATTTAATTTTTCATTTCAAAGAAACGAGAGTAAATGATAGCTCTGTTATATCATTCGCTCTGTTTTATTTCATATCATAAAATTATACACTTTCTCCAGACATGTTTTGTATTATCTCCAATAATCGAAACTAAAGTTGTCCTGAGTCCAGAAATCAAGATCAAGATTGAACTTTATTTCCAGACTCTTTGATTTGTAGACCAATAGTAAAATATGTTCAAAAGAGACAATAACTGACACTGTAATAACTTGAGTCGTTTCGTTCAAAAAAGGTCTTGTTTAAATTATTCTTTTCTACACACTTACTCGAAAACCAGCTCTTATTGCACTGCTTTTACGTTCACAATACAGTATAATTTACAAGTCTGCTTACTTTTAATATTGGTGTTTAATATTCTATTGATTATATTTTCTATATTGAGCAATTGGCTGCTTTATCCACCTTCAAAAATCTAAAACAGCGAACAAAATAAACTGCGTCTTCCCACTGCTATTTAAGTTCGGCAATTTCTCGAGCTATCTCGATAACCTCGTGCGTATATTTTCATTTATAATTCAAACTCATCTTACATCAAAATGTAAAATTTCTTACTCGCCTTCAGTTTATCTCTTACACACTATTTGCACAAGCCATATAAAAAGGATGGCGAGTACCTATTTCTCATCACATTTTTAATTTATTCACAGATAGATTGATTATATTTATCATAGAGTGGAAAACGAAATGTACGCTCGAGCGAACTCTTTCGTGTTTGAGCAATAATCTGGATTCAGATTTATTTTCCGTGTACGTTTGCCGTCTATTTAAAGTTACACCAATGCATTTTAAGTTATTAAGTTTAACTTTAAAATTTTCGCGTTTCATAATTGAGAAAAAATATATCACGGGCATTTAGATAGATAGATAGAAAAAACATTTATTTAGTGCACACATAAGACACAGCACAAAACACAAAATCACAATTAAATTTTCAATTTGTACGAGGTATATAAAAACAAGGTGCCAACATACAAAAGATAGAAAAAGAAAAACAAAATCATACAGGTAATAAAAGTGACAGTTGTATTTAACGCAAAACACGGCCGAAACGTCGGGTGAAATAGGTAAATAAACAATCGAAATCATCGCGGTAAATTGCCGTGATATATTGTTTCTCTATTAAGTTTAATATGTACAACACAAATGCCTGCAGTATTTTGCTGTGGGATCTTAGGTTGTATTACTAGAGCTATTCTTCTAATATTAAAAACATTCAATTATCCAGTAATTATATATTTGCTTATCAATCTTACTGCCTTGGTGTAGTGCTCGCAAACGCTTCTGCTGACCATAAGGTTATGGGTCCGTATACCGGATCGGGCAATCACAGATGTGTTTTCCATCTGGGATTTCTTAATAAATGCCCAGAGTCTGGATCTTGGGCCCATTTAATGTCAATAGATTCGCCCCTAATCAGAGGGGACTTAAACATAACTGACGAAATGTGGATGTTTATAGGTCATCTCTGCCCAACACTTCACGACCCAACTACTGAACAGATCTAGATGAAAATTTGCACGGTAATAATAATAATAATCAAGAAGAAGGCCTATGACTCAGTGCCACATACATGGCTCATGAGGGTGCTGGAGTTGTATAAAATTGATGCAACTCTGCGCGCCTTCCTGACGTCATGAATGGGGCAGTGGAGGACGGTCCTTCACTATCCAGGATGTCGACAGATTCAGGAAAACAGCGAACGTATAAGGATCGAGCGCGGAATATTTCAGGGCGACAGTCTGAGTCCTCTGTGGTTTTGTTTAGCTCTAAACCCTCTCAGTACACTGCTGGAGGGTTCAGGTCTGGGCTATCGGTTGAGGAGAGGTGGTCAGGTCATATCACACCTCCTTTACATGGATGATCTGAAGCTCTTTGCCCCCAACAACTTGCAACTGATGAAGCTACTGAAGGTAACTAAAACCTTCAGTGACGCCATCCGTATGGAATTTGGTGTGTACAAATGTGCAGTCATGCATGTAAAGCGAGGGGAGATTATGGAATCCGTGGGAATACAACTCTCGGATTCGATACAACTTCGATCCCTTTCCTCAACCGAAACTTACAAGTATTTGGGTATTTCGGAAGCACTAGGCATCAATGCTACTGACGTGAAACAGTCGTTGAAGGAGCGCTTCTTTGGCCGCCTGAAAAAAATACTAAACAGTCTTTTATCGGGCGGTAACAAGGTGCGCGCCTTCAACGGCTGGGTCATGCCGGTATTGATGTATTCTTTCGGCATACTCAAATGGACTCAGACTGAACTTGACGCCCTGGATAGGAGGGTCCGCACACTGCTTACGGCAAATCGTATGCATCACCCACGTTCATCGGTTATGAGACTGTATATCCCTCGGAAGTGGGGGGTCGTGGCTTTTTAAATGCTAAGCTACACAACCGCGAGGTATGCAGTCTTAGGGAATACTTCCAGGCCGCTGACGTGGGTATGCATCGAGATGTGGTAGCGGTGGACAAGGGCCTTACCCCGCTCTCCTTGGCTAACGAGAACTGGCGCAAACCTATGGTATTAGATACTAATGACCGCAGGTAGGTATGGCAGAGCAAGGAGCTTCACAGACGCTTCTTTCGGGTCCTACATGGGCCCGATGTAGATCTTTTAGCGTCCGTGGCCTGGCTGCGATTTGGTGACCTTTTCGGGGAAACCGAAGGTTTTGTCTTTGCGATTATGGACGAAGTTAATGACGAACAACTACCGGAAATACATTGTGAAGGACGGCACGGTTGACATCTGTCGGGCATGTCACCGGCCGGGTGAATCAATCCGTCACATTATCTCCGGTTGTTCTAGTCTGGCTAACGGAGACTATTTGCATAGACACAACCTTGTAGCCAGGATAATCCATCAGCAACTTGCTCTTAAATACAATCTTGTGGAGTCGGAAGTGCCTTACTATAAGTATGTGCCCGACCCAGTTCTCGAAAATGGCAATGTCACGTTGTATTGGGATCGGTCTATCATCACTGACAGGACTATTGTTGCCAATAAGCCTGACATAGTGGTGATAGACCGACTTGAGCGTCGCGCAATGATTGTTGATATAGCAGTCCTACATGACGAAAACCTCGTGAAAGCTGAAAGAGATAAGAAAAGCAAGTATCTTCATCTGGCTCGCGAGGTTGTCGACATGTGGCACGTGAATACAGTGATCATTGTGCCGATAGTCGTTTCGGCCAATGGCATAATAGCCAAGAGCCTCAATCAACACCTTAGGAGGCTCTCGTTGGGCAGCTGGATCAAGGGCTTGATCCAGAAAGCGGTACTCCTGGACACGGCGCGTATCGTTAGGAGGTTCCTCTCTCTGGAGACCTGACCGCCGGTAGCTTTGACCCTGTTCCCGATACCGGTGGGCCTCTATTTTTTATATTTTAAAATGTTTTTCTTTTTTGTGTGTGTTTTGTTTTTTTTTTAATGTAAACAATAAGAAAAAAGTTAAATGAAAGACAATAATAATCATAATAATCATTTATTTCTTTGCAAACATGGGTAGAGTACATAGGTGTTTTTATAATAAAGTTCTCCATATTTTACCGTCACATGGGCATGCAAAGGTTTACAATTCAAAATAATCATAAGCATAACAAAATTAATTCCAATAATTATTTAATTTAAAACATGTCAATAATAAATAATAAAATAATTCAGTGAGAAGATCACAATAATTATGTCAATCAGAATAACAGTATGTCAATCGGTTAGTGAATAATCATTAAGAAAATCGTCAATCGTGTAATAAGTTTTCGTAATTAAAATTTCTCTAAGCGCCCTTTTAAATTTTAATGTAGTCATATTTTTTACAATATTTGGTACTCTCTTATATATGAGTGGGGCAATACCAAAAAAACTTTTTGTCATAAGTGCGGTTTTACATTTTACTTGACATAGTTGATTGATGTATTGAGTCCGAGTTGGATTTTTTCTGACCTCTGACAGTTTTTTAAATAAATGAGGATTATATTTCACAAACAAAGCCGTTTCCATTATATATAAACAAGGCAAAGTTAAAAAAATTAACGATTTAAAATAGGGAACACAGCTATCAGTTGTCTTAAGACCGCACATTGACCTGATGCATAGCTTCTGCAGCCTAAATACCAGCTCCCTATCAGTGGACTGCCTCCAGAAAATAATGCCATACCGCAAAACAGAGGCAACCAGTCCATGGTACGCCGTCAGAAGAGCTTGACTGTTAACTTTCTTTGTGAGTTGAAAAAGAGCATATGCGGATTTGCTAAGTTTCTTACATAGTTCTTCAACATGAGGTTTCCATGTAAGTTGGCTATCAATTGTAATGCCTAAGAACTTAGCTTCATTAGCTTCTTCAATAGCATAGCCCTCGTAGGAAATGCTAACATTTGGGTTTTCACGGCGTTGATAAAAATGCATGACTTTTGTTTTGTTTAGGTTTATAACCAAATTATTATTATTTAACCAATGTATAATGTCACCCAAGCAAGAATTAATGTCATTATTATAATTATTTGAATTAGTACATTCTATTATAGCTGTACTGTCATCTGCAATAAGAACCATTTTGGTTGGTTTTTGCTTTCGGGAGATCATTTATATATATCAATAAAAGTGGCGGACCCAATACACCACCTTGTGGGACGCCATACTTAACATGTCTTGATTTTGATATATACGTAGTTTCTAATTTAGTTTTTAGACATATCCTAGTAATTTCCGTGCATTGAAGCCTATTACTCAGGTATGATTTAATTAAGTTTAAGATGTTCCCTCTTATACCATAACTATTTAATTTGTGCAACAGGATCTTATGGTCTACATAGTAGAAAGCCTTTGTCATGTCAGTGTATATTGCACAGACTGGCTTTCTTTTATCGACAGACGGCATGATGTTAGCTAGCAAGTCAAATAGTGCCATATTTATAGTAGTGTTCTTACGGAAACCCTTTTGTTCTATGCAAAATAATTTATACTTTTCGAAGTAGGCATATAAAGAGTTAACATTATAAGCGGGATATTTACCATGTTTACTGTTTGTAGCGAGTTTTCGATATTTCGGTGCTGTTGCAAGCACCATGATCACGGATAAACTGAAGTCATTGCGGGTGGGTGTTTATGAGGAGAAAAAACGGTCTACCCTCTTTCTTGTTCGTTTTTTGCACTCGGTACCGCTACCATTGTCACTCACAACTCGATTCTGTTCCCGACACACGAAACTCACTGTGTCCGCTCGCGAACTTTTTACGGCACTTTTTCGGGGTTTACACAGTTTTTTTAATGTTAATATTAGTGTTAGTGACCATGACAGTTTAAAACTTATATATAAAGAGTTTTAGATTACCTTCTCGAAAATTTTAGAAATAATTGGAATTTTTGCAATGGGTCTATAATTTTTAAAATCTGTTTTATCATCCTTTTTATATAGGGGTTTTATTATTACTTTTTTGAGCTTGTTCGGAAAAATGCCATCAACTATGCACAAGTTAATTATATGAACTAATGGAGGTGCTACTAGTTCTTTGGTAAATTTCAATACTTTTGTGCAAACTCCATCGTATCCAATAGTATTTGTGTTTTTAAGGCTGCAAATTATTTGAATTATATCGTCAATTGTTACAGGTTGCATGAACAGTGAATTTAATAACGGTGGTAAACCATATACTGGATTATTTGATCTGGTAGTTTGTTCTCACGGATTAATTTTCAAATTTTACGCGGACGAATCCTCTGCTAAAAGCCATAAGCCAAAGCTATAAATACGTAGTTTATTTGCTATGGTCTACTTACGTTTTTGGATGGAACTTAAAAGATGCGAATAAAGTTTTCTACCATTTATCGAACTTTCGAACCATGCCAGTCCCAGGTGAAAACTTAGGAAGAGAACGCAAATTCAATTAAACTTTTTGCCCTAGAAAAACTGAAATCGATACTTTGACTACCTAGATATGTCATGAAGATAGAATCAAAAAAGTAATAGAAAGGATGAACGAATAGAAATATGCGCGAATACGTACATATTTTTAGAATGCGTATTTTTTTTCAAATACAAATTTGCTGCCCAGACTGAGCCACGTCGACAGCGTTAGCATTTGCCTCGTAAAGGTCTTCTCTGAGCAAGACAAGAGATGAGCCATTGTAAGGTAGCTCCACAATCATCCAAGGGCCATGGAGGAGGACGATGGAGGACCCACTTGTATTCGTGTTATTAATTTATTATGACTATTCTTTACATAAATACATATTTTAGCTGAGTGGAGCGAAATACACGCTATATTTATACAGTTGTACGAGTATTCTTAAATAACTTCATCCACCGCTAGCGCTTCACGATTGATTCTAAAACATTATCCAAAGCTTACAGGCTTTTAAAACCGAGTTTATCGATGCCTTAATTGATCCATGCATTTTAATGTACAACCGAGTAGACTTCGATGGGACCAAAGATCTAACGTAGGCGGGCAGTGGGGGTCTACCGCGTAATTGAAGCACTTACAATATAACAATATTACAACTTTTTGTGAAATTGTTTGTAAAATTTTTCGGAGTACCTGATACAATAAGAGATTTTTTTTTGGCCTGCTTGCTGGAAACGAAAACTTTAACTACGAGCGAAGGTATTTTTCTTTTTATTTCTTTGTATTATATGAACCCTTTAACAAGTAAAACATGGATCTTATGGTCAACTAAGGGACTAAGCTCAGAGTTTCCTTGAGTGATCAAATTATATATGAAGATATAAGCAGAATAACTAAAGTTACTTAAGTGGCAATGGTCAACGCACATTGCTCGCAGACCGGATGGCCTAAAAGTTCTGGACTGGCGATTGCATACCAGAAAACGCAGCGTTGTAGTGCCGCCCATAAGATGACCCAATTGATCTGGTGAAAACTGCGGGAATCCTCTGGATGCAAGACATATATGAGCAGTCGAAGTGGCGACACTTGGGGTGGCCTATGTTCAGCTGTGGACGCCTTTCGGCTGAAATAATGATGATGAAAACATTACTTAGAAGTAATATAGTCAACACTAATGGGATAGTATTTCATGACCATGTTTAAATATTTCTCATCGCTCACAATCTTACTCTATCTCTGCAGATTAAGTTAAGCTCAGTATTAGACAATAGGCACGAATTGTATTTGACAAGCTCATTTAATACGTCTCGAGTGCCTAATACATTCGACACACAAACAGCGAGGTTTGTGTTTATTATGTGGAGAGAATGGCGAACTTGGCACAATGATGTGGGTTGCTTAGCGAATTACTTCTTGCTGTTATTGCATGAGTTTTACAAGTACCTATTCTTGTAAAGGTCGAGCAATCATAATGAGTTATTGAAGCTCTCGCAGACGCTTATATATTGAATAACTTTCATAAATAACAAGTTCATAAAAATACCTACTTTTTATAACTAGCTTTTTGTTATTTTTAATCTTTCGTTTCATACACATGTGCATTAAAAATAATTGGTCCGCTATCTTTGGGGGTGCCCTATAATAGATTTAGAATAATGTGATTTAGCAAACCGTGCCAAACCAAAGCAAACTAAACGTGTATTATTTTTTATTAGCTTTTTTTTTGTATTTCTAATTGAAGAGCGAATTTAAGGTTTTCGTTACATGGACATTCTATTTAATTATCAACACTATACCTACAATGGACAGTGTTGACATTGATGGTATACTTGAAACCTCAGATTTATTCTGTTCCAATATTCTCCTTACACGTTCTAGCACTTGCCAATGAAGGAAAATGTCACGCCCTGAAAAGGCGTGATACGAATTAATGGGGAACCTGATTACAGCTGACGGACAGCGGACATTAAAATTGCTAAAACAAAATTTGCGGATTGTTTCCGTAAAGAATTGGTCACGACCGGAACTCGTATCGGCATCGAAAAAGGAGATGTATTTAATAAGAGTTGGGTACCTATGAGTTAATTATTCGGTTTAGCAACGTATTCAATTTGTGCAATTGACTCAGGAAAACACAGGTATTCCGTCACACGGCACATTAGCATGTCGAGGTCACTGTCACAGCGAGCATGTCGCTGATAAATAAAATAAATAAAAAAGCTTTTATTAATTCCTTACTAGATTAGGTAGGTTTGAAGTTGTATTATGTTTGTACAAACATCGGTTTAAATTATGTTAGTAAACATACTAAAATGTAAATAATTCATTCATTCATTTATTCATTCATAAACAATATACATTGTGTTTGAACATATTATCATTAAATTATTATTTATACAAATTCAATATCCACTTCATAACCAAATAGTACAACAAAATAAATAACATTTTGTTCACTACTTAAAATTAAAAAATACAAAAAAAAAAAAATAGGGAATGTCATATAGTTATAAAAATTAAATGTCAAGCTTACAATTATCCAATACTACACACAAAAACAACGAAAATCACTACATGTTATAAAAGTTAATAAATTCAATGTCACAATCTGCAAAATAAAAAGGTCATTTAACAATTGAAGTACAAAAATACAAAATAATAGTAATAAAGAAATAATAATAGAAAAATCACAACAATACACCACAAAACGAGACTAAGCCCTTCTCAAATAAAGACACTTATACTTAATATTTGTTAGTGTCGTGAGTTAGTATTGCCGTTGTCTGTCTCTAGTTCACTGTAAGGACCGCCTGAGGCGGTAAAAGCCTCCTCCAAATGCTTTCATCTGTCGCGAAGTCTAGCTGTCCTGGCCCAAAGGTTTCCAGCAGTTTTGACAATTTCGTCTCTCCACCTTTTAAAAGGCCTGCCTCTTCTTCTTTTAACAGATCTGGGGGTCCAGTTTGTTATGACCTGGGCCCATCGTTGTGGTTCCAGCCTCTGGATGTGTCCTGCCCATCTCCATTTAAGTTTGAGTGCCTGTTTAATCACGTCCGTAGATCTTCTTGCTTTCCTTATCAACGAGGTTTTCACTCGGTCTCTTAGTTTTATGTTCATGAAACTTCTTTCTAGACCTCTCTGACAAGTCCTAATTTTAATTTGTTGTCTCTTTGTTAAGGATCAAGTTTGACACGCGTAAGTAAGGCAAGGTATTAAGCAGGCACCCATAGCTTTAGCTTTCAACCTTGGTGGAATTTAAAAAAAAATATTTCATGGACCAGTATTTATTCCATGTGTTTTTTATTCTGGTATTTGTTTCCTTTTCGCTACAATCCTTAAATGATATGACATGGCCGAGATAGGTGTAGTCTTCCACGTATTGAATTGTGATTGAGTTGCAAGTAATAGGAACACGTTTTTTATTTGTCATAACTTTTGTTTTATCTTTGTTGATCTCGAGTCCAATATTTTTGCTATATGTACTGAGGGTTTCCATCATCACTTGCAACTCCGCTGGTTCTTCAGAGAACATGACGATGTCGTCCGCGAATCTAAGATGCGTTAAATATTTTCCGTCTATCCTGATTCCCTTAATTTGCTAGTCAAGTTTTCTAAAGATATTTTCCAATACTGCGATGAAAAGCTTTGGGGACCCTGTTTTACACCTCGTGCTATGTTAAATGATGGGCCTGCAACTTCAATTTTCACTCGAGCCATGCTGTTTTTGTAAATTTCCTTAATGAGCTCTATATATTCCGTGATGATACCTTGTTCTGTTAGTGTCTGCAAGATAGAGTAGTGTGATATAGAGTCTGCCTGAGAGAATGCCTTTGAATAGTCTATGAACGCGATGTATAGATGTTTGTCGAACTCTATGTATTTCTCTATTATCTGCTTCAGAGTGTGGATATGGTCAACTGTTGAGTACTTCCCACGAAACCCTGCCTGCTCAACTGGTTGATTCTCATCTATAACTTTCGTAATTCTTCGAAGTAGAGTCGACGTGAAAACTTTGTACAAACAAGGCATCAAACTAATAGGTCTGTAGTTTGAAATCAATTTTGGATCTCCTTTTTTTGTATAGTAGCACTATTTCTGAACGCGTCCACTGTGCGGGATTTTTTTTATGTTTTAAAATTAATTTAAACAATCTATCAGAGCATGTCGCTGATGCGAACCCATAAGTTTTGTCCCTACTAAAAATTTCCACATTTTGGTTAACAAATTTTCACTTCAAAAAGTGTACCCTCAAATACAGCTAATTCAAACCTCTTATCTATCGAACCACAACAGTAACTCTTCACAATATTATAATTCAGCAGATCAGAATCACAATTTAGTGTTACTGCAGTAAAATATTCTAACGTTATTCCATATCTACCGCGCGATGCGGCACAATGCTGTGTTGATTCGAACTGAATATTTCCAGCTCAAAAACTTTTATCCCGAACTCCCACTGCAGAAATCTACAGGTATTTTGTGATAAACTATTCGATATGTATCGGGTTTTAAATAAACAACTTACATATAATCAATATTTTGTATTTCATACATATTCATAGTGGTGTTCAGACGATAACTGTGTTCGTATGTTACTTTGCAGAATCTATTTATTGTTTTGTTACGGTGGTGGCATAAGACCACGGTTATCCTCTGAACATCACTATGAATACGTATGAAATACAATTAAATATTTATTACATACTGAATATTTATTATGTAAGTTGTTTATTTAATACCCGATACATATCGAATAGTTTGTCCATAACATTTTCAGTTGAGAATATTTTCCTGATCCATAATTTTTAGAGCGTGATTTTTCAGTAGGTAGGTATTCAGGTTTTAGTTTGTATGGTACGTGATTTGGTTTACGAAGAAGGTGCCTGGTTATTTTCGTTTGATTAAGAACTTTATTTTCCAATTAAGTTTCAGCTTTATGAGTATTTTTAGTTCAGGTTAAGTACCTGTGTAGTATTCCGTTTTGTATTATTTGATTTCAGATTTAGTGTTATGAATAGTTTTGGTTACAGGCAGTCGCTTAACTGAGACCGTTCCTAAGTTAACAACAGATATGTTGACACCCACACCTACCAACTGACAGGTCACTACACCTGCGGCGACACTTAGTCCTCCTATGTACTTTTATGTTGTATGAAGTTTCAATAAAGTTTTGGTAAGTGTTATAAATTTGACGTGTGTACCTGTGTATTGGTGTATCTGTCTGTCGCATCATTACTCCTACACGGATGAACCGATTTTGATTTCGGTTTTTTTCGAATCCCTTTGCATACTAAATTTCATGAAAATAATTGGAGCCGTTTCCGAGAATCAGATTTTATATATATATATACAAGAATTTCTCGTTTAAATTTATTAGATAGATTTAGAGAAGCTCCATGTAAATAATGGGTAGGTATATAGGCGGATTTAATATCAAGAGCCGTTCCCTACCAGTCAATATTGAGGTTATAATGACAACAGAGACAGATATACAAAAAATAAGAGAATAAATTTAAAAAAAGAAATAACTCAAAAAACACTGATTTACTTTGAGAAACTACTGGTACTACATATTCTTCTATAATGAATTGTAGGCAAAGCTTTCATAGAAATAAGCTTTTCGCAAAAAACAAATCTACATTGTCACTCAACTCAACAATTTTTTATGATTTTGCATTATTAAATGAAAACCACTTTTATTTTATGAATATGTGAGTGGTTGACCAAAAAGGGACCTGGAGGGATTGGAAACCGTTAATTTTTTTTTTTGAATTTTTTAATCTGTGGTCTTTTAGCTTTGTTTTGGTCTAACCAGAATATTTTTAGGTGCTGTAGTGTTTTTTTTATGATTTTTTTTGTGAGCCGAGGCAGTTAGAAATACATCAAGCACACGAAATTTCAAACGCGATTTACTCGAAATCAATTATTTTCCCTTGAGGTCCCTTTTTGGTCAACCACTCACATATACTAAAAAATGACATCTTTTTGTTATGGCTTGACCTTAAATTAAGCTTTGTTATTAAATATAGATTTTCAATGGTGGTAAAAATAAAGTTTTGTTTCAACTTTCAAGTACTTTGATCGGTGGATTATTGAGTACCTATCCCACGATACGAAGGCGATATCGCCTGCTTTTTGAAATCAGTCAGATTTGCCTATTGCCCAGATACCAACACATCTTGTCTCTGTTGCCCGGGTTCTAGTGGAGTTGAGTGAAGTTCTTGAAATAAGACTTCACGATTATAATAAATATTTTAATGCTTCATCCGGCGTAGTTACAGACGCAATAGAAAAACAGACAAAATCTAACCGTAAACTAGCAGGAAAACCCGATAAAATGTACATTAACCCGTATACTTAATTATTCCTTAGCATGCAGTATAGAATTTTGCTCACAAACCTTGCATTTAAACCTCCAATTCACGCTAAACCGGCAAGCCAGATAGCACATACAAAGCTGACATTTCGCAAACAGACTAAACAGAAAATCAAAATTCAATTCTCGCTCACATTTCTACGTGAAAGTGCTCTTTGGAACCCGTAGCATTACAATAAGCGGTTTAGAGTCACAATATTAAGTGTGGATACTGGTTGCAAACCATAGACATAAATCTTACTAGAAAACGCAAGTCCTTACATCTGTATGAAAACCAAGCGTACCACTTTTTCACACATAGTTTATACACTAAAAGAAAATGTTTCCAGTATTGTTTCGACCAAGTTTTATGTAGAGTTTTTACAACTCAATAATATAATAACTCATAATTAGGTATTTTTCTCAGTTTAGTTTGATGTCCAGTGCCGATAACGCTAAATACAAATCAAATTTTAAAATTTAAAACCCCCGACACATTTTTATTTCATGCTACATAATTTATCTAGTACATAGTAGACACAATTCGATCGACAATCTATCGAACATGTAGCTTTGACACGATATCTTGCGATGAAAACCCCTATTCAAACAGTAAAACGCCTATAACTTTTGAACGGCTTTTGAAACCGATTTTCATTTAACATAGCTAAGGGCACTCTCGATAAAGTCACATTTCAAAATGAAATCAAAATCGGTTCTTTCGTTTAGAAGCTATAATGCCACTGTCAGATACACAAATATACAAACACACAGGTATACACCATCTAACTTATAACACATCTCGATTTCCGGCGGAGGTTAAAAACAGTTCAATGTATAAGATGATGATCTCACTTTTACTCCCTTTTTGGAAATTCGAACTACGTAAATGTATGCCACCTAGTCAGATTTATGTCTGTGTTTCAAACTAAGCTTATCGCGTTCTCCCAGCTAACACTTTCACGGAACATAACAATTTGCATTAAACGATGGAAAAATTGATTCAATCTACATTTCTTTTTTATGCATAACAACGAGCAAAAAGGTAGGAAGCGCTCCAATTATTGGTTCTCGGTCACACATGTAAATCACTTGTAACGTAGGTACTTGTATACTGAACCCTGTTAAAAAATAAGGAATATAGTGTAGAACGTGTGCAGAAAACATTAAAAAAACAAATTTTAATTGACCATCAAATAATTGAGTTTAAGGTTTACACCAAAATAATAAGGCCCTGACTAATTATAGGCTAGGTTTTTACCTATCTCAAAAGTCAGGGCTTCACATATGTTACAGAAGTCATCAATCCGTCTGTCAATCAGTTGGTTATTCGGTTTACCCTGCTATGTATGTTTTTGGAAAGGTCCCCCCGACCGAATTTAGGGCCTTGGTTGCTAATCTCAACAAAGTTTAGCCAAGTACACAAGAGAGATTATAGTGTACAAGTGCGAGGGCAAATACAGGTGCTCTCTACAGGTACCTATATCCTATAGGTACAGTCAGACAAAGGTATAGTAGGTACAGGTATAGTCCGATGGAAAGTCATTTCGCCATGACCGAAGAAATATCAGCGGATCACGACCAACGGATTTCAACTGGTTGTGACAAGTCAACACGTGCGTGTGACAACAAGAACTTCCAATTAAACTCCAGGCTGCTACTGAGAAATAACTAATTACAAAACGCAATAAAACTTAGCGTGGCCTGGGAATCGAATCCAGGACTCTATGAGACCAACGGGGCATTCACAGCATCGGGGTAGTTTGAAAATACAAAAACTAAATCAACGGTTTGTTCTGCAACCTGACAAATTAAAATAAAGTCTGTCTCAGAATTTTTTTTTTGATACGTAAAAATAAAACGAGAGTATGTTTAAGCTCATTATATTTATTTATTTATTAAAACTTTATGCATAAGGACAAAGGCGGACTTAATGCCTTAGGCATCTTCTACCAGTCGACCTTAGGGTGGTGCAGAGATAAAACAAGGCAGGTGCAACTAAATGATAGGATGAATAGAGAAAAGAGTATATAATTATAAACGAAAAAAAAGGAAGAGTAAATATATAGTTAGATACATACATATATATAAATAATATTATAGAGAATCCGAAACGAACAAATAAATTTTGTGATGATTCTGTAAACTTCTTGCGAATGTGCTCACGTGCCTTCAATTTGAAACAAAGCCGACTGGTTGCCATCCTGATGTTCTGAGGGAGCGCATTCCAAAGGCAGATTGCCTGGACAAAGAAGGACGAGTGGATAAACCCAGAGCGGTGAGAGGGACATTGTAGAAGATGATTATTGCTGGAGCGAAGATTCTTACTGTGAGCAGAGCAAAGGAATTGAACGTGAGAAGACAGATAAGAAGGAGAAGTAGGATTATCAATAAAAAAACAGGGTAGTCAAGGCCCTCAGCGCTCTACGCTGACGAATGGGAAACCATTTTAAAAGGGATCGATGTGGAGATACATGATCGTACTTCCGGAGGTTGAAGACAAATCGAATACAGTTATTTAGAAGGCGGTCAAGTTTATTGAGTAGTTCTGCATTCAGGTCATAGTAGCACACATCTCCATAGTCAATTATTGGAAAGATTAGGGACTGTACAAGCATGGCCTTTATGTGACCTGGGAGAAGATTTTTTAATCGATACAGCAAACGTAACGTTCCGGTGATCTTTTGGCTGATACTCGTTACCTGTTTGCGCCAGTCAAGGCAAGTGTCGACGAAAAATCCAATCTCAGAGCCAAACGGAATTGGTACGTTGTCGAAGATTATGGGTGGAACAGTTAAGCCATCAAGCTTTCTCATGCTGTAGGGACTCCCAAGTATGATAGCCTGACACTTTGCAGGCTTCTCTAGTTTAAATAACTTGATGCATATTTTATCTAGTCATCATAGTAACCGTTTGTTGTTTTATGACACCAACAATTTTGTTAGTGATTTTGTATTGATTGGGAACCATATTTTTCTTCCCAAAAATAGTCGAAATTTATTAGCTACATTGTTAGCTTTTAATATACACGCAGTTATTTATGAATTAACTGAGACTAGGTTTAGTGATTAAACAGTATTATCCAGTTTTTCTGATAGTACTACTGATTCTTTAAACGATTAGAGCTGACAAAAGAGAAGACGAATAATAATATTTTACTATATCATCAAAATATAAATCGCTTCTCCGGCAAAATTTTAGACGTGGAATTGTTAGTAGATAAATACCACATAGATATCTTATGTTTTTGTGAAACTTGGTTAAAACCAGATAGGATGTTGTTTAATGTAAATAATTTCTCAGTTGCCAGCATGTACAACAGATCCACAGTGGGTGGTGGTACCTTGATACATTGTAATAGTCATCTCAAATATAAGGAAAGGAAGGATATCACTGCTTACTCTGTTGATCGCTTATGTGAGGTAGCATATGCAGAGGTCGAGGGGCATACTATCTTGTGTGTTTACAGACCACCAGCATCAAACTTGTCATTGTTTTTAATTACATTGGAAGAATTATTATGTAAACTTTTCAGAGATAATAAATTAGTTTTTGTTTGTGGTGACTTAAATATAAATCTGTTAGTCAATTCACCTGAAAAATGTAAGCTCATTTTATTGTTCAAATCATTTAACTTAAAATATTTATTTAATGAACCGACAAGAATAACAGCAACTTCACTTACGTGCAAAGATAATGTATTCACTAATTGTAAAGTAAAAGAATCGTTTTTAATTAGTGGCGTTAGGTCAGACCATACTGGTCAACTAGTATCTTTTGAGTCAGATAAAAAATTAAACCAAGCTAAATCAATTCGATTAAGACCTCTTACTAAAAATAAATTAAATTCTTTTAATAATAATGTTTTTAGCAACTTTGTAGCGCCAGTTTTGATTCAAAAGACCCCAATATAAATTACGGCACGTTGTTTTCTACAGTTTGCAAAGAATACAATAAAACGTGTCCTGTAAAAACAGTTAAAGTCAACAATTCCAAATCGAAATTTAGTGAATGGGCCACTGTAGGCATAAGAAAAAGCCGAGATATCTTATATAATTTATATTACGAAAAATCTTTGACTTCCGATCAAGTTTTTCACACTTATGTTAGAAACTATTCCAAAATATTCAAAAGAGTCTGCGCTCAAGCAAAATCTCAAATAATAATTAACAAGATTGGTATTTCTAACAATAAAACAAAAACTGTGTGGCAAGTAATTAATAGAGAAACTGGAAAGACACAACTACGCGATCAGAATGAGTTGTCTTTAAAAATAACTAATCAACCATTTCTGATAAGCAAGAAGTCGCTGAGACATTAGAAAATTTCTTTACCAACATTGCGTTAGAGGATACGAAGTCTCTTCCCTCCTCGTCGAAAATAGCTGAAGCTCTTCTTAAATAAAACTTTACTAAAGACATACCAACCTTTAAATTTAAACCAATATGTCTTGATACAATTAAAAACGCGTTCAAAAGTCTCAATATAAAAAATACTGAAGACTTATGGGGGATATCCGTTAGGGTTCTTGAAGATATTATTGATTCGATTGCTCCTGTCCTTACAGGCATATTCAATCAATGTTTGGACAGCGGCACGTTTCCTGACTTAATGAAGCACAGTAAAGTAGTACCAAATTTCAAATCAGGCTGTAAGACCAAACTTTAAATTTAAACCAATATGTCTTGATACAATTAAAAACGCGTTCAAAAGTCCCAATATAAAAAATACTGAAGACTTATGGGGGATATCCGTTAGGGTTCTTGAAGATATTATTGATTCGATTGCTCCTGTCCTTACAGGCATATTCAATCAATGTTTGGACAGCGGCAGGTTTCCTGACTTAATGAAGCACAGTAAAGTAGTACCAATTTTCAAATCAGGCTGTAAGAGTGATCCTTCTATTTATAGACCTATATTCGTGCTTCCAACATTGAGTAAAATCTATGAAAAAATCATGCTGGACCAGATGTTCTTCCTAAAATGCACTTCAATTCTAATGGGATCCTGCATAGTCAGCAGTTTGGTTTCACGAAAGGTAGGTCGACAACGGACGCGGGAGTAAAACTCATCAGCCACATCGTGGAATCTTGGGAGAAGTCCCAGGATGCCATTGGCGTTTTCTGTGATCTCTCAAAAGCGTTCGACTGCGTCGACCACAACACACTGATCTGTAAATCACACCACTACGGAATTCGAGGACAAGCTGCTGATCTCGTGCTTTCCTATTTATCAAACAGAAGCAAAAAGTAAATGTTAATGGGGCGACGTCCTCTGGGTCTCTAGTCAAGATGGGCGTGCCCCAAGGTTCAATTCTTGGCCCTTTCCTCTTTCTTGTTTACATTAATGATCTCCCCTTTATGATAGCCAAATTATCGGATATAATTCTATTTGCTGATGATACTTAGCTAATTTTTAAAATAGATAGGAAAGATACGGATGTCTTACATGTCAATGAAAGTCTAATTATTCTCTCAAAATGGTTCGCAGCTAACAATCTTTTACTGAATGCGTAAAAAACAAAATGTATTAAGTTCTCTTTACCAAATGTACCACAACGTGACCTAAACTTAAATCTTGACGGCAAAAATCTTGAAGTTATAACGGAAACTGTATTATTAGTGATTACTATCGATTCAAAATTGCAGTGGGGCACGCACATTAGAACTGTTTCGGGCAGGTTAAGTTCAGCTGCATATGCAGTAAGGAAAATAAGGCAGTTAACCGATGCAGCCACAGCTAGGTTAGTATACTATGCTTATTTCCACAGTATTATGTATTATGGCATTCTGCTGTGGGGATCAGCAGCAGATGTTGACTCAGTTTTCATATTACAAAAGAGGGCAATCCGCGCGATCTATAAAATGGGTCCTCGCGAGTCCCTCAGAGATAAATTTAAAGAGATTGATATACTGACTCTACCTTCACTTTATATTTTGGAATGTATTTTGTATGTCCGCAAAAATCGAGGGCTTTTCAAAACTAGAAGCGACTTCCATAATTTAAATACACGAAGTAAGCACGAAATTGTAATACCCAAATTCAGATTAACTAAAACTAGCAAGTCTTTTCTTATAAACAGTATACGCTTTTGTAACAAGTTGCCAAAGTCAGTTATAGAACTGACCGATGGAAAGTTCAAAAATCACATCAAACGTGTCCTTATTAAAAAAGCATATTATAAAATCAAGGACTACGTTGAAGATAAAAATTTTTTGGCTTTAGCTCCTTCTGCGCATGCGGCTTCCCTGGTAACTCATAAACGGCACAAATATGTGGATGTCTCTAACTATTCTCAATCTAATCTTTTCATTTTTTTTTTGTTTTTCTTCTTTTAATTGGACTTTTTACAATAGTTCGCAATCATCTTTATAGCCCTCTACAAATAATAGTTACAGCACTGATAACAACATTTGTGCCACATGTTAAATTTAGTCGTTTTTTTTTTTTTTTTTTAACTTTGTATAGATTCTTTTACCGATTATTTTGTGAATGTGTGAACATTGTAGGCCTTCTAGATGTTAGTTAAGATTTGTTAACTTTGTTTTTTAATTATATTACGTTGTCCCCCCATAGTATTAATGCTGTAACATGGAAATATTGTAAAACCAAATCATTTTTAAAAGAGTAACCATGGAGTTTCTTGCCGGTTCTTCTGCATAGGAAACGACCAAACCCGAACCGTGCACCTTTTGTCGACGTTTTATAAGTGCCCATGTAGGCCTATGTAAAATAAAATAAAATGATTTCTTGATTTTGATTAACCGCCACACCGAATCGGTCGGACCAGCCTTTAATCGTAATTAAATCCCGGTTTAGCACTTCAATCGCATCGGATAAGCTGTCAAAACCTGACTGACAGTAGATCTGTAAATCGTCAGCGTGAAGATGATACGCACACTGAAGCTCGGTGGTTATAAGATTAATGAAAATGGAGAACAAAAGAGGAGATAATATACCGCCTTGAGGGGTGCCAGCTGCAAGGTCACACCACTCTGAAGAAGAGTCTCCAGCATGAACTGACTGCCGGCGCCCCGGAATATAAGAGGAAAACCAATCCAGTAACTCGTGAGAGACCATAAGATAAGAAAGGATAGACAAAAGGACATCGTGATTGATGGTATTAAAAGCGTTTGAGAAGTCGATTAACACTAAAGTAGTAACTTTAGTGTCCTCCATTCCCCGCCCTATATTATCAGTCACTTTAAGGAGATATTTACTGTTAAATTAAAGAACAGGGTTTGAATTTTGTTTATGAAAAACAATAGTCAGGAATTTATCAGGTTTTTTTTTAATTATCAAAATCGTAAACCTTTCTGAGACACTCTATATAACTATATAATTAAAAATTCTTATCGCTCCTTATTAATTAAATTTTCTATTCCTCCTATTCCCTTAAAGAAAATCCAATCAAATAACCTTTCATAGAAGAAATTAACTTTCGTTAAATTACCTTTCATTCATGAGAAACACGTTTCATTGGGATATAAAATAATATTTAAAGGCAATTCTCACTGCAAACCATAAATTCAATAATCAATGAAAAATTAATTACTTTTGCTTTTCAGATGTTTCAATTTAGTCGGTATTGCGAAAACACTTTTCAACGGACGACTTAAAATCTATTTTTGGACTGCTGTTGCACTGAAACATTTATTTAGTATGTCCGTGTGAGCGTGTTATGAAATGGTGAGATTTGGAAGAATATTAAAGCAAGTTTTAGTAGGCAAAGTAGTTGCTGAGTTTAAGTTTTCTAGTTAAATTTAAAAAACCTGGACTTATCAATTCATCTACCAAATCTGTAGAGAAATCGTTTTGTTACATCGAAAATATTTCCAAAAATATAGCCAGCTTGATAAAGGATAACAAATAGTTAATATTACTTTGGAATCGTCAATCCACATTGAGCAAGTGTGGTACAGAGACTGTATGACTGTAAAATTATAGATGAGTAGCTGTCAAATTGCTGAATGGTTGGGTTATTTTTTGTATTTTTATTAAATCATTGCTGTTTTTAGATTATTTAACTTATTATGATTTTTGTTTGACATGTAATTTGGTTGATATTGATGTAATAGTTTTAATTTTGTGTTGTTTTAATGTTTGTTTGTGCGAATCTTAAATTATTTGTGTGTTGTTGGTCTGTTTTAATGTAATTACGTTACCATTGACTCTTTGCACGTTTTGGGTCACACTGTTAGTGCAAGGAGTAATTGAAATAAATTAATAAATAAATGACACGAGGCCCTGCACTGGGGTATTATTATATTTATTATGTACGACTTTTCTACAGATTTATTATATGTATTGAATAGCTGCGCCCGCGGCTTCGCTCCCATCAGCTGCCTTCCCTACCTTTCTTACGTACCTGCCTATCTTACTTGCCTTGCTACCTTTCCTACCTACCAACCGGTTTTTTTTTCTAGTGTCATTCTTCCGCGGAGAATCTTAACAGTGCCATTCAGATAATTACGGCAAATGCATAACGCCATCAATCGAATATGGAGTTCAATTGTACGAGTATCTCAATTGTGTGTGTTGTGTGATATTGTAATTCTTGAACAATTTAAATTCATCTAAATTTTGATTTGATTGCGATGAAATAAAAGCTAAGTAATACTTCAAGTTACGCACAATTAAATTATCTACATTGGTTTACTACATTTTACGTGCTGTGAGCTCAACTAAACAGATAAACAGACAAAAAATCCAAAAATGCTGGCAATGGATTTTGTTGATTATCCTTTATATACTTTCGTTACCTAGGGTCGCTTGTCCAAGGGGATGGCGAGATAGACTGAGACGAAAGACGTAACGCACAGGATCAACTCAGGATGGATGAAATGCAGTTTAATGGGGAAATCTACTAGTCCGTGATTATGAAGACCTGTCATACTTATGGATCAGAATCTTAGGCTGTGAAAAAGATGGATGAACGGAGTGACAAAAATAGATAAAGTAAGAAATGAGTATATTAGAAGAAATTTGAAAGTGTCGCCAGTGACAGAAAAGTTGAAAGGAAACTTTTTATCCTGGTATAGTAATGTGATGAGGAGGGATGAAACGCATGTTACTAAAAGAGTTATAGTATATAATTGTGTATGGATGGAGAGGGAAGGAAAAGCCAAGGAAAATACAGATGGACTGTGTGAGGAGTGACATGAAAGAAAAGGGAGTAAGTGATAGCTTGATGGGGACAGGACGGTATGGAAGAAGAAAACGTGTTGCGCCGACCCCAAGTGACATGGGACAAGGACAGGAAGAATAAGATGTTTAATAGAAAATAATAATATGTAGGCTGATCACCACCCATAAAAAGGACTCAATAATGCTTAATTAATTATTATCATCGCTTAGAAAGTTACCCACTTTGCAAAATAATACATCAATAGAAATTTGAATCACTCCCCTTTTCTCCAGTATATGAGTTACCACCTCTCATTCAGAACGCAATTAAATTTCGCATTCAAATTGAGTCAAAGGCACTCAATAAAACGCTGTTATACCCATTATTACCTCATCTAACTAATTGTTAATGAAGCTTTTGGGCTTGTCAGCGCAAAATACTAATCACCCGCCCGTAAAAATGTGTTGCCAATTTAATAATTGCGCCATCTTTTTTATTAGAACGACAAAAAGCTTTTACCTTAATTAAACACTAGTGCTGAAAAACTAATAATAAAGTTTGTATCTATTCTGGGCATTAAATCTGTGTGGATTTAATGATGTTACGGTTTTTTTTTTTTAAAGATTTTTATTGTCACCTAACCTAATTAGTGAAAGCTTTGAAGTCTTGTTTACAAGTATTTGTAACAATAATGTTTAAGTGCTTTTTTTTTGTTCCAAGATATTTCCTACATTATTATTAGCCATGATTTACGCCTTTTGTTATTGTTGGACACATTTTTTTTTTCATAAAAATCTACTGTTTATTGGCCGTGCGTAGAGGTTCGCTCACATTTTATTTACGGTACCGTAGGTTTGCACATTTTTGTCAACAAAATTGCATACAATACTGGCGACCGTGCCAACACACGGCGCATCAACCGTGGCTTATCACGGCAAATATACATGTGTGTACAAACGGCCTTACTGGTTGGTACCTACCCCAGGTCAGTACAGGACACTGAGCACAGGTGAATGATAAAAGGGAGGTCGAATGATTGACTATCCGCATAAAATTGAAAAAGGCTCTATTCACCTAAAATAACACCGATTTTTTTTATAAATAAACTGATTTATTATTTAACGATTTTGTTTGTTCGTCAGCCTAATCTAAATATTTGGTGAAGTACGTCATATTCACGGCAGTTCCTTATTGTTAGGTATAAAAACAAACAAGCCTCAAGATAATACTTTACGAAAACATGTGTAATAACGTTTCAGCTCTGCCTAATATGACGAACATTCAACCCAACGACCAGTAAGAAAAAAATTATATGCTGAAGAAAACATGAATAAGTTTATCTAGTAAGATTATTAATTGTGCTGTTTATTACTTGATGTATTCTAGAAACTGTTGTTAAACTTCGTAGGCACGTTCTATATACATGTATATATATTTTTGAAAAGCCTTGCAACGTTAAGCCTTCCGATACGCGATCGAGGCCTTGCAATTTAAGCCTTATGGTAGGCGATCGCCATGTCAGATCTTTCACAGGACGGTGGAACTGGCGACGCTTGATCCCGACGCATAGACTAGCGGTGGCCGTCTCCCCGTTGACATGATGATGACAGGCACTGTAGTACATTAAACAGATTAGTGACAAGTTTGAAATAGAGTAGATTAGAGAGGCAAGTTACAGGAGTCAAGATATTTTAGATAGATACCCGTAATGCCACTATACACCCTCCAAAAGAAAAACGGTGGCACGGTGATCAGATGCTGCCATGCACAGCGAGGCTCAGTGGAGACGCTTACTCAGTCTCCATCCCCAGTGATAAGCACTTACAAGCGTTGCACAAAGGGTATTCCGAGGTGATCTTTTAAGAGGTTCCTTCAATGTGCTGATGTCGATCACAGACGTAGTTTGAGTGAGGTAAAAATCCCACTATCCCTAGTCTTTTCCACAAAAGTACATGCGCCTTTTGAAGATTTCACCAAGAACTCAAAAAAATAACAAAAAGGTACCCGTATCCTGTAGTTTTTATTCAGGCTGACTACAAGGCACAGTTACAACAATATAATCCATTGATTATAATTTATTTATTATATGCTTTATTGTACACCTTAAAATACAATTATAAAAATAAACTTAAAATTAATACAAATACAATGGGCAGCCTTATCGCATTGCGCGATCTCTTCCAGGCAACCTGGTATGGACAGTAATTGAAAGAATATGGCATTTATTTACGATAGCCGTCAGTAATAAATTACTGTCACACAATATCATTAGGGTCTAAGGATATCACTCAAATTGTAATGATCGAGAATACAAGTCACACAAATTAGCTTATTAATTTGGTAACAAGGGCATGGAGAAGCCTTCTAATTAGCTGAGAACCAAATGAACTACGTTCGCATTGAAGTCGGGAACATACGACAAAGCAAAGCTCAAAAAACCATAGAGCAAGGAATCGCCGCAGCGCGTGGTATCAACCAGACGCCATTAGTAATTTTCTTTTTGTCAACTCTATCTACGCTATCTTTTAGTATATTTTTGTTGCCAGGGCCATTTGGCCAATTGGTGGCCACGATAACTTTTATTATCAGTAGCCAATACGGAAATCACTCAATCGGTTGCGTATGCAGAAAGGCCGCTGCAAACACAACATGACAAAATTGTGTTTTATAGATCCGTCTGATACGCAATTTCAGTGAGAAACTCCTGGAGTGCTCCAATTGCCCATATACCAGAGGACATTTTTGAGGACCTGATGAACGTCATTGTAGTTGGGCATTCTTTTCATATTATCTTGGCCTCCCTGAAGTTGACTACAATGGATGCGCAGTAGTAAAACTCACACAAAAACAGCGCCGCGCCATTCGCATCGGAAAGCGAACTTCAAGGCGGCCAAGAAATTTGGCGAAAACCATAGTCACAATATGAAAAGAATTCCCCTTGAAAGTAACGCTCAGCGCAAATTTCAACGGTCACAATTCGTTCATTGAAGTCAAAACTTTACGGACCGTCATAAGTTCCTAAAGTAAACGGTGTCATTCACTCACAAGCTTGATTTTAAGGAAAGTGTTGTCAATGTCGTCTCTAGCTGTGCCCGCTGGGGCATCTAAGTGTTCTGTGGATATAATCTTTGTGAGTGTCTACAGAACGTAGAGTATATTAGATATAGAGCAAATTAAAAGCTATATGACTTCACAAAAGCAACATTTTTACTGTAAGCCCAGTTATTGCAGAGTCGTAGAGCTAGTTCAAAAAGTTTCTGAAAAGGTCTGAATACTTACAAAACTTACACATATACTAAGCAATTTCAAAAGGAACAAATTCAAATACCTACCATATTCAGAATAATGATAAACTTGAAAGGTGTCTTGGGTGTAGTATTGACTTCTGCTACATGGGTATTCAACCCTTTATCAAATCCGTTATAAAAGAGGTTATATTTAAAAATCTAAAGAGCAAGCAAGAGATATATTCCACAAGATGGCGCATGAAATCGTTCCGAGTCTCTAGATAAAATCTCTAAATAAGTCTCTAGATAAAGTCTCTTTCTATCAGCGAAAGGTCCAAATACCAAAATATTACATTTTGGTATTTGGACATGTCACGTGACATTTCGATAGTGATGGAATTCTTATAATTTTTCAATCGCTATCGCGATGCTTCCGTTGTTATAATATTTTAAAGTGAAACTATATTAAAATTCTCTTATTGAAAGAAAGCTATACTATGGCTGACTCTCATATTCTCCGTTTTTTTAGGTTTACAGGAACGAAGTCACGAAAAATATTTGATTTAACATAAGCATTTTTTTCATTTATTAAAACATCATGCAACACAAAGGTACATAGATGGACTTAATAATAATAATAAAATAATAATAATTCATTTATTTTCAGACACCTTAGTCCATAATATTACATTCATAAACATTACATAAAAATTGATCCATTAGAAATTAAAATAAAATGTCATTCATTAGCATTAGACTACATCATTAAAATAAGAAACATCCAAAATTTAAATGTCAGCTATACTATCATAATATTAATAAACATGTCAGCAAAAATTTCATTAAATTATGAAAAAAAAAATATACAAAATTGTCAGAAAGTTATAAAAATTTATATTTATTATACATTAAAAAGATATATATTAAAAAGTTTACCTGCCCCACGCGCGATTCACGGGTGCATGTAAGGACTGCCAGTGCTGCATAAAAGGCCCGTCCAACCTGTTGGCAACCATGGCAAGGAGACTGTTGCCGCTGCCCCGCACTCTACTCACTATCGAGGTCGCCCTCTTGCGCATGCTGGCATAAAAACAGTCAACGCGGACACTTGCGAACATACCCGAAGCGCTGCAGAAGCGTGGCAGCCGCAGCAGCGCCCTCAGCGCGTTATTATATTGAACGCGGAGAGCGCTGTAAGACTTCTGCAAATATGAAACCCAAAGACTACTCGTATAAAAAGATGTGCAGTACGCTCGAAACAAGGTAATCTTTACTTCCTTGGAGCTACGAGCTAACCTGCGGCAAATCATATTCGCCCTAACCGACAGCGCCCTCATACCTACCTCATACCTCGGCCCAGATACTTAAAACTATGTACCCGCTCCAAGGGCACCCCGCACAGTCTTACTGGTGGAGCCTCCGACGGACACTTGGAACCCGAATTGAAGACCATAAGCTCGCTCTTTTTTACATTATATTTTAGGCCATGTCTATGAGCGTACGTTTCGCAAATGCTTATGAGCTCCCTGAGTCCCCCAATTGACGCGCTCAGCAGCACCATGTCATCAGCGTAGCTAATGTTGTTAAAGCAAACATCATCAACATGGCATCCAACATGGCGGCCGCTGAGCTCGGCAACAAGCCCATCGATGTACAGATTAAAGAGCGTTGGTGAGCTCAATCCCCCCTGCCTCACCCCGCACTCCAACCTATACGAGTCCGACAGAGCTCCCGACCATTTAACGTTATTGACCTGGTTCCCGTACCAGTGCTGGAAGATTTTTACAATTTCAGGCGCAACTTGCCTATCGAATAATTTTTGCCACAGCATCTTGTACGAAACCAGGTCAAATGCCCTGGACAGATCAAGAAAGCAGGCGTAAACAGGCGTGTTCCGATCCGAGCATGCTTTAGACTCAGTATAGCACTGTCTGTGGACAATTTGGGCCTGAACCCAAACTGGTTATCGTGCAATGTAATTGTTTTATTTAACTGAGCATTAAGCATGCTGTCAAATACCTTCGCGATAACTGTCGCTAATGAAATCGGCCTGTAGTTGTACCTATCCGATATGTCACCTGTTTTATTTTTTATAATTGGTACTACGACCGTCCTCATCAGCTCATCCGGCAAGTACGAATGGCGAAGGCAGAACGTAAACAGCATGGCCAAAACACGTGGCAGATGAGGACCTGCGTTCTGTAGGTGCTCGATGCTGAGTCCGTCATGGCCTGGAGACTTACCCCTGGTCATGCCCCTTATGGTCTTAGCTAAGTCTGCAGCTGAGAACTTAACTCTTGGTTCCAGGACAGTACACTGCGACTCGGCATCGAGCACCTCAGAGGGTGGAATACTGCCTGGCTCTATACAAAAGTGGGACTTAAAAACATTAGCAATATCCCTTTCAGCAGACACGCCATCGACGCTCACCGGCAAACCAGGCCTAAGGTTGTGCTTCTTTGTTGACTTCCAGAAGCTCCGAAAGTCTTTTTTAGTGTGCAACTCGGCTAGGATGTCCATCTGGATTTGGTCTTGGTGATTCTGGCACCACTTTAATTTAGATTTAAAGATCCTACGAGTGTCACACATTTCCTCATAAACCACGCCAGACGTAGGTTTGCCACAAGAAAGCCACTCATTTAACTTTAGCCTAGCGTACGAGTGAGCCTCGCTGACGTGCTTATTCCAACCCACCACGCGCTTCGGCCTCCTACCAAAGACTCGCGGCTCCCTGCTAGCAATGGCGGCCTCCCTTAAAGCGGATACCACATCCCGATACAGGCAATCAATTATTTGATTGTGATCGGAATCACCACACATGCGATCACAACAGTTAGACAATACGCGAGGGAAGTCAATATTTCTCAATCGACGATGACACTCCTGTCTGTAGGTGTAGATAGCCTTTGAGCTTTTTTTCTCCCCACAAAACTAGATTGTCATCGGACATGCTCGGCTTTAGTTTCGGCCTAATTATATTAATATCGCATTCAATCAACAATGGGTAGTGATCCGACCACATAACATCATATCTAATGCTCACACTACGAACAGTTTTCAGAGATGATTCTGTACAGATACAATGATCAAGCCATCGCCTAGCCCCGTTACAGTCACTGACATAAGTGTACGTGTTCGACGTCAATCCCAGCCTATCTACATCAACGCATGAGAAGTGATTATCACTACAATAATTCATCAGGTCCGTATAAAACATTTCATCAGGGTGCGCGTTAAAGTCACCAAGACAATAGACCGCCTCCACATCACTACTGTCCACGATCGCGCTTACCAGTCCCAGACAATGTGAGAATTCCGGCAGGTTACTCACTGCATCCGTGGGCATGTACACACTCATCATAATGAAAGGTCTTTCACTCGTATTGATGCGTATCGCACACACTCGCGGGTTATCACACGGAACGACCGACACATCACCAAAAACACTTTTACGCCACAGCAGAGCCACCCCTCCATAGGGTCGCCCACGCAGCATGCCAGCAGACGTGTCAACGGCTGAGGTCCCCGTACTGCTGAAGTCACCATGGATGGTGCTCAGGAATGGCAGCTCCTCCGGCAGCAACCAGCACTCCTGAAGCGCTATTAAGTCGCAAGTTCCGCAGAGTTCACGAACACCCTCAATTGAACGTTTAACACTCCTGCAATTAAAACTGGCAAATCGCAACAAATTTGTATCAGACATTTTTGTTGTTCACAGAGCCGACTTTAAGCGATTTATCGTCACTATTGCTTTGGCTATATTGCACAAAACGTCTGAAAATTATATTCTGTGGCCAGATGTTTTCATCCAAAAATGCAGGTACTTTAGTTTCAGGTATAAAGTACTACGTACTTGTACGCATCATAGTCAACCCGTTTCCTAAGAGAAAGTTTTTCCAATTTCACTACCTCGCGGGTTTTTAATTCAATATGCTTTATTATGTCAGCTGTATGTGAATCTTTGTGTACATTCGTGATAAACATAGGTACTTTCTTTTCAGCAGCTTTAAAGCACCCTACTGTGTCTTTAGCAACCCCCGCTTTCCCAGAATAACGGTACTTTTGCTTCGGTTTTCGATGCGTTGCAACGATCCATCCATTATTATCATGTCTAGGCAGAACATCAGCGCAGTTTCGCATTTGTTTACTAGCCGAGTTCGTTATCGGTGACTGTGACGCAACACTAACAGCTGTTTGTGCCGGCGACGGCGAGCGAGCGCGCACCACAGAACCGGTTTTAGATAACGATAACGGCCCCTCCTTCTCAACATACCCACTGTTTTGAATATGCGGCATTTGCTTATCCACAATATCAGCTGAGAGTTTCGCGACACTCAAACTTCCCTGAATCCTCGGACTTAGCACTCCATTCTTAGTAGTCTCCAGACTTCTGTATGATGAGTTGCCAAGAGAGATGTCGCCGTTGCCGCCCCCTCGTTTTGAATTCACACACTGCTCGTCTCGTACATGTTCGATCAACGATCCAAACTTTAGGTCATACTGAAGATCCACCTTGAATTTCTCCAACTGATCCATCGTCACACTTGTCGATTTCAGTTCTCGCACTTCCTCCTTGAGCACGGTGAGATCCTTTAGCAATTTAGTCACATCCAAGTGATCAAATGTGATTGGGGGTAGATTGTCAAGGTGCCGCGCTACGAAAATCGGGATCACATCAGGGTCAGTTGACTTGAACAGGCCAATTATATCGGCTAGGTCACGGTGTTCTTTGCCCTTTTGCTTCCGTTGGATATTCCTTTTGTTAGTCGGAACAGATTCAAACAGTAACGCTTTTGAATTTTTGATTTCATCGTTACTGAAGGCCGAAAAACATATGCGAATCAAGGTATCGTCATCACTCGTCGACAGCTTATTTTGCACGTAACATAACAGTTTGTCAATAACAATGTTACACTGAGAACACTTTACTGTGGCGGACATTTCGTTCGACGCAAAAAGCAAGCGACGCGTACGCCTACGCGCGCGCGACTAACCGTTCACTGGTATTTAATGCTATTATCATTATATACCAGTGAACGGGAGGTGGGATGCATAGTGACAGTTTAATAAAAAGAAATAATCAATTTTAGAACTTTTCCTGCAGAGTAATTCTAAATGAGGAAACTTGTCTGTTTGTTTAATATCAAATTTTAAAACAAACCGCCTCTATTTTCACCCCATAAGCCGTTCATTGTTATAATTTACTAATTGATCGACAAACAGATCGGCAGCCAATCTACCGCTCATAATAGCATGCTGGCCAACCAAACGCGATTTATGAACGGAATAAATCAACCACGATTAGATAGATTCTTCTACGTTAGAGCAATAATTTATTTCAGCAATTTTTAATTGTTAGAAACTGGTTTTCGTGAGATATGGTTGAGGTTTTAATTTATAGTTGGCAGTAATTTGCCAATAGGCAAACTACTCCTGCTATACTCCAACTCCTCCTCTACTCCTACTATATATAGTGGTATAGTTATTTTGTTTGTGATGTATACAAAAAGATAAGTATCCCAGCCAAATTATATTTATAAAAAACTTATATTGTGATGTCATGTTAATCTACTAACTCTCTCAATCCCACTGCAGGACAAAGGCCTTCCTCTAGCTTTCCTACACAATTGTGTTTTTCATGTGAAACTCTTAAGTTTGCCTTAGTTGACGGCTTGAACTGTTTTGTGCGTGGGGTTAATATGCATGCTATATCATCCGACAACACGTGCGAAAGAGATAGATGATGTGATGAACAATTAGAAGCTAGTTCGCGTACGAATTAGCATTTTTCTAATTTATAGTGAAATGGATGGTGATTTAGGATAAAAACGAGCGCGCGAAATTTTATAAACAGACCTTTGGGAGTATGGATATCATAAAGAAAACGTATATTGAATAAATGTATATTTTCAAAATAAAATTATTTGCATTGTTGAACTACTAATATATCCCTGTATGGTGGCTGTTTTGCAATTTTCCTTCTTCTTATGTTACTTATTTCCGCCCAAAGGTGTTGAAATATGGAACTATCGACCTCTGGTGTCAGAGTTAATTAAGCCGCCTCTGGGAAACCCCCACATCGCAATAAGTCGCGGGTTTGCCTACAGGCGAATAAATTTCAGTACATATAAATTTGAGAATAAGTCGTGGGCTTACCTCACATTCACTCGCCACCAGCCGTCGCCCCGAGAGGACGTCCCGCTGCCGCCCGCCGACCCCACCGCGCGCCCCGCCGCGCGCCACTCCCCGACTCGTCGCGCCACTGCGTGACGTCACTGCGGTCGCCGCGTCTCCGCGCGCCGCCACCAGGTGTCGCTACTAGTAAATTCGGTTACTAGTAGCGATTTCCGGGTTACAACCCGGAAGGGTTGGGCCGAACTTGTCACTACTAGTAACTTCGGTTACTAGTAGTGACAAATTCGGCCCAACCCTTCCGGGTTGGGAAGGACGCCCATAGGCCCCTTCTGGGTAAAATCCACTCTTACGTGGTCCCTGGCGGAAACCTAACGGTGATAACGAAGCCAGCTGGAGTGTTGCCCCACGCACTCGCTAAACCCCTTCAGGGTACGGCAGTTAGTTGGAATCGGGAGCAGGGTAGTTGGCCTTGGTAGATAGCCTAGTCAACCCCAGTCTCTGTCCCACAGCAGTCACCTGACACGGTCGGGTGTTTCTACCCCGACGTGCCATACTTTCGGTACACAGAAGGAGGGTGGCCCACCTTCGGTGGGTTCACCGGTATCCTAGGACCCCTGCCACCCAATAAGATTGGTGGCAGGATATCAAGCTCAGGGCTCACCAGGAACACACCTCCCGGTCTAACCTGACTGGGAGGGTAGGTTTTCACACATCCCCGGGCCCACCCACCCGGGGACCACTTTATCAGTCCCTAATAGATAGATAGGAGAGGGTATTGTTCACAATATCCTATCTTATCTTATCCCTTTTGTTCCTTTTCTCTTTGTACTGGCTCTATTTGACAATAATGCATCCCGTAGAGTTGTTGATAGAGCTCGTCAAGGACTTGATGTCGGATGATGAGCGGACGGGGCCGCTCCTAGAAAACCAGGCGAGGCTTAAAATCATCCTTGCCTCTCTGGCCAAGTGGGACCCTTAGGGTGTTTTCACACGACACCGCGGCGGCAGCGTTTTTGGCCGCCGCGGCATAAAGTCTCGCCGTCGCCGCCGCGGCGTCGTATGTAAAGCTCCATATAAATCTAAGGCAGACTATCGCAGCGGCGCCGCGGTGGCGACGGTGCCGCTGCCGCTACGGCATAATGTGTAAGAGGCCTTACGGTGCCCCCCCGTCCGCTTCTGCCGTAAGTCATGCCCCACCTTCAGTACATGTTCAGGCGGCTATTAAGACCATTAAGGAAAGGCTTGCACAAGACTGCCATTTCCGTATGAGATTTGGTACTCCCTTTGCGATTCTAATAGATGCCATCCTGCCCGATTCGGTCCCGAATGAGACCGAGGCCCCTGAACCTAGCACGGACCCCGTGTCATGCGTGGAAAAGGACTCGCCAAGGTCACCCTCCCCACCAGTCAGGCCCACTTCCAGGCCTAGGTCACCCACCCTTTCCCAGGGTGTGGCTCAGTCCACTAAAGCAGACACTAGTCCCTCTGAGAGAGATCGTAGCCCCCTTAAGCCCCAGACTTCGGCTGTTAAGCCTCCTTCTCGCTCAACTCGTAGGATTTCCGCTTCCGATAGACTTCAATATAAGAAGTATAAGGAGCGTAAGCCTCTTATAGGTCCGAGTCTAAACTCAAGTCCAAATCGTGGGTTGATGATGAGCATGATTCTCCCACTGAAATGGAAACAACCCTCAGCACTGACGATGAGTGGGCAGCAGTAGCTGACCACATCGACTCAGTCGCTGCTAACCCCCCAGTAGACCCAGATATCCCTGATCTGTCAGAGGACTATGCCACCATGTCCTCTTCCGATTCTGACGACTCTTTAGTCAATTCTGGAGGCAAGAGGAAAAAGAGAAATAGTCTCTCTGGCGCTACCAAGGCCAAAAAGGCGATAACGCCTCTCCTCAGCCAGTTCTGCCACCGGCCTTGCCTGCCAGGAAATCCTCCCAACCACCCGCCCCCGCTAGTACTTCACAGCGGGTAAACCGCTCGCCCAGCCCTATGGTATATAACACCACTAGGAAGCCTCCTCCCCCGCCACCCATTTATATCCATGATAAAGGGAGATGGAATGCCATTTCTAACGCTTGTATTGAGCGCAAAATCAATTACAGTAAAGCTACTGCATGCCAAAATGGCATCAAAATCCAAGTCCCGAGATTACCGAGAGATAACTCGCTACCTTAAAGGTGTGAACGCTTTGTTCCACACCTACTCCCTTCCGGAGGAAAAGTCCCTCCGAGTAGTGATCGGCGTATTCCGAAGGAAATCCCTACGGAAGAAATCCGCAAAGATGTAATAGCCCAAAAAGTCCCTGTCTCAGAAGTCCACCGATTGCATAAAGCAAGAGGCGGGCAACTTTACGACATAGTTCTGGTCGTGTGTTTCCCCACTGAGGGACACAATCCCATCTATAAGCCCCAAAACTTGCGCCTAAAATGGCTGAGATTCACAAGTCCCCCACGACAAGCCCCTCAGAGAACTTCACCATGGGGTAAACTGAACCACTAAAGTGTGGCCCCTCAGTTTAACTCCCAGCCCATTCCAGCGCTGACGGCCACTCCCATTGAAGCGCCAATTCTAATCCCCGACTCTATGCCCGCACAAAGCCAGAAGGTGGCTTTCACCACCTCTGCCGCTAAGTGCCCGCTCCCTGGCGCCCCCTCAGGGCGCAAGCCATAATTGAGCGTTGTTGAAAACATAATCAGCGCGTATTCCATATTTATGTCCCCTCAAGGCCGTGCTCTGGATGCAGAAATCCGGAATGCAAGCTCTCTCTTCTCCGCTTCATGCAGTGCCTTATTCTCGAGGTACGAATGCATTGCTAGGGAACTCGATAACCTAGTCTTCAAGGACGGTCAGTGGGTTCGTAAATAGTACGAACACCAATTCGATACACATGTAGCATACAAAAAAAACGACCGTATTCGTTCCGCCCTCGCCGCCGAGGCCCGCCGCGAAATCCCTGTCAAATCATGTAAGCCAGCCCGCGTGTTGTGCCATAGTTAAATTCCAGTTAGATAACCATTGGAGTTTCTTGTCCATTCTTCTCCACATAGGCTGTACGGCTCAGAGGTAGCCGGTTACTTACAGTTGAGTTGTTTGATGTGAGTTGACGAAAACCACAGATTACACCACAGTAAAGTTTATTAGTAAAAGTTACACGAAAGTTAGGTTGGATGCTAATCCGCGATTATAGCGCTACGGCAGCTATTGGTCAACTAACTAAATATAATAATAAAGTAAATAAAAACGAGTAGTTAAAAGTAGGTCGCGGCGTAAGCAATTTGCCTGTACGTGAACCGTACATGCTCCCGAGGGAAAAGTGGGATGAGCATCCATTACAAAGCAAATAATAATATAATTAAAGTGAAAAGTAGTTATTTAAAGTTAAATAGTAAACAATAGTTAATGTGTCCTGGTAAAAGATGTAAAAATATAGGTATAGGTTATAACACTCAATTTAGTCAAAGTGAAATGCTTTCATCGGCTGTCTTGCTTCGCTGTAAACGGGCTCCGCTGCTGTCGAATGCATTTCTTGTAGCTCGATGTCCCTTCCAAAGTTATCCCTTCCTCTAGGTGTCACTCCTCTTTCGGCAGAGAGTGTTTTGACGTCTTCCTTTGTTTTCGTTTTCAAACATCGTTTAATAATAATATAGAGGGCAAGCGCAGCGATTCCTCCCAACATCAAAGAAGTAACCGAGTAGAGATAAATGTCGTGACTTGACATGTGAGACGCCTTCGGTAATATTTCTCTGCTTTTCTGGAATTCCAACTGCTGGTCTACTTTTCTTATTTCTACTGCAGTTGGCGTTTCTTGTTCAGTTATATTTAATTTTGCATTCTGCCAGCCGAGGTCAAAGATGTGGTTAATAGTCGAATTAATAGTTGGTATTTCTATCTCTGGTTCCATGTTAAAAGTACTTCCCAGCTGATTGTGTGTAAATATTGTGGCGTCCTTTTTCTGTAGTAAGCACTTTGATTTCAAGGAAATCACTCCAGTCCCGTCAATGACCGCTGGCGTAACTTGATCGTTACATATGACGCGCATCAGCTGTTTCCCGCACAATGTAAATAGCCACATATTCGATTTGTGAAGCTTTGTCCAGGTTTCTTTGCATGTTACATCATTGAGGACGCATGATAAAGACTCTTGTTGGTTGAAGACTTGGGCCTCACATGGGGCGTCTTTATCGTGCATGTTGTAGACTGGATTACGTGAGACACAAGTGAATTCGTCTTCTCCGTATGCAGTACATTGGCGCATGTCTTGGTCTTCCATTGTTATGTAAGAGTTTTTTACAAAGTTGATTGCGATGAAGCTTGAACTTGGTTGTACGAGTTTTAAATGTCCTTGTCTAAGGAACGGTATTGGTATGACTCGATATATCTTGTAGTCTTCATCGCTCAGCAAGGGGATGTGTATTTCAAATAGCATGTAGTTGTTTGTTATTCGAGCCTTCACATGGATCAGGTCATAGATATTTTTCAAATCCCTTTGAGTGCCCTTTACAGGTAACGATAATCCCTGTGGCAACCTTCCGGATATTATGTTTAGCTGTTCGATCAGTTGATTAGCAGGAAATAGATGGGTATCTAAATGCCCTCTGTAAATGTTGGCGAGAGTGTTTATCAGCATTTCCAATATTCGGTTTAGATCACTTATAATCAGAGTTGACGTCACGGCAGCGGAATTTATGTCATTCATTGTGAATAGCATTTGCGCCTTGTTTACTATTTTTGTGATTTCGCTGCAAGTTTGGTTCATGTAGATGCGCAATGTTTTGAATTGTTCATCCATAAAGGCAGTGTTCTTTTTTATAACGTTGTTTTCAGCCTCTACAATTAATGTTTGGTTTTTCATAAGTTGTAGTAGGTAGTCATCATTTGATTGTAGATTCTGTATGTCTCTTTCGTACTTTTCGGCAAAGTCTGCGTCGAGCACTCCGAAAAGAGTTCTTGCTAATTTCCCAACTCCATCAAAGTAACCTCGTTTTGGTCTTGAGTGTTGAGTGAGCAGCATAGAGTTGTAGTCGGCTAGGTGACTCAGTTCATGACGTAGGTGGCCGACAATTGTTTCGCAAGGCGAGTACTCATGTGATATTCTTTGGCATAGTTTATCTATTTGGTTCACATAATCATTGATCTGACCAGTTGCTTGCCAGTATGAGGTTAAGTTGTAGTAAACCAATAGGGTCCATTCGTCATGTATTAGTTTCATTTGCCCAGCTTCATCGAAGTAAATCGGATGATTGCTTGAGATAGGTGTAACCTTCAAGTTCAAGTTATTCGTTGGCGCTGATTGTGCAAGCCCCGTCATTGCTAGCATGGCTAGGAGAACTAGTGATAGCCAATTGTTCTTATTTTTTGCTGTGCCTCCCCGTTTTGTAGTTTCCGGAGTAGGTCTCCTTTGCTCTTCCTCTTCGTTTACCCTAGGTTCTTCGGGTTTAAGTGGTAATGGTGCTAGCTTCGTTATTGGTCGCTTAAGTGACCCTTTCCTTGTTTTTAAGGTAACAACCCGTACTCGACCATCAACGCCTGGATGTAGTTCCTGGACTCTTCCTATAGCCCAGCGGCCAGGAGGTAAGTGCTCATCTTTGACTAATACTAGGGTTCCTAGTTTCAGGTTTTCTTTTGGTTGCTGCCATTTGCTTCGGGTTTGCAGTTGATGTAGATATTCGTTCGACCAGCGCTTCCAGATGTGTACGTTCATTTGTTCAACAAGCCTCCATCTGTTTCTTAGATCGTGCTCAGCAAAATCTTGTTCTTCTTGTGGTAGTGACAGTAGGGGGCCACCAATGAGGAAGTGGCCGGGAGTTAGATATTCCAGGTCTTCGACATCCTCTGTTAATGGGCACAGCGGACGAGAGTTCAGACAGGCTTCAATTTGATTTAGTAAAGTAGTAAATTGTTCGAAAGTAAGCTTCTGTTCCCCCAGTACTCGATGTAGGTGATATTTCATGGCTTTGACAGCAGCCTCCCACAGGCCTCCAGCTGTTGGCCAAAGTGGTGCATTGAAATGCCACTCAATTTGTAAGTGGCTCATCTCATCGAAGAATTCTGAATTCTTAAACGTATTGTGTTTTTCAAATTCCTGTTGAAGTAGTTTTGCTGCGCCCACAAAATTCGTTCCGTTGTCGGAGAATACGTGTCTGGGTGTACCCCTGCGGGCACACATCCTTTTGAATGCGGCGAGGAACGTTTGCGTAGTCAGGTCCGACACCAATTCCAAATGCACAGCTTTGGTCACCATGCATATGAAGATTGCTATGTAAGCCTTGCAAGTTTTAACGCCTCTTCCTTTGTTGATTTTCACATCAACATGCCCAGTATAGTCTACGCCTGTGTTTGTGAATGGTCTTGATGGAGTTACACGCTCCTTTGGCAAGTCTGCCATCAGTTGTACGTTTCGGTTTGGTTTGAAACGATGACATCGGACGCATTGTCGTAGCTCCTTCTTGACTGTTCTGCTACCTCCAATGACCCATAATGTTTGACGTAAATGGGCCAAAGTGAGTCGGGCGCCTCCGTGGAGAGTGTTGCGATGAGCCTCTTGAATAATAAGCTCCGTTAATCTTCCTGTAGCCGGAAGAATAATAGGATGTTTAGCTTCGGGAGATAAAGTTGAGTAGCCTCGGCCCTTCACGCGCAGTATTCCACGGTCGTCAAGGATTGGGGTTAACTTCAGCAAGCTGCTTTTTGTTGATATTGGTCGATTTTTCTTTAAACATTCAATTTCGTCGCCATAGTTTTCATTTTGAACATTTTTGATGAGCAATTCTGTTGCTCCCATAATGTCTTGTGGTGACAAACACATAACCTCCTTTTTGTTACCGCAGTCGGTTAACTTATTGGTTGAGTTTAGTGTGCGTTTTTGCTTACGAATATTGCTTATTCGTACAATCCATCCAAGCACTCGTATTACGCGTTTATAATTACTGTTTTTATTAAGTAATGTATCAATTATTTCACAATGCTTGTATGTGACTGCGCAGCAGTTTATTTCCTGCAACTCAGTGTTTGTTGTGTAGGTCAGGTGATTGTCCTGATGAATTTTTGGCATGTTTGTTTTTAACCAATCTGGTCCATTCCACCAAAGTTTAAAATCTAGGAGTTGAAAAGGTGTAAGCCCTCGAGTTGCACAGTCAGCAGGATTTTCTTCTGACTTCACATAGTTCCAGCAGTTTGCTGAGATAATGCTGTTTATTTGTTTTACTCTGTTAGCTACATATTTCTCCCATCGGTTTATATCGCCCTGCAGCCAGGCTAAAACGACCTTGGAGTCGCTCCAGCACCTTAAATGTAGATTTTTAGTGCTGAGAGTGTTCCGAACCTTTTCTAGCAGTTTGGCTAGTAAAACGGCCCCGCAAAGTTCCATTCTAGGTACAGTTATCCTGTTGCTGATTGGTGCAACCTTTGTTTTTGCAGTAATTAGTGTAGTCTTGTATTCGCCGGCTTCAGTTTTCACTCGGCTATAAATGACGCACGCGTAAGCTTTTTCGCTTGCGTCGCAAAACCCGTGTATCTCTAGATTGTTTTCTTGACATTGTAACCATCGTGGTATGGAAAGTTTGTTTAGCAACGGGATATCTTTTCTAATTGTTTCCCATTCTGTAGCGAGATCGTCGGTTAAGCGTTCATCCCAGTTGGTTTTGCTTATCCAGATTTTTTGGAACAGAAGTTTGGTTTTTATTGTAAGTGGCGATAGTAATCCAAGTGGGTCGTATAGCTTGCTTATTTCGCTCAGTAGCACGCGTTTTGTCAGTATTTTCTTGATTGGTAGATCCCATTGGTATGTGAAGCTATCGTTGTCTTGATTCCACCTCATGCCCAACATTTTTAAATTAGTTGTTTGTTCTGGGCTAAAGTCGATGTTCGTATTGCGGCTCTTTTGATCATCTCGCAAGTCTTCCAAGATACTCGGTTCGTTAGTTTTCCATTTTCTCAAGTTAAATCCTCCTTTTTTCAGCAACTCAATTAGCTGTGTGACCAGTGTCTTCGATGCGTCGACAGTATCCTGTCCGTAAACCAAATCGTCCATGTAGAAGTAGTTTTTCAGGACGTTTCCAGCTTCCGGATAGGTATCTTTTTCATCTTCTGCGAGTTTATGTAGAGTGCGCATTGCCAGATAAGGTGCACTTTTTGTTCCGTAAGTTACTGTGCCCAACTGCCAATCTTGTAGAGGTTCCTTAGGGGAAGATCTCCAGATTATAGTTTGCAGATGTTGTTGATTTTCGTTTAGCCAGATGAACCGATAAAGTTTTTCTACATCCGCCGTAAAGACGTATCTGTACGTTCTCCAATTAATTAGTAGTGTCAGTATGTCCTTTTGTAAGTTCGGACCGCAGTACATGTGATCATTGAGACTGCTGCTGTCTCCTTTTGTCTTGTACGAGGCGTTGAACACTACTCTTAGTTTTGTTGTAGTGGACTCAGCTCTCATCACGCCGTGGTGAGGTAGGTAAACTCGGCCCCTACTTTCTTCTGTGACTGGTTTCATGTGTCCCATAGCGATGTATTCGTTCATAAAACGCGTGTACTCGTAACTGAGTTCTTTGTTTTTTAGCATTTTCCTTTCCAGTTGAAGGAACTGTGCTAATGCTTGTGACCTTGCATTGTTTAAGTTTGATTCGTAGTTAGGCTTCATAGGCATTTGTACCACATATTGTCCGTTTGCCAATCTTGTGGTAGTTGCGTTGTAATAATCTTCACAGTGTTGTTCCTCACTAGTTGATGATGACTTGTCTGGAATTTCCTCGGTTTCCCAAAATCTTGCCATGTTTTCGAAATCGTTTAGTGTCACCAAGCAGTTGAATGTCTTTACATTCCCGCATAGAATCCAGCCTACTTTCGTTTGTTGAGCTACGGGGTATCTCTCACTCCTGATGACGCCGTTTAGGATAAGTTCTGAGTAGATGTCCGCGCCCAAGAGTAGATCGATCGGGCCCGACAGATTGAACTGTGGATCCGCTAGTTTTAAGTTTTCTAAATAGTCCCAGTTGCTGATTGGGAACGATGCGGTAGGTAAGTTGCTTATGAGTTTTTTCATAATTAATGCTTCAAAGTTTAGTCTGTAGTCTGAATGTATTGACTGGCATTCTAAGTTCATTGCCCCTTTGCAGTTGCCGCTAAGGGTTCCGACACCCGATACAACAGCGCTCACTTTACGTCGCTGTAATCGGAGGCGTTGTGCCGCGTTTTCCGTTATTAGGCTCACTTGAGAGCCTTGGTCTAGTAGGCCTCTCAAGTTGATGAAGTTTCCATCAATTGTTTTGACTTTCAGAAGTACAGTTGTCAACAACACTTCCCTTTGTTCGTTCGTTATGTTGTTGACCCCATAGGAAGTCGAAAGGGTCGACGATGGGTTTTCCTCCCTTGTTGCTTGTTTTTTGCTAGATAGTTCAGTTACATCTTCATGCATAAGTGTATGGTGTGCCTTTTGACACAATTTACACGTCTTTCGTGATTTGCATTGTTTTTCTCCGTGGTTGAATAGGCAGTTTTTACAAATATGCAAGTTGCGAATTGCGTCATTCCGTTTGTTTGTGTCCATAGCCAAGAATTGTTCGCAATTCATCAATACGTGATTAGTTTTGCATATTGGGCATGTTTTTGCTGTCGTGAAGAAGGTTTTTGGTGAGTTTTGTGACTTGTTAAAGTACGATGACCCCTGCGTTTTATTCTTGTAGTTGTAATTTCGGTTTTCTGATCCCTTATGAGGCTGCTTTTCCGATTTCCATGGTTTGTTTGATGACGAGAATTTTTGGCTACTTCCCTGCAGAGCTTCCAGTGACATGAACTTTGATTCTAAAAACTCGGCGAACTCTTCCAGTTCGGGAAATTCCCTGGGATGTTTGATCTCCTTTATATATTCGTTATACGTAACGCTATCTAGTTTTTGAATCAATAGGTGGACCACGATCGGATCCCAGTTGGTGATGTCTAGCCCGATGTTTTTGAGCCCGTTCAAGCACTCCATCATGACGTCATGAAGCTTCCGTATGCTTGCTGCGGTTGGTTGCTGAATACTAGGTTGATTCAGGAGTGTATTCATGTATGATGTAAATAACAGCCGTTTGTTATCGTAGCGGTGGGTCAGCATGTCCCAGCAAGATGCATAGTTTTCAGCACTGATGCCAAGATGCTGAACCAGTTTCTCTGCTTCACCCTTCAGTTTTGTTTTCAAGTGTTGCATTTTTTGAGCCTTCGAAAGTGTCGGATTGTTGTGTACACTTTCGAGGTAGAGGTCTCTAAAAGTCAACCACTGGTTATAGTTGCCATGGAAATCGGGTATTTGAATTTTTGGCGTAGATTTCTCATAATGTGCATTGTTCCAGATGTTGTGTTGTAGTTTCCTTTTCAGGTCATCATAGAAGTTTTCTGCTGTATTGTATTTCTGTTGATAAATTGAGTCCTCATCTTGTAGTAGGTACTCTAGTTCCCAATTTGCCTTTTCGATTTGCTCCCATTTAGTTTTCAGGGTGCTTAAGTTGTCTTCTAATTCCCATTTTTCCATCGGTACTGCCAATGCTATGTTTACCTTTTCCACAGTGCGTTCAAACGCTCTAAAGTTGCAGTATTGTTGACGCAAAAGAACTTGTTGCTTTTCCGCCGACTCGCTTGCTTCCCGAGGAGGTACGTGGAATTGGATATCGTCGAAAGTAAATTTCGATTGTCCCTTACCTTGCTTAGGCGTAGCAGGTGGTTGTTCCGTCTTACCAGCAGGTGCAGACGGCAATTCCGATTTACGTTTCAACATGTCTTGCAGCACTTCTTCATACATCTTCTTCGTACAGTTGAAAATGTCGTCGTTGAAGTATTGAAGGTCTGTTGCTCCAGACTCTTCCAGTAGATGATGGTTGTGAACAAACTTCTCCCAGTTATTGTTCAGCCGAGAAAGACGCTCCTCCAGGTACGCCAAGTTCTTCCTGGTGGGACTGTCCTTCTTGTAGTTGGTGCAAATAAGCTTCAAGTCTCTGAAGGTTGTTTCTTGATGGCTTATCAGTTCCGTTACGCTCTGAACCATGGTTATTAGTTATTGGCTTGACCGTTGGTGGAGTAGAGTTGTATCACCGCAGGTACTAGTTCACCAAAGTTGCGAAGTTTCCGCAAGTTTTGGATATCAAGTGCGTTAGCGCCCCACTAACGCGATCCGCTCTTCTGGGACTCCAGCTAGACAGATTCGCTAACGTTAACAGAGAGAATACGCACCTGTTATATCCGGCTCGAAGGACCAGTTTTATGTACGGCTCAGAGGTAGCCGGTTACTTACAGTTGAGTTGTTTGATGTGAGTTGACGAAAACCACAGATTACACCACAGTAAAGTTTATTCGTAAAAGTTACACGAAAGTTAGGTTGGATGCTAATCCGCGATTATAGCGCTACGGCAGCTATTGGTCAACTAACTAAATATAATAATAAAGTAAATAAAAACGAGTAGTTAAAAGTAGGTCGCGGCGTAAGCAATTTGCCTGTACGTGAACCGTACATAGGCTTTTCCGAACGGATGGTAGAATCACTTTATTAGATCCGGCCTTAGCCTGCCCCCCAGCGACGCCCTGAGCCGAGGTCCGACCCCAACTGGGTTAGCCCTCAGCGCTGTCGCCCTCAGCGCTGTCGCTTTAGGTTTAATACTTTGAAGCCTGGCCGGAGGCTAAGAGATTAGTCTCCACAGGGAAGCCCGGTTAAGCATATGTCAGTCACTTTGACTGCTTGCGAGACGCCAATCATTAAAAAAAAAATGGGCTTACCTACAGGCGAATAAATCGCAGGACTTGCCTACAGACCACTAAATCGCAATATGCGAATAAATCGCGGGTTTGCCTACAGGCGAATAAATCGCACTACATGTAAATTTAAAAATACGCCGCGGGTTTGCCTACAGGCGCATAAATCGCACTACATTTACATTTAAAAATACGTCGCGGGCTTACCTACAGACAAATAAATCGCAATATGCGAATAAGTCACGGGCTTGGCTATTTTAGACTTTCATTAACTATATAAGTCCAGGTTTCCTCATGATGTTTTCCTTCACCGTGGCCTGTGATATTCAAGATAAACTTAGAAAGTACGTATGAATTTGAAGAAGTCAAATTGGTACTTGCCCGGATTTGAACCCTCAACCTCAAGCACGACAGGCGTGGTCTTAGCCGATGGGCCACCGCGACATTGACCGACGCCGCTTATGACGAATATTTTACTATTTTACTTTTTTGTTTCCTTACAGGACTAGATGATGAGACAAATTGATATCATTTTTATTTTGAACGTATATCGTCAAACAGTGGCATTATCGCAATACTATGTTTGTATGGAAGAATTATCTACTAGTGCAACCTTAACTAAAATTAGTGCAAGTTAGTTGCCTGCATTATCGACCTCTTTGTTCGACGGTCCCTAAATTGTTGTCATAAATTCTTTTTTATTCTTAGCATCCTTTTCTCTTTAGTCAGAAAGCCAGATTTCAGAACCTCCCATTAAACGTTGTGAGAAAGCGGCGCCTCTCTCACAACGTTTCGCCTCTATCACTCGCAAAATAATAAACGTCATAATGGCGGGACCAACTCTTGTAATTGAATTATTCTACCACGTATATTTAAAACCCATTTAGTACTATTTTGTATGTTGTTAGTAAAATCTACGTAATAATAAATATTATCACCAAATTTCAAGCTCATAGGTTAATGGGAAGTTAAAAAATTCTTTGGAACATAATTTTGTAAAAAAGCTGGCTTTGGTGGCTTTTCATTCCTTTGTTTTCCTTTATTTTCTAAAACATCCAATCCAATATTATATATCTACTCAACGAGTTCTAAATGACGATGAACTACTCGATGGGGTAGTCCAAACTTTTTTTTTGCACCCTGTAGCTGTATGGGAATTTTTAACTAGGGTGTTCACGCGGCTTCGATCTCTCGCCTTTCCAATTGTAACCGTGTGCTTTTCCTTGAGACAAAAACCTTTGGTACTCACATGTGGCTTCTTACTAATGTAAGAACTTCAAAATCGGATAAGTAGATACTTCTAGAGATTGTATCATACACCACATTTTTCCGTTCACTGACGTAACAATGTCTAGCGAAGACCGGCCATGGTTTGGCGCCGAATGTAAGCGCGCCGACGCGCTTAAACATGGGGCGTACCTGGCTTGGGTCGACGCTCGATCGCGTAAGGCGAGTGACGTGGGTCAGAAGAAGAAGGCCTTCAACAGGGCTGCCAAGTCCTGCAAGATGGTGTTGCGAAGGGCTCGGTTCGATCACATTGGCCGAATAGGGACCAAACTTGCTTCTTACCCAGCAGGTAGTAAAGCGTTTTGGTCTCTGGCTAAGTCAGTCGAGTCGAACTTCTGCCGTCCCTCACTGCCACCACTGCTGAATCCCGACGGGTCACTGGCCCACTCCGCTGAGGAGAAAGCAAAATTATTTGCCTCTCTTTTTGCGGAATCTTCACGTCTGAATCCTGGTGATTCGCGGCCCCCTCCTCCTCCTGATGGATGCGAGACGAGTATGTCGGACATTCGTATCCATCAAAAGGACGTCCGTAGGGTGCTGCGAGACCTTGACGTGAACAAGGCTAGCGGCCCTGATGGAATACCAGCACTTGTTCTTAGAACCTGTGCGCCTGAACTGTCTCCGATCTTGACACGCCTATTCCGTCTTTCGTATGAGGCTGGAAAAGTGCCGAATGCTTGGAAGCAGGCTAACGTACAGCCCGTGCCCAAGAAGGGCAGTCGAGCTAACCCGGCCAACTACAGACCCATATCTGTAACCTCCATACTCTGTAAGAGTATGGAACGTGTACTCAATACTAAGCTCCTGGCATACCTAGAAGCAAACGATATCCTTAGTGATCGCCAATACGGCTTCCGCCGAAATCGGTCTACTGGGGATCTTCTAGCGTATGCCATTCACATCTGGAGTGAGGCCATCGAGAGGCACGGGGAAGCGCTTGCCGTCTCCCTAGACATCTCGAAGGCTTTTGATAGGGTCTGGCACGAAAGCCTTATTGCTAAGCTTCCTTCATTCGGTTTGCCCGGTGGTCTGTGTGATTGGATTGCAGACTTCCTGAGAGATCGGTCCATTCGAGTGGTTATCGATGGCTGCTCGTCGGACTACTTGGATATTAATGCCGGGGTCCCTCAGGGGTCGGTACTCTCGGCAACTTTATTCTTGCTGCACATTAACGATCTGCTAAAACCCGGCACCTTTGGGTATGCAGACGACAGCACCGTTACTGAGAGATACTTGTCCAACGCTCGTGCTACCGGGCCTCAGATCCAGTCTCTCCGGGAGGCCATGGTGGAGCGCTTAAACCTGTCCTTGCAGGCAGTCTCCGAATGGGGCGATGCCAATCTGGTCAAGTTTAATGCTGCTAAAACCCAGGCGTGTCTTTTTCCGCAAAAAAGAGTCAATTTCACCCGGCTCCAACTTTCCGAGATGTGACCGTGCCAATAGCTGACCATCTTGAGCTTCTTGGCGTTACGTTGACATCGACTCTCAATTTTGGGCCATACATTGAGGCAAAGGCTCAGCTGGCCGCCAAAAAGCTGGGGATCCTTGCAAAGGTGAGAAGGTATTTCACGCCAGAACAGCTGCTCAGCTTGTGATACAAGCGCAAGTTCGATCATGCATGGAGTACTGTTCTCATCTCTGGGACGGATCTGCCAAATACCAACTTGATGCACTGGAGTCGATCGAAAAGCGGGCCAAGAGACTCATCAGCGATGAGGCACTGGTTAAGTCAAAGCTCCAGAGCCTTGAACATCGTCACCGAGTTGCCAGCTTGTCGGTTTTTTATCGGTTACATTTCGGGGAGTGTGCGATGGAATTGCATGATTTAATTCCACCCAGCCCGTTCCATCATCGGACTACCAGACGTACGGCGATGCGTCGTCGATATATGGTGGACATCCCACCCATACGCACTAAACGTTTTGGGAATACTTTTATTATGCGTACAGCTAAGGAGTGGAATTCCCTGCCGGAGTCTGTGTTTCCCGATAGCTACAATCTAGGGGTCTTTAAGTCAAGAGTGAATAGGTTACTTCCCGATTTACATGATTTTGGTTTCAATGTTCAGTCATTTTGTCTCGTCGAGATTTTGACATGTAAATCCTCCCAAGAAGAGCTGAGGAACATCTGCTAATCTGTGGCATAAAATGTTATTAATTATAATATGCTGGCAGTCTTTTGTAGGGGATCATCAGCAATGATTAATTGCTGTAATCTACCACGTAAAACATACTTCTTTTCTTACTACATATAAGAACCTCTGGCAAAAGCGAGTGCGTCACAATTGTGCAAAGAACGTTCGCCTGAATGTTCGTTTGACCGAAGAACGTTTGCCTAAAAGATCACTCTCGGCTAAGTTTATTTTAAGAAAAATGTTCATTTATTAATTTTTTCGCCCAAATTAATAGTGACAAAGCGAGTTCCATTTCATAAATTATTAGTCTACCCACACTAAAGAAAAACTTAATTGCTATTTCTTAACAAAGATTATTCATCTCTTCATGTCATTCACCTTTGCGTCTTGATATCAATAGGGTTGCCTCGTCATTGGATTAAGGTAATCCATCTCCATTTCTTCTGCTGACCCTACTCAAGTGTTCCGTTTACAAGATATTGGCGACCGTCTACAGATTACTAAATCATCTAATCTGGGCTATTGGTCAAGATCCGGTTATAAATGTCTTCTATTAAGATTGAGCTGATCCGTTTCTGTAAACTTTTTGTTTTATACAAAACGTTGCTCCCACACTGGGGACTTTTCCTGCATTGTGGGTCTGATCCGGTATACCTATCTGTAGGCCATACAAATTTTTGTAGCGGACAGGAACCAAACCCGCAACACGCAGCGCAGCAGCCAATCACTAAGCCACATTGCCAAACGATTCGTCATTACCTATACTTACCTTACATTACCGATATTTTTCTATTTTTGCATGTATTCCTTTTGCATGCATGTACTGCCAATACGCTGTCTCATTGTAAACGGAAGGCCCTGTCTTTTGTGATACAGTTTTCTTTAACTAGTACAGGAAATAGGTGATCTTTTCCACTAAAAGTTAATTACTACTGTGTATTGCATAGTCTTTGCATCAATATCTGGTGGAAAAATATAATTTGTAACACTATTTTTGGATCAATAAATTATTATTATTATACTCATTGAGTATAAGAGCAGCAAAAAAAGTAAGGGAAATATTGCGAATGAAGTAAAAGTCACCCTGTATAATCTGATCGAATTGTCAGGAAATTGATGTTACGTGATCCCTTTTTGTTAGGGTTCGATTTTAATTGCTAGTATACTTAAAATATTTTCCGAGTAAATATTTTTAACATTTCCACAATACCTGGCAAAATTGGAGCAATCTAAAACGAGTAAAACTATAACATATAAAATATCTAAAATAACCTCTTTTTGTTATTTCAATGCTCATATCTATTTAATCTAGGTAAGAGGAACATGCACTAACCTACTAAAGCGGATTACTACAAGACGCGCTGTAGCACGTACGAGCGCCTCATATTCAAGCCGTGCGTTATGATGAGATTGGATAGTAACTTGCATGATATTACACGAGATTGCTCTCATCTTAGAACTTGCATCGATCTGCGAATCTTGGTAGTGTATTACTTGGTACAGTGACGAGAATGGATGAAGTGTGAAATGTGTATATTAGAGGAAGTTTGAAAGTGCTGCCCAGTGTCAGTAATAGAAAAATAAAAAGGGAATCCTTTGTTTGTTGTATAGTGGGATGAGGAGGAATGTACTTAGTAATGAATATAAATATGGGTAGAAAGGGATAGGACGGCCAAAGAAAGATGGAAGGAATGTGTGAGGAGTGGTATGAAAGAAAAGAGAGTCAGTTATAGCGTGACGATTGCCAGAACGGTAAGAAGAAATCATGAGACAAGGGCAGAAAGATGGGATTAGGGAATGTACCCCTTTGACCAAGCGTGGTATTTTACGCTTGGTCACAGGGGCGAGGACTTAGGCTTAATCAATAAAGCCAATCCTTTAAGCAAATCTCGAGCTTATTCGAGCTACATTCATATTTTAAGAAATACTACGTAAAAACTATAGAGGAAGGGGGTCGTGGCATATACTACGGGTGGTCACCGAGGGGGAGAGAATTTTTTTTAAAAATGTATCATGTAGTATGGGTACGTTTCCTAAATCGATGGTCTTAGGTTAAAAGGGTCTCTAATATATACTAAATAATAATATATATCTATCTATACTTCCTCCACATTTATTAGGCGCACTTCTTCTTCTTCTTAGCACGCTCAATGGCAAATACAATTGTTCTATATTATGTTTAGCCCTACCAACTGTAACCCGTCACAGCAAGAGTGAACAAGTATCTCCTGGGCTCGCTCGCTTCAAATCGCTTACAATCAGGCGACCACCAAAGTAAAGAGCACATTGTTGTTCGTTAGGTGTTTTAAAAAAAAGCACTGCTATTTTGTGCCAGCAGAGGGTTTTGTCTTTTCTTTTTGCCGGAGTTCATTTTTAAGTTGAGAATAGTTCATTTATTTTGTTTGTTCTGAGGCGTGAAGCTTGGCTTGTCAACAAAATGAGGGCATTATTTTTTTTAAACATTTTTAATAGAAAATATTGTATCTACTATATGAGAACAATCGCTTTTCTTTGATTAGTGTCACGGACACAACGCGCTATACTCCCACGCAGATCATTGACCTAGGATGTCACTGCCAGTGTACGTGATGTATGTCTAAAGCCGCCTACGATCTAGGAGCAATTATATAAAATATCTAACAGATACATTTCATAGGAAGATCAGCCCAAGGTCTACTCAATTTTGATTCAAACTTCTATAACAATCGACCACCTTAAATGTCGATATTGCATTGAAATTTTTAGATTTATTCACAGTTCGCACAGATACATTCGTGGCTGATAAAATATGTACTGCTTCAGTTAGCTTAGCTGGATTTATTGGCAATCTTAAACGTAGAAGAGGTACGGTTCTATTTAAAATGCGAGTTAGTGTTCCATTGAAAAATGTATTCATAGAACACATTCAGAATTTCCAAGATATTCAGACTTTAAATGTTGGTGACCCATGTTGCTTGCTACTAAGTATAGCATGGAAATCGAATAGATTTTTAAATAAAGAGATAACCATTTAACATTTTAACATTTTATTGTTTTTTCCATGGCTTCCCTTCTGTGGCCTAGCCCTCAAGAACTGTGAATTTTTCGGGGGAGCTTTATACCAGTGAAAGAATTTTCGTAGACTGATCATATTTTCCAGAGATTACCTCTTACAAAGAAACAATTTTCTTCTTATAACATACTAGCTTTCCGCCCGCGGCTTCGCCTGCGTCGACTACCCGATTTTTACTGTTACGTTTTACCAGTTCTGGCGGGATATTGCAAATTATTATCCAAACATAGCTTTCCACCCGCAAAATTGTTCGCGTAGACCAAAAATTGCTTATCTATTATTATTATATCGAAATATAAAAATTACATATAAATTTACATAAAATGTGCATAAACTGAACTGACTTCGTGATCTAATAGCTAGAGCGTTGGGTTTTCATTGCAGAGGTCTCGTGGGATCGATTTCAAAGGGGAGGTACAAATAGTGGAAGATCACTTTGCTTTAAATTTATGTATCCTACAACCAACACGATATAAACTTACTAAAAGGGTGATGTAATCGTTATCACTCGATGTTCTTTGGCTGTAATTTTTGTATGAATGAAAAACTTTATTATATCTATATAGATTTGCTTTTGGATAATGTTTATTTAGTGTATATATATTTTTATATATTATATAAAAATATATATTTATATATATTTTTCCATTTAGTCGAGAAAATGATACTGGTCTTCGCCACATTCGGGCCCGCTTTATTGCATTTTCCATCACTCTTGCCAGAACTTATCGGCGGATATTATCTGAGGGCTTGAAGAGTCTGAAGCTTGTTGACGTCATGCTGTCCAGTTCCAATTTATTCCTTAAGGACAGAGAAATACGTTGACTACTTCTCTTCGGCTTACGGCGGCTCGATGACGCCTCCAGCGTAAACAACACACCATGCAGTAACTTTGAGCAGGTGTGATGACTCTTCCTGGCTTATACGTGGCTCATGATGAATTTCGAAGAAAAGTTGTCTTTATTTTGGTTGGATTTAGAATGGCTTTACGTAGGTTACACACGCTTGGAGTTTAACAGCTATATTGTGTATCTGTTTACTATGTCGAAGCAGAATTTGTATGTCTATATATGATATGATAATTTAACTAAGCACTTCTTTATATACCACATTGGTAGTTTTTTCTGTCTGGTGCCAAAATGACCAGGCTGCTGTTAGTACTGACTCTGGAACACGCAACGTAGAATTGCCCATGTGAGAAGCAATCTTCCCTTAAATCTATGCCTGCCACCCTTAATGATTGACCCTGCGATTTATTAATATGGCCATTGCAAAGCAGACCTTAAGGGGGAATTGTAATTTTTTAAACTCAAAGACATAGTCAGATGGTATCAATGGTATTCGAGGTATGAATGAAACTAATGTTTGTTTAACACCGGGAAAATTGCTACTTCTCAAACGTATTTCTCTTTCGTCCTCACCCACAAAATAAATTTGAAGAAACTGTGCTTATTGTTGGGGTGTTGGTAATAGACTTCCTACCAAATGACATACTTGTCCTTGAACCTAAAAAGTTGGCATAAAACCACCTTCTTTAATTTGCTCTGCTCCAAACGACGTCATTTGAAAGCAGCCATTGTACTTTCGAATACGATCCATAAAATGGGCATGCTCCGGGTGCACGTCCATAAGCAGACTGTAAAGAGGTTCAGGTAAAGGTTCAAAGGATGGAAGCTGAACTTTACCAGCACTGCAGCACATTCCAGGACTCTCTTCCTTCCACTTTAAGGCATGACAGTACTTGCATTCATAGGTCATAGTACCTAAAGCCACACTACTATCGACCTCATAATCAATTTCTGGAATATATTTCATACCCGAATAAGCTTTCACTTGCCATGGATGGGCACGTTGTTTAGTCTTTCTTGCACGATTATTTAGGTCGTATCTGATATCCGCCGCTCTATGAACTGCTGGGTTGTTTTTCTGGTACTTGTTTGCCGCATTTCTTTCCGCTTTTGGTTTATTTTGTGTATATTTTTATACGCATTCTTAAGTTGTTTCGTTCTTTTAATATCAGTACAAGTAGAACGACGTTTTTTAGCATTGGAAGCAGGAAAATTAAGGTGAGATATTTTTAAATTAGACGATGCGATTCCAGATTGATTAATAGGCGCTTGTGGTGAAACAGATAGGTCTTCAGTTTGGGGTACAACATACACATCAAAATGACCGCTAGAAAGGTTATGCGTAAAACGCAGCCTCCCTACAGAGTAACCGTCAGTGCCGAATTTCGCGTATAGTTCTCCATTGCGAAAAACTTCAAAAACAAATTGATAGAGTTGCCCAGCCAACATCAGCTCGCAATAACCTCCGTAAGTGTGAAGTTGGGAAATATCGGCAAAGTAAACTTCGTCGCTGCTGTAGTTGTGGCCATCACGGTCATGAGAGATTATGGAAAATGCTTCCCAATTTTCTACGACGTTATCGACGATTTCTTCACGGAGTTCTCTGGCTAATAACTGATTGCCATATATGACATAGGAAAGAGCTCGGAAAAGACATGCTCCATCTCCTACAATACTCTTTACGTCGTGAGGCACTCTCTCACCGTTTATATTTATAACCATTTCCATTTCCATTTTTTTCTAATTAAAACAGATTTAGAGATCTATATTAATTAATAATTATAACACGGATAAGTATTGCGAGAGTAAGTGTAGCTATAATGACATCTAAAGAGAGAGAAAGAAAGAAAAAATATTTATTTGTGACATCGATAATAAAACCTAAGTGTTTTTGATAGATTTTTTGATAATAAACAATTTAATTTTAATACATACTTTAACACCCATTTTTAGCCCTTTAAGGGATGAAATTCCAATAAGCCTAAAATATGTGTTTCTTTAATTAAATAGAAGAGCAGAATTACTAAATTTCAATTGATTTTGATAATAAATAATTTAGTTTTATACAAATTTTAACATCCCTTTTTACCCCTTTATGGGATGAAATTCCAAAAAGCCTTTAATATTTGTTTCTTTAATTTTATTGAAGAGTCTTTCTACTAAATTCCAAGTAATTTTGCCTTTAAACAATGTAGGTTTCATTCAAATTTTAACATACCTTTTTACCCCTTTAAGGAATGATATTCATAAAATCCTTAAATACGTGTTTCTTCAATTGTATTGAAGAGTCTATGTACTAAATTCCAAGTAATTTTGCCTTTAAACAATTAAGGTTTTTAAAAAAATTATATGCCTTTTTACCCCTTTAAGGGATGAAATTCAAAAAATCCTTAAATACGTGTTTCTTCAATTGTATTGAAGAATCTATGTACTAATTTCCAAGTAAGTTTGCCTTTAAACAACATATTTTTCATACAAACTTTAACACCCCTTTTAACCCTTTTAAGGGATGTAATTCAAAAAAAGCTTAAATACGTGTTTCTTCAATTGTATTGAAGAGTCTATGTACTAAATTCCAAGTAATTTTGCCTTTAAACTATTTAGGTTTCATTAAAATTTTAACATACCTTTTTACCCCTTTAAATTCAAATTCAAATTCAAAAACTTTATTTCGAGCGAAAACTCATATAGGGTTAGTAACAATGTGCTTAAAACTAAGTGTTAGTAAACAACACGATACGGTGACACATGTAACTGACAGCAGTGAACTATATACGGACAGTCCACTCTGTCAGCAATCATTTTCAGAACCCTGTTAGGGCTGTCCATAACCCGGGCCACAATTGATGTTGCGCGCTTGCGCATTATCGCGTAAAAACAATCCACACGCGCCGCTGCAAACATCCCTGACGCACTACAACGCCAAGGCAACCCCATCAGTTTTCTGAACGCGTTATTATACTGGACCCGAAGGGCCCCATACGACGCCCGTGAATACTTCTCCCACAGGCTGCAAGTGTAGAAGGTGGTACAGAATGCTTTAAAGAGCGTCACCTTTACTTCTGCAGTACAACGTGCAAACCTACGAGCTATCATATTCGCACGCATGGAAAGAGCCCTCCGTTCCCTTTCAATGTCAGCATTGTCCTTGAGGTCAGTGGTGACCAAGTGACCTAGGTACTTAAATTGTTCCACTCGCTCAAGAGTAACACCGTTTAGCCGTATGGGAGGCACATCAGGAAGGTACCTGGTCCCCGCGTCAAAAACAATGTACTGACTTTTCTGAACGTTATATAATAAACCATGTTCAGTTGCGTAACACTCACATATGGCCAATAGTGTCCTAATACCACCGACTGACGCGCTCAGCAGCACCATGTCGTCCGCATAGCTTAAATTATTGACACAGACACCAGCAATATGACAACCGACATGATGACCGCTAAGCGCCTCAATCAGGGCATTCATATACAAATTGAAGAGGGCAGGGGAGGTAACCCCCCCTGTCTCACTCCACACTCCAATTGATAAGGCTCCGACAGCACACCTGCCCACCGAACACTGTTGACCTGGCCTCCGTACCATTGCCTGAAGATACTTATAAGCTCGATAGGCAAGTTTATAGCTTCAAGTTTCCTCCATAATATATCGTAGGAAACCAGATCAAAAGCCCTAGACAGATCGAGGAAGCAAGCGAAAACAGGTGTTCCTCTTTTTGTGTAGTACCTGACGGCCTGCTTGAGACACAGAACTGCACTCTCTGTAGAAAGTCCTGACCGAAACCCGAACTGATTGTCGTGCAGCACAAGATGTTCGTTTAGCTGCGTATCAAGCAGACCATCAAGCACCTTAGCGACTATGGTTGCTAGAGAAATAGGTCTATAGTTCCCCTTATCCGAAAGATCACCTGTTTTACTTTTAACAATGGGAACCACGATCGTCCTCATTAGGTCGGAGGGCAAGTATGAATGACCAATACATAAATTGTACAGCAGTGCCAAAACCCTCGGTAAATGAGGACCGGCGTATTGTAAATGCTCGATACTGAGCCCGTCATGTCCAGGGGACTTACCTCTGGTCGTAGACCTGATGACCCTGGCCACATCTTTGGCACTGAAGCGGGTGCCCACCCTGCCACAACGGGACTCAGCATCCAGCATCTCATAAGAGCTCCCTAGCGGTGACTTTAAAATAAACTGATTTCTGAAAAGGTTCGCAATATCTTTCGCATCACTCACACCATTCACACTAACAGGCAGGCCCGGCCGAATGCTCAATTTATTAGTGCTCTTCCAGAAACCGCGAAAATCACGCTTTGAATGCTTAGAAGCAATTATGTCAATCTTTATCTGTTCCTCGTGGTTCTGACACCATTTAAGTCGCGATTTGAAAAAAGCCCTACTTTCCCGCATGTCATCATACACTGGGCCAGTTGAAGGTTTGCCACACGATAACCATACGTGAAATTTCTGCCTCGCCAGCCTGTGAGCGCAACTGACATGATTATTCCAGCCTGTGATTTGAGCGTTTTTCCTACGACTAACAAACTTATTTGCCGCACTACAAATTGACGACTCACTGAGAGCACAAACAATATCCGAATACAGCTTATCAATAACAATCCTATGGGTGGATTCACCACAAAAAATATCACCACAACCAGTAAATTCTACAGGAAAATCAACCAATTTTAATCGCTTGTGACAATTATTAGAATATGTATTAATTTGTTCCTTGGTTCTGTCCCCCCATACAACTTTATTGTGAGAAATCACATTAACAGGAATCTTAGGTGATAACAAATCAAATTTACATTCCACAATCATAGGGTAATGGTCAGACCACAGTACGTCATTTCTTACGTAAACATCAACAACATGTTTTTTTTAAAGAAAAGGTATCACTCGTTAACCCCAGTCTGTCTATATTAACACAAATCCATCTTTGATCGTCACAAAAGCATGACAGTTCACCCATAAACAAAGCATTCGGGTGTGCATTAAAGTCCCCCAAAACAAATACTGATTCAACACTACAATCGTCTACTACAGCACTCACCGTACCGAGGCAGTCCGTGAAATCCGGCAAGTTATCACTCGAATCGGTAGGCATATAGATGCTCATAACAATTACAGGCCTATTGTTAGTTACTATTTTTATTGCACACACACGAGGATTATTGCACTGTAACACTGATACATTTTGGAATTCGTTACTCCTCCATAACAAAGCAACACCGCCGTAAGGTCGACCGCGTAACATGCCGGCCGACATGTCAACAGCTGACGTTCCCGTGGCACTAAACTTGTCGTCAATGGTGCAAAGATATGATATTTCCTCTGGCTGCAACCATGTTTCTTGCAAAGCAATTATATCGGAAGATCTACACAGTTCTTTAATGCTGTTTATAGACCTTTTCACACTTTTGCAATTGAACAATACCATTCTGTACAATCTATCCATTGCGTTTCATACTGCAGCCGACGTTATTCGAAACATTATTCGTATATCTTTGCTTATAATGCACGAATCTTCTAAAAATTATTCCTTGAGGCCACAAGTTTTCATCTAAAAATAAAGGTACTTTGTGATCAGATACAAAAAACTTGTATGCCTTGTGGTCCTTCTGTTTTTTAGCGTGTATTATCTCTAAGGAAACTCTTTCTTGCGTCTTAGAATGTATGTAATTAATAATGTCGGCTTCCTGTGTGTCCATATGTACATTTGTTATAAATATTGGTGACTTCGTATCGGCAGCCTTAAAGCCGATCGTTTCGCACGCAATACCAGTCTGTCCCCTGATGAGATGATATTCAAAAAATCCTTAAATACGTGTTTCTTCAATTGTATTGATGAGTCTATGTACTAATTTCCAAGTAAGTTTGCCTTTAAACAACATATTTTTCATACAAACTTTAACATCCCTTTTAACCCTTTTAAGGGATTTAATTCAAAAAAAGCTTAAACACGTATTTCATTATTTTATATTTAGAGGCTAAATACCATATTTCATTCAGTTCAAATAAAAAATTACAGAGTTTCATACAAACTTTCATCCCCTATTTCACCCTTTTAGAGGATGAATTTCCAAAAATCATTTCTTAAATGACGCCTACAGTATAAAATCAACATTCCCTATAAATTTCAAACTTCTATGATTAGTGGTTTAGGCTGGGCGTTGATATGTCAGTCGGGACATTGCCTTTTATATAAATATAGATATAGATCTCTAAATCTGTTTTAATTAGAAAAAAATGGAAATGGAAATGGTTATAAATATAAACGGTGAGAGAGTGCCTCACGACGTAAAGAGTATTGTAGGAGATGGAGCATGTCTTTTCCGAGCTCTTTCCTATGTCATATATGGCAATCAGTTATTAGCCAGAGAACTCCGTGAAGAAATCGTCGATAACGTCGTAGAAAATTGGGAAGCATTTTCCATAATCTCTCATGACCGTGATGGCCACAACTACAGCAGCGACGAAGTTTACTTTGCCGATATTTCCCAACTTCACACTTACGGAGGTTATTGCGAGCTGATGGCGGCTGGGCAACTCTATCAATTTATTTTTGAAGTTTATCGCAATGGAGAACTATACGCGAAATTCGGCACTGACGGTTACTCTATAGAGAGGCTGCGTTTTACGTATAACCTTTCTAGCGGTCATTTTGATGTGTTTGTTTTACCCCAAACTGAAGACCTATCTGTTTCACCACAAGCGCCTATTAATCAATCTGGAATCGCATCGTCTAATTTAAAAATATCTCACCTTAATTTTCCTGTTTCCAATGCTAAAAAATGTCGTTCTACTTGTACTGATATTAAAAGAACGAAACAACTTAAGAATGCGTATAAAAATATACACAAAATAAACCAAAAGCGGAAAGAAATGCGGCAAACAAGTACCAGAAAAACAACCCAGCAGTTCATAGAGATATAAGATACGACCTAAATAATCCTGCAAGAAAGACTAAACAACGTGCCCATCCATGGCAAGTGAAAGCTTATTCGGGTATGAAATATATTCCAGAAATTGATTATGAGGTCGATAGTAGTGTGGCTTTAGGTACTATGACCTATGAATGCAAGTACTGTCATGCCTTAAAGTCTTTTTTAAAAAAAAAACTTTGCCCCACACTAGGAATTTCTTCCTGTATCGTGGGTGCGTTTACAAACATATAAATTCACATACACAACACCCAGAGCCGGAACAACTATCTGTAGGTAATACAAATATTTGTTCCATGCGGGAATCGATCCGGCGACACGTAGCGCAGCAGTCAATCGCTCAACCACCGCGCCAACCGTGCACCCCTTTAAAGTGGAAGGAAGAGAGTCCTGGAATGTGCTGCAGTGCTGGTAAAGTTCAGCTTCCATCCTTTGAACCTTTACCTGAACCTCTTTACAGTCTGCTTATGGACGTGCACCCGGAGCATGCCCATTTTATGGATCGTATTTGAAAGTACAATGGCTGCTTTCAAATGACGTCGTTTGGAGCAGAGCAAATTAAAGAAGGTGGTTTTATGCCAACTTTTTAGGTTCAAGGACAAGTATGTCATTTGGTAGGAAGTCTATTACCAACACCCCAACAATAAGCACAGTTTCTTCAAATTTATTTTGTACCATCTGACTATGTCTTTGAGTTTAAAAAAATACAATTCCCCCTTAAGGTCTGCTTTGCAATGGCCATAAATAAATCGCAGGGTCAATCATTAAGGGTGGCAGGCATAGATTTAAGGGAAGATTGCTTCTCACATGGGCAATTTTACGTTGCGTGTTCCAGAGTCAGTACTAACAGCAGCCTGGTCATTTTGGCACCAGACAGAAAAAACTACCAATTGTAACGTTATACGTACATTGTTTGATATAATTCCATAGTTTTACCATTTTACAAAAAAAATAAATACATTCAATCCTAATCCTATTTAATATCTGTAAAAAAATATAATAATATAACTCTTTGAAACATAAATTCATCAATACGATGCGCCATACTATTTGCGTTCGATGAGTACCTACTCGCAATTCTTTTGTCTGCGCTCGGCTGATCCCGCCACATAGATAACGGTCGCAGGCGCACCGCGCCCGCACCCGCCTTTCCCCACCTGAGCGACAGACATACGCCACCCGGCTGCAGAAACGAACGCACATACCTATTTGACGGTCTCTGCTACGCAGCTAAAAGTTATTCCTTTTTTCGCGCGTAACCGTCACATATAGTTGTTCGCCTCGCAATACATTGTGAAGTTATTCATAAGTGATTTTCCAACCCCAGCTTGGGTAAGTGGTGCACATTATTATATTGTACTAGCTGACCCGCGGGGCTTCGCTCCCGTCAACTGGCTATCTACCTACCTACCCTGCCCACCCTGCCTACCCTGCCTACCCTGCCTACCCTGCCTACCATGCCTACCCTGCCTTCCCTGCCTATCCTGCCTTCTCTGCCAACCCTGCCTACCCTGCTAACCCCTTACTGCCCTGCCTACCCTGCCTAGCCCGCCTATCCTGCCTACCCTGCCTATCCTGCCTACTCTGCCTACACTGCCAACCCTGCCTACTCTGCCTACCCTGCCAACCATGCCTATCCTGCCTACCCGGCCAATCCCGCCTACCATGCCTACCCTGCCTAGCCTGCCTATCCTGCCTAGCCAGCCTACCCTGCCTACCCTGCCTACCCTGCCTACCCTGCCTACCCTGACTGGCGCGCCTACCCTGCCTTCCCTGCCTATCCTGCCTACCCTGCCTACCCTGCCTATCCTGCCTACTCTGCCTACCCTGCCAACCCTGCCTACTCTGCCTACCCTGACAACCATGCCTATCCTGCCAACCCTGTCTAACCTGCCTACCCTGCCTTCTCTGCCTACCCAGCCTACCCTGCCTACTCTGCCTACCATGCCTACCCTGCCTACCCTGCCTACCCTGCCTAACCTGCCTACCCTGCCTACCCTAACTTCCCTGCCTACCCTGACTGGCGCGCCTACCCTGCCTTCCCTGCCTATCCTGCCTACCCTGTCTACCCTGCCTATCCTGCCTACTCTGCCTACCCTGCCAACCCTGCCTACTCTGCCTACCCTGCCAACCATGCCTATCCTGCCAACCCTGCCTTCTCTGCCTACCCAGCCTACCCTGCCTACTCTGCCTACCATGCCTACCCTGCCTACCCTGCCTAACCTGCCTACCCTGCCTACCCTGCCTTCCCTGCCTACCCTGCCTACCCTGCTTACCCTGCTTACCCTGCCTAGCCAGCCTAGCCTGCCTACCCTACCTACTCTGCCTACCCTGCCTACTTTGCCTGCCCTGCCTACCCTACTTACCTACTATTTTTATCTATCATCAATGTTTTTCTCAGCGCACGCCAAAAAATGAATTTTATAGGCAACATTTTCCTACCTTGAGTTACATTATTGCAATTATCATAAGGATCTCTAATATTTTTGAAAATTATTATAGCCTATGACACTCAGGAATAATGTAGCTTTCTACTGGTGAAAGAATTTTCAAAATCGGTTCAGTAGATCCAGAGATTACCCATTACAACGTCACAAACTCACAAACTCACAAACCCACAAACTTTACCTCTTTATAATATTAGTATAGATCATGATATCATCGTCATTTACTGACTTTTAGAGCTTGTTTGTTTACATTCATAAAACATGTAATTTAGTTTCATTTTCATAGTAGCTACATTTAAACATCTTCGCACATCATTGTCATCTAGCTTTGATCTATTTAGCTAACTGTGAAATGGCTTAATATATTTTCCAATTCATCTTTCATTTCTACCCACATTATTTTAAAATAATTTAAATTATTATTTCATTACATTGTAATCTCCGTGTCTGATTGTGAACATCCACGGCATCACTACTACGGGCCTAGTGCTCCCATCACGCCGTAGTCGTGGATGCTCACAGGAGTGTCTGAAACGCCCCGTAACACCCTTATTTGTTGACGCGTTCCAGGGTTCAAGGTCCGGGTTAGAAAAATACCCCACTCGGCGGCGCTTCCAGTTGGACTCACCAGCCATCAGCCTACGCCCTACTCCAGACTACTCGCCGAGCGCCTGCTTCCACCTGCGGCTTGACTCAGGACAGTACTGGACCACTGAGGGATAAATAGAATACAGCACCTAATTGTAGAACGGCCCGAACACCACCACTGTTGCCCCTCCGGCTTGACTTGGCTTTGGGAAATAAATATATTTGTAAATGGGTTCCGCCTTCTTCTTATTTCACGCCTTATCCCTAGGGACGTTGGAAGAGGGTAGGAGCATAAACCGTTTCACTGGCGCCCATTAACGTGGTAAAAATACATTGCTGATTCTATTTTTCTTCTTGGTTGTAGTTAGTGTATGTTGTGGTTTGTTTTTTTCTGTAAAACGTAGTTGTTTTCTGTTGGTTTTTAATGCTACTGAGGTGTACAGTAACTATGTTGTAGGTAAATATACATTCCTAGTAAATGTTGGTCTTATTATGCCATATTTTATTGTTAAAACTTCATTTGTTATTACTTTGAAGCGTTTCTAGACATAAGGAAAATATTGCTTCGGGGTGCCTATTCTGGCGCTTTTGTAAAATTGAATAATATTATATTATTTTGTTTAAAAAATTGTTTTTGCTTCAAAGTTATTGTTTTTGCTACAGACTAGTACACACTAGTAGCACCTTTTTGGTTTTTCCTAATTTAAATTTTATTTTCTGTTTTACTAATTTCATTAAAAAAAAAACCAGACGTTCTTTAATTATATTGTAACAGCACGGAGAACGTTATTGTTTTTTTTAACTTTTTGATTTTCTTAGCGTTGCACCACTTATCCATCTGATCTATTGTATAATAAATTTTCATCATGTTACCAGTTAGGTTTCTGTCTTTGCAAAAATCTGAGCTAGATTATGAAGTTCGAATTGGGGGTGTTACTGCTGCGTCTACTGTTGAAGAGCTACGAAAACAGATAGTCAAATTAGCACCAGATTTTCCATCCGATCACATATTAGAGTCCCCACTTGATGTAAGACAGGATCTTAAGGGTTGTTTGGAGGTCCTCACTAAAATACAAGGTAATCTTGATACACCTGATCCTAGTGTACCTACTATTATGCGGATTCAGAATATGCTGAACCATTTGCACAACCGTATTGCGAGGATAACAATTGGTGATGAATGCAAAAAGGAATATGACGATACAGTCAAAGGTTACAAGTTGCTTTCTCAAAGATTTTCTGCTCTTCAAGCTAAAAGACCAGTACCTGGTGCATCTTACAACACGTCTACCAGTTATTGTAATGAATCTGTACCTTCAGCGCCGGATGTACAAAACGCGATTTCGGTGACATGTGATCGGAGCTCATCGGATTTAAGTAAATTAAAATTTAACGGTACAACTTGTGTGCGCTCTTTTATACAACGTGTTGATGAATTTATCGAAGCTCGAAATATAACGTCAAATAAAATAATAAGTTTCGCTACCGAGATTTTTCAAGGCGATGCTCTTCATTGGTTCCGTGCAGTGAAAGACAGAGTTTCTTCTTGGTCAGACTTAGTTGTCCTATTGAAGGAGGATTTTGATCAATATGACTACGACTATCGCCTTATCTCCGAAATTCGCTCTCGTACTCAGGGAGAACGTGAAAACATTACCGTTTATCTCTCGATTATGAATGGAATGTTCTCGCGTTTATCTAAGTCTGTTTCCGAAGCGGATCAGCTAGAAATCCTTCTCCACAATATTAGGCCATGCTATGCCAGCACGTTAGCCTCTGCGGCTCAAATCTCGACGATAGATACCTTGCGTTCTCTATGTCGTAATTACGAGACCATTCAGGCTCGCCTGTCTCAATTCCAAGAACCTCCTAAGGTTACTTCAGACACTCTGGCTCCTGAATTTGCTTATTCTAAAGATTTAAGTACGACAAGTAACAGAACTACTAATAATTATAATAATTACAACAATAATAACTATAATAAAGGATACAACTCGAGGAATCATAATAATAACCAACCTAATAATGGTAACAATAAAAATCAAAACTATATACATGCCGTGGAAGTAAATAAAAATCAGCCTTATTGTCCTAGATGCCGTAGTAACTCACATCACATCCGTCAGTGTCAAGCTAAACGTGATATTGTTTGTTTCAAGTGCGGTAGGAAAGATGTGAAAACACCTGATTGTCCTGACTGCAATAAGACTAAAAATTCAAAAAACTAAATGAGCAGAATTGTAGAAATATTTATTCTGACAAGCAAGATTGGAAGAATTGGCTTGATTTTGTGAAAACATTTTCTTCTACGTACAAAGTATCTACAATTCTGCAAACAAAACCCATAAATGATCCTAGACCATATGTCAACATAAAAATTAACGACATAAACGCTTGTGGCTTGCTAGATTCTGGAGCTGCAGTAACAATTTTGGGCAATAATTCCCATTTAAATTTACGGAATTGCACTTTGCACCAGGATCACCACATTGAAATGATAGCAGCTGGCGGCCAATTATTGAAAGACATTGGTTATTTAAATTTGCCAATTACATTTGAAGGCCAGTTTCATATTATAAAGGCTTATGTTGTTCCAGAAGTAGACACCTCGATTATTTTAGGTGTAGATTTTTGGCGAGTATTTCAGATTTGCCCAAAATATTTAGGCAGTATTAAATTGTCCAATACCTCTTTGGCAGAGATTAAAACAAACAATAGTGAAAATTTCATATATTCTTATGAAAATTTATTAGAATCACAAAAAGCAATAGCAGATAACATAATAACACAGTTCAAGTCAATATCAACTGAAAACAAGGGTTTAGGTAGAACAAATATGATTATTCACCGAATTGATACTGGCGACGCCCAACCGATAAGACAGAGATATTACAGAATGTCCCCCGAGAAACAGCGCATTCTAATGGAACAAGTAGATGAAATGCTGTCTCTTGATGTAGTTGAGCCTTGCGAAAGTGCCTGGTCCTCCCCTGTCCTTATTGTAAATAAAAAGAACGGTCAACCTAGGTTCTGCCTTGATAGTAGAAAGCTCAATGCAGTCACGAAGCGCGACGCTTATAGTTTGCCATATGTTGCTGAGATTCTAGACAGCCTTCGCGACTCTAAGTACCTATCGAGCGTAGACCTCTCAAAGGCTTTCTGGCAAATTCCTATTGCAAAAGAGGATCGCGACAAGACCGCATTTTACGTACCCGGTAGAGGAACTCTGCGTTTTAAGACCACCGCTTTTGGACTGACTAACGCGCCTGCTACACAACAGCGTTTAGTAGATCTGCTCTTCAATGATAGGGAATTTAAAACCTTTGCGTACTTAGATGACATTATTATCATCAGTTCCACATTTGAAGAACACGTTTCTCGTCTCTTACGTGTTTTGGATAAATTAAGTCAGGCAAATCTTACAGTAAATTTCGACAAGTGCAAATTCTTTCGAAGTGAACTTAAATATCTGGGATACATCGTTGATGCACGTGGTTTGCGGACGGACCCTGAAAAGGTGGAAGCTATCATTAACTTCCCTACCCCTACTAGTAGAAAGGAACTAAAACGCTTTCTCGGTACAGCTACCTGGTATCGACGTTTCGTCCCTAATTTCAGTACAGTCGCTGGACCATTAAATAAGTTAACAGCTAATGGTAAAAAAGCTCCACCTTTCCTGTGGTCTCCAGAAGCTGACTCGGCCTTCAATGCTTTAAAAGAATGTCTCGTTACCGCACCAGTACTTTCATGTCCAGTTTACGACATGCCCTTTGAAGTACACACTGACGCTAGCAATTATGGAGTTGGTGCCATGTTAACACAGACCCTAAATGGAAGAGAACACCCCATCGCCTACATGAGCAGATCTTTAACCAGTGCCGAGAAAAACTACAGCATCACCGAAAGGGAGACTCTCGTTGTGTTGACTGCACTCGAGCACTGGCGTTGCTATCTCGAAAACGGGCAGACATTTAAGGTGTATACCGACCATTCCGCGTTAAAATGGTTCCTTTCGCTCGATAATCCGACAGGCCGACTGGCTCGTTGGGGTGTGCGTTTGTCATCATTTAATTTTGAAATCAAACACCGCCGCGGAGTTGACAATGTCATTCCAGATGCACTTTCTCGTGCTTTTCCTAATGCCGCAATCTGTCTTGCCAACGCTGTTGTAAACACAGACGATACATGGTATAAAAAGATATATAATGGTTGTCTTAATGATCCTAGCCATTTCCCAAATTTTATGATTAAAAATAATTCTTTGTTTCGTATTTCTAAAAATAAATCGCCGCTTACAGCTGAATTCACGTGGAAAGAGGTGGTCCCTAATGAATTTCAAGAGCAAGTGATTGCTGAGAATCACTCAGAGCCAACAGCTGGACATCTTGGCATTTTTAAAACTTATAGGCGTTTATCACTTAACTACTATTGGCCTGGAATGCACCAATCCGTCACCAAGTTTGTTGGTTCCTGTTCTGTTTGTTTAACCTACAAAGCACAAAACCACACTACATTGGGTGAAATGGGTCGTCCTAAGCAATGTTCGAGGCCTTTCCAGATGATCTCAATTGATTTTGTTGGCCCCCTTCCGGTTACTCGCAAGCAGAACAGCTATATGCTCGTGATCACTTGCTGTTTCTCAAAATTTTGCCATATCTTTCCTCTACGTCGCGCAACTTCGGACGCGGTGATTAAAATACTAGAGGATTCGATATTTCTAGTTCATGGTATTCCGCAAACCATTTTTTTGGACAACGGTAGTCAGTTCATCAGTTCTGCGACTGATGCCTTATTTAAAAAATATAAAATCCCTAACGTGTACTTCACACCTAAATATACACCGCAAATAAACACCGTTGAGCGATACAATAAGACAATCGTAACTAGTTTGGCAACATTTGTTGAAAACGACCATAGAACTTGGGACACTTTTATTCCCAAAGTACAGTTCGCAATCAACAACTCTGTCAATGAAGCCACCGGTTATACACCTTCTTTCCTTGTGTACGGTAGAGAGCTCGTCCTGTGTGGATCGCATTACACGGATAGCGATCTAGGCGATGAGGTATTATTCTTGCCGCGCGATTTGTATGCCGAAAACCTAGGTTGTCTTTCATCAGTATTTAATGATGTGCAGGCTTCATTGTGGCAAGCACATGTAAAGAATACTGCACATTATAATCTACGTAGGAAACCCGCAGAATTTAATGTTGGTGATTTTGTTTTTAAACGTACCTTCATTCTAAGCGACAAGGACAAATACTTTAGTAAAAAATTAGCAACGAAATTTTTTAAATGCCGAGTTATCGAAAAGCGATCACCTCTCGTATATGTTTTAGAAGATATGTCCGGTAAAAATATAGGCGTCTGGCATATCAAGGATTTAAAGTTAGTAAATAATATGAACAAGTAAAAATAAATCAAATATGTACGGGGAAACATAAAATATTATCTATTCTTCTTCAAATTGTAATTATCATTTTAGTCACCTGTGCAATTATCACAGATGATCTTTTTTTCATGAAAGGTCACGTCAACAACACTCTTATTATGTTGTTGCCGTTTATTTATTATCAAGATGACGGTATGTTAGGTTGAGAGAAAGAGGAAGTATGAATGAGTAGTGTTAATTGCAATTTGAGGTAAGCGGTCGGGTTTTCTTAAAGAATAAAACCCTTTCCGTGACGAGGGGGGTAATGTAACGTTATACGTACATTGTTTGATATAATTCCATAGTTTTACCATTTTACAAAAAAAAAAATACATTCAATCCTAATCCTATTTAATATCTGTAAAAAAATATAATAATATAACTCTTTGAAACATAAATTCATCAATACGATGCGCCATACTATTTGCGTTCGATGAGTACCTACTCGCAATTCTTTTGTCTGCGCTCGGCTGATCCCGCCACATAGATAACGGTCGCAGGCGCACCGCGCCCGCACCCGCCTTTCCCCACCTGAGCGACAGACATACGCCACCCGGCTGCAGAAACGAACGCACATACCTATTTGACGGTCTCTGCTACGCAGCTAAAAGTTATTCCTTTTTTCGCGCGTAACCGTCACATATAGTTGTTCGCCTCGCAATACATTGTGAAGTTATTCATAAGTGATTTTCCAACCCCAGCTTGGGTAAGTGGTGCACATTATTATATTGTATCATGATATCATCGTCATTTACTGACTTTTAGAGCTTGTTTGTTTACATTCATAAAACATGTAATTTAGTTTCATTTTCATAGTAGCTACATTTAAACATCTTCGCACATCATTGTCATCTAGCTTTGATCTATTTAGCTAACTGTGAAATGGCTTAATATATTTTCCAATTCATCTTTCATTTCTACCCAACTTAATTTTAAAATAATTTAAATTATTATTTCATTACATTGTAATCTCCGTGTCTGATTGTGAACATCCACGGCATCACTACTACGGGCCTAGTGCTCCCATCACGCCGTAGTCGTGGATGCTCACAGGAGTGTCTGAAACGCCCCGTAACACCCTTATTTGTTGACGCGTTCCAGGGTTCAAGGTCCGGGTTAGAAAAATACCCCACTCGGCGGCGCTTCCAGTTGGACTCACCAGCCATCAGCCTACGCCCTACTCCAGACTACTCGCCGAGCGCCTGCTTCCACCTGCGGCTTGACTCAGGACAGTACTGGACCACTGAGGGATAAATAGAATACAGCACCTAATTGTAGAACGGCCCGAACACCACCACTGTTGCCCCTCCGGCTTGACTTGGCTTTGGGAAATAAATATATTTGTAAATGGGTTCCGCCTTCTTCTTATTTCACGCCTTATCCCTAGGGACGTTGGAAGAGGGTAGGAGCATAAACCGTTTCACAATGTGGTATATAAAGAAGTGCTTAGTTAAATTATCATATCATATATAGACATACAAATTCTGCTTCGACATAGTAAACAGATACACAATATAGCTGTTAAACTCCAAGCGTGTGTAACCTACGTGAAGCCATTCTAAATCCAACCAAAATAAAGACAACTTTTCTTCGAAATTCATCATGAGCCACGTATAAGCCAGGAAGAGTCATCACACCTGCTCAAAGTTACTGCATGGTGTGTTGTTTACGCTGGAGGCGTCATCGAGCCGCCGTAAGCCGAAGAGAAGTAGTCAACGTATTTCTCTGTCCTTAAGGAATAAATTGGAACTGGACAGCATGACGTCAACAAGCTTCAGACTCTTCAAGCCCTCAAAGATAATATCCGCCGATAAGTTCTGGCAAGAGTGATGGAAAATGCAATAAAGCGGGCCCGAATGTGGCGAAGACCAGTATCATTTTCTCGACTAAATGGAAAAATATATATAAATATATATATATTAATATAAATAAACATTATCCAAAAGCAAATCTATATAGATATAATAAAGTTTTTCATTCATACAAAAATTATAGCCAAAGAACATCGATTGATAACGATTACATCACCCTTTTAGTAAGTTTATATCGTGTTGGTTGTAGGATACATAAATTTAAAGCAAAGTGGTCTTCCACTATTTGTACCTTCCCTTTGAAATCGATCCCACGAGACCTCTGCAATGAAAACCCAACGCTCTAGCTATTAGATCACGAAGTCAGTTCAGTTTATGCACATTTTATGTAAATTTATATGTAATTTTTATATTTCGATATAATAATAATAGATAAGCAATTTTTGGTCTACGCGAACAATTTTGCGGGTGGAAAGCTATGTTTGGATAATAATTTGCAATATCCCGCCAGAACTGGTAAAACGTAACAGTAAAAATCGGGTAGTCGACGCAGGCGAAGCCGCGGGCGGAAAGCTAGTTAATTAATAATTATAACACGGATATGTATTGCGAGAGTAAGTGTAGCTATAATGACATCTAAAGAGAGAGAAAGAAAGAAAAAATATTTATTTGTCACATCGATAATAAAACCTAAGTGTTTTTGATAGATTTTTTGACAATAAACAATTTAATTTTAATACATACTTTAACACCCATTTTTAGCCCTTTAAGGGATGAAATTCCAATAAGCCTAAAATATGTGTTTCTTTAATTAAATAGAAGAGCAGAATTACTAAATTTCAATTGATTTTGATAATAAATAATTTAGTTTTATACAAATTTAACATCCCTTTTTACCCCTTTATGGGATGAAATTCCAAAAAGCCTTTAACACTTGTTTCTTCAATTGTATTGAAGAGTCTATGTACTAAATTCCAAGTAAGTTTGCCTTTAAACAACATATTTTTCATACAAACTTTAACATCCCTTTTAACCCTTTTAAGGGATTTAATTCAAAAAAAGCTTAAACACGTATTTCATTATTTTATATTTAGAGGCTAAATACCATATTTAATTCATTTCAAATAAAAAATTACAGAGTTTCATACAAACTTTCATCCCCTATTTCACCCTTTTAGAGAATGAATTTCCAAAAATCCTTACTTAAATGACGCCTACAGTATAAAATTAACATTCCCTAAAAAATTCAAACTTCTATCATTAGTGGTTTAGGCTGGGCGTTGATATGTCAGTCGGGACATTGCCTTTTATATATATATAGATTAGTTTAGGAATATCCCGGATAAAACGTAGGAATTTTTTATCGACCAATCACAAGAGATAAAGCCTTTAACTATGTTTTCCAGTCTGGATATCTCCCAAAAGGTCACAACCGAAAAGGAATCTAATTTTAGCTCGAGAATATCGTAGCTTAAAGCTAGGCACTGTAGTTACTAAATTTCGGAAAACGACAAAAACCAACGACGTTCCAAAAAGACTTTTTGTATACCAAATCCAATAAGATCTTGTGTCAAGTACTCGAGTCAATGGCACGTATAAGCTATTTTTTTTAGATACGGCAAAACAGTGCCACATTGATGGCGCTTCACCTTCCCCAAATATGTACATAGAACAACATCACGCCCTCACTTTGCCGATGACGAGTAAGGCAGCAAATGCTGGCTGTAAGCTATCAAGAAAATTCCAGATGAGAAAACAGAAAATCAATTTATCCGACCTGCATCAAAACACACACACACACATCATGCTCAGCAGTGACTTACTGGACTTAACTTAATGTCCTATATTCCCTAGATGGGCAGAAGGCGTCCACAGATGTCCTCCATCGCGATCGGTCTTGAGCTTCACGCTTCACCTCTCTCTACGATATTCCGATGTTAGCCGCTTCTGCCAACACGGTGCCACGTCAGATTTGACGAGGACAGCCACGCTTTCTTTTCCCTTGGGGATTCCAGTCCAAAGTTTGAGTGATGTGGTCGGGACCACTTCGGAGCGTGTGGTCAATCTATCTCCACTTGCGACGCTTGATCTGCTCAGCAGTAGCGCTTGTGAATACCAGATGATTATGAATCTATTCTTTAAAAGATCCAGACAATGAGTTGTGAGTTTTTTCATCTTTGCTCAATCGGAAGATGAAACTCAAGACTTCATATTCAGCAGTACGTTAGGACATATCGCCTCTAAACATAGAAATCGCTTGCTAGGTCAAGTCAACCGAAACCCTCACTCAATTAGTATTCAGTTCCGCGTAAGATTAGAGCACGGATAATTCCTCCTGTCTCGTAAGTAGACGTGATCAGAACCAACTCCAGACTCACATTAGCTCTAATGGCCGCGATTTAGACATAATTGTAGCATATCAATTTGTCTAACAGCCTGGCGGTTTGAATAAGCATGGAGATAATGAGACTAACTTAACCTAAATTTGGATTGTTTAACACGTTTGTTGCCGTAATTACTGAAACAATTAAAAATCCATTGCGTCTCGCGCGAGGCGAGTCCTTGGCAACGAACGTGTTAAAGATTTTATTTGTCTGACTCCTTGCTAGGTTTGCCCGTATTGTATTTGACGGGAACGTACTGCCGGTATAAAAAGTGTCTTATGTTCTTATCCAGACTTATTTACCTACCTGTGTTTAAGATTTCATCCAAATCAGTTTACCTGTTGAGGCGTGATTTATTAAAAATCTTCTGAACATGCTAACTTTCACATTAATAATAGCAATTTGGAAGTTGAGTCATTTTATGTGTATTTACTACTTATCTTTGGATGTTAGATCTGCTGCCTCTAAATCATTGTCTATGGCCGAGTTTCTAACCTCTAAGTTATCGCAGAACTAATGTGACAAATTGACAAGCACGTGTTATCTGCTGTGATTGGTTGAGTAAATCTTCAACAGCCAATCACGGCAGATAACGCGTGCTTGATAATTTGTCACATTAATTCTGCGATAATTTGCGATAATTTCATGCAAGTTTGTGACGACGACGACAAAGTTACAAATTATACAAACTAAGTTGGAACGGGAACAACGGTTCAAACTATTCTGCATTTTTTATTTTATGCCACTACATTGTTTTAGTAGTTTATTTAAGTTTGTCTGGACCTGGATTGCAGCTTTGAGTTGGTGGTCTCGAAAGAAAACAGAAACGCAGGAAAAAAGAAACAGTAACTAAATAGAAGGGGTCAAATCATAAATTTGTTTTACTGAAATAATATAAAAGACAATGTGAAAAAAATAAACTTCGTACCGTACGAAGTTTGTTCACAGTCCACATGAATTTTGAGTAGTATTACCTTTAATATCTTTTGTTTTTCCTTTAAGAACACAGCAAACTGAACGACAAAAATCATACTTGACTAGGTTCCACGACCGAAATAACTCCGCCACGTTTGCAAAATATCAAGTGACGTTATTAGATATGCTGGCTGCAAAATGGAATACGATTCGTTATTGATTGGAACGTTAGGAAGAAAGGAATGTGTGACGCTGTGTCGTAATTTAATTTTCTCAAACATGCTTGGAAAATTGAGAATTATTTTGACAACCTTCTTCGAGATAAATCGAAATTGCTGTACTGGCCAAATACATGCGAGCAGCGGCCGGCAAAAGTTGTACGAAAATACATATGTGTCGTGGTTTAGCAGCCAAATAAATTACAAAGTAAACTCATATAAATGATAAATTATTTTTATTTCTGTAAGTTGGTTTGTACAAACACTTTTACATGTCGAACATATTTTTTAAAACTAGATGAGGTCGGCGTTTCCTATCTGACTACTCTGAGAAGAAAGGCCGAAACAAACTCAGAGGTCACAGTCTCTTTTAAAGTCCAGACAAAATATTGGTTAGATCATGTGAAGAGCATGTAGGCTGATGTCTGAAATGGTCTTTTGAGGAAAGAACTAGCCAGATTGAGTGGACCTGTCCAGTCAGTGCACGCATTTGTCAATAACCGAGCAGCTCAACTCAGAATTTAAGGAGCTCAACGATTCGACGAACAATACCAAAGAAAGGACATTCAAGGCCGCATAAACTACTCAAACTGCCAGACCATGATTAAAAATTAAGATAAATTTAAATTAAAACAAAAAAGGATGATCCACATAGTCTTCACATTCACAATAATTAATATAAAATAATATAATACTTTAAAAAGTAAATATTCTTGTCATTGCAAGAAAACCAAAAAATAATAATATATATATTATAATAACAAAATTCACGGTGCAAAATATAACAAAAAAAAACAAAATTAATTCGAGCAGCTCAATCCCAAGTCTTTTTGTCTTCAAGGTAATATTTAGTTTTATAAAACGCTTTCTGGCACAACTTACGTTTAATGAAAGATTTGAATTTATTAAGACTTAGATCTTGTACGTGGCTTGGAAGCTTATTATAAAAGCGTACACATTGACATCTAAACGAGCCACCTATTTTCTTGAGCCTTGTTGTAGGTACTACAAATTTGTGTTTATTTCTAGTATTTATGTTATGGATATCACTGTATTTTTTAAACAATTTTATATTTTAATGGGCATATAAAAGATTTTCATAAATATACTGAGAAGGCACGGTCATTACATTCATCTCCTTAAATTTCTCTCTGAGAGAGTGTCTCGGGCTTAAATTATAAATTGATCGAACAGCTCTTTTCTGTAAAACAAAGATATTCTGGATGTCGGCGGCATTTCTCCACAACAGAATACCGTACGACATCACACTATGAAAATAGCTAAAGTATACTAAACGGGCTGTCTCTATGTCAGTTAAATTACGAATTTTTCTAACAGCATAAGCTGCGGAGCTTAGCTTCTTTGACAATTTATTTATATGTGGGCCCCACTGAAGCTTAGCATCCAAAGTAAAGCCTAAGAATACTGTGCTATTTTCAGGATTCAATTCTTCGCCCTTTATCAACACATCGGTTTTCACCTGCCTAACGTGAGGTAGGGTAAACTTAATGCATTTGATTTTTTTTTCATTAAGAAGTAAATTATTTACATTGAACCAGTGAACTACTTTTGAGATCGCGCTATTTACATCGTCAGTAACCAGCTGCTGACGTTTAATTTTAAACGAAAGTGAAGTATCATCCGCAAACAACACTATATCATGGTTATCCTTTATGAGGTAAGGCAAGTCATTAATATAAATAAGAAACAAGAAAGGACCAAGAATCGAGCCCTGTGGGACTCCCATTGTTACCATAGATCCAGGAGATCTTTTTCCATTAACGTCAACGGTCGTATTATGTCGTGTAGTTTAAAATGGATCGAATTTTTACTCCAAAACATGGTAACTAAGGAGGTAACTTATCACAGGTTTTATTCAAATTTCAAACTGGCTTACAAATAGAAAGCTGTTTATTGAAAAAAAAAACAAATGAACACTTTAACGCGGGCAAAATTATTGTTGTTCGTCATTGATTTTGAAAAGTAATTGTATTTGACAAAATGAGTTCTAGGTTCTAGTTTTAATTACCATGCATTATTTGAGAAAAGTACTTTACAAGCCATGGCCACAACTAGGAATTGATGGGCTTACGTATATTTGACTCGGCTTCGCCACGGACCACATTTACACGTTCGTACATCAATGCATGTTTTTCTGGCCGCTGTAGTAATGTACTACTAATGTATTGCTGGAACGAAAGCCGTCGATTTTTGTATTTGAATTCTGAATTCAAGTTCATTTTAAAATTTAGGAACAACAAGCTCTATGCAAATTTAACTGATTTGATTTTACTTATGACAAAGGGACAAAGTTTCAATTTGCATTGCAACCAATACTTTTTTAGGACCTTTTAATTCCTAAAAACCATTTATAATACACAACGCTTAAGTCGATATTTGTAGGTGCGGTGGCTTAAAAAAATCTTGAAGTATATAGAAAAACAGCCTTTCTTATAAGCAAAACTTTAAAAGGTAAATTACTTTTGCTTGCAGGGCTTTTTATTGACGCTTCAAAAATTATTTTTTCTTTGGTACTGTAGCGACCCCAGCGATGCGATAGCAGGTAAGACAAGACTGTTAGGAAATAGGTCATGGGTTGACGAATTACCGACCGCATTGTTGGGACTTCGTGCAGTTTGCAAAAACGACCAAAATGTAAGTTCGGCAGAATTGGTTTTAGGACACACGTTGCGTTTACCGGGCGATTTTTATCACGAGGCAAAGGAATCACAAGTAGGACATCTGCCGACATTCGTAAGCAAATTGAGAAACATAATTAATGACATGCGCCCACAGTCACGAGCGGATAGCGGCTCGCGGAAAATATTCATTCACAAAGATTTGAAAACTTGTACTCACGTATTCGTTAGGAATGATATGGTAAGGAAGCCATTGACACCGTCGTATAGTGGCCCATACCAGGTCATTAGCAGAAGCGAGAAGACTTTTGAAATACAAAAGGACAACCGTCAATCAACCGTGTCCATCGATAGAATAAAGCCAGCATATATTATAAACGACAATACTGTGCCAGAAAGCGTAGGAAATAAAATCAATATAGAAACACATAAACAGCAGGTTGAGCAAAATCCGCTACCGCCTATGAATAGAACCACGCGCTCGGGTCGTGTTATCAAGAAACCCGTGCGATTTTTGCACAACTAGCAAAAAATTGTTCAGTTATGTTGTAAGTTTAAGGTATTTCTTGTACAATTCACTAATAACAGTGTCACATTGAAGTAAAGAGCATATAAATTTTAAAACATGGGAAATACACCAAATAAAGAATACGTTGCCATAGCCCAAGCCCAGGTAGTAGCTGGACAACAATTAGAAAACAAAATTAATTATTTTGGGATAATACTTATCATCATCGCGGTAATATTGGGCATTTTGTTATGTTACGCAATTAAGAGAGGTTGCATAGGCCAATTGAGAAATTGGTTGAAAAAGGAAGTAATTACACTGACGGGGACAACGGTAGTGCCTGCACATATGGCCAATCCGGCAACCGCAGGAACTGCAGCAAGTTACGTGTAAACAGTGTCCACAAAAAGTGAATTGTGCAAGAATCATCAGATTAATGTAGTGTGTTATTCAGAGAGCTCGTTCGCTGACGTAGCAAGCGAACAATGTATTTGTTATAGTGAACAATGTACCGTTACAGTTATAGCTGTGGTTTTGTATTATGATTGTATTTTATCAAGGGATGGCGATTTTTTTTTAACTGGCGCTGTCATAGCGGAAGCTAGCCGGCCTTTGTGGTGTTATTGATTATTACAGAGTGGACGTTATGACAGTTACCCTTAAACTCATGTGACTTAGTACTAAGTAGGTATATGTTATGTAAAGACGGCTCCGAAACACTCGAGAGACCGCACGTTGTAGATAAGATAGCGTGTAAGCAATATTTTCGCCATATTGTATTGTGTAGTGCTGTACGCACCATTGTAAACCTAATGTATACCAAAATTTAAAATATGTTAAATTTTTGGAGAAAGGGGGGGTGTGATGTAGCGACCCCAGCGATGCGATTTGCTGAATTGCATATTTTGTTATTTGAAGGAACGCCAGCGCCGGGCTCGCCAGTCGCTTACATACCTTCACCTTGCCACGTCATATTTTACGGTACGAATTGTAACTAAGTATTGTGAACCAAATTAAACAGTTTTCATATTCAGTATAAACCAAGTTGCGTATAATTTATCTGGACCCTAAACATAACACGCACAACAGTACAAAAATAACATGAACTATCTTCAAGAGTCCACGTCTTAACCTTTTTAGCATACTTTTTTTTATTTCCCCGGAGAGTTCTATTACTTCAGCCTTGCTGTTTCTGAAAAAGTGTACTAAAACTGTTTTAAAAGTTTGTTATATTATTATAAAATCCTGGAGAACTTTCACGAGATTCACACGAAAAGTTCTAAACAAAAATGCATCGAAAGTAGGTTGTAGATCAAATCTGATTAGATTGTCAGTCAGAAAGAGCCTAATGGCCTAATAGTACCTCGTCAAAATATGCACTATTTTAAACACTAGCCCAAGCTTTTATGTATTTTTTTCTAATCAATAAACTAATCTACGACTAGATTGGCGGAATATTGATTTTCACGACCCATTGTCAAACCGTGAAAAGAGCGAAATAAAACTCCTTTCAAACAACTATTATTTTGTTGGCAGAATCAATGAACTATTCAGTTCAGGTAGGTAGTTTCAGTGCAGGCAATGCAAAATGCACTTTGTTTTTAACCGACATCAAAAAAGGAGGAGGTTATCAATTCGTCTGATTCTTTTTTTTTTATGTATGTTCCCCGATTACTCAAAGACGCCTGGACCGAATTGGCAAATTCTTCTTTTGTTTGAAAGAGTATATTTTACAGGTGGTGCCATGGTCATCAGGTCTGGAACTCCTTAATGATGAGTATGTCACGGATATAAAATATCTCGAATAGTTAACCGACTATGATGAAGCAAATACTTATAAATAAATGGTGCTGATTAAAATGGTACCATCGAACTGTTCTGTTGGAGAAGCCGGAAGGTAGGCAAGGGAACTCAGAAATAAAACAATTTATACTAGTCGTGTTTGGGCTTATTAGAATCGTCACAAGATTTACTTTGGCTATAAATGATTATCATGTTAATTGGAGGTACCTACCAAAACTAAAAAGATAAAAATAAAAAACTTTTTGTCAAAAAATCAAACCGACTTCCAAAACAAAACACTACAAAACGAAAAATAACTTGCTTTGCCGAAGTCGGTGTTTTTTGTACCCTTTGTTTTTCGCTTTTCGACACCGACGTCGGTTTGATTTTTTGATAATAAGTTTTTAAATTGTCACATTTGAATATCGAACGATTTTCTTCTTTTTTTTTTTTTTGTGTTTAATTAATTATTGTATTTTTTGTTTTAGTGGTACCTCGGTACTGCATTTTCCAGTGTATATGAAAAATATTTGCATCTACTTCGGTTTCGTTATATTTGAATTACAAAACTGACAGCGGTTACAGCCAGGTACCTAGAATATTACTTCAAAATCGAGAGAATGTAAATGAAGTTTTTAAAAATGGAACAAGTTTAGAACAAAAGTATCGTAAACTATTTGGCTGTTGCGGCTTCAAGATGTAAAATAATGTGGACGCGCGAAAAATTTTTTGAGTGAAATTTTATTTCAAATTTTATTAAAATGTCTTCAACATCAAGTGAAAAGTGTGAAAATACTCCACCAGATATAACAAATAGAGCAGTTGCGGCTACGAATAATTTAATACCAGAAAAATCAAGACATGTAAGAGAAATTAAATACTTAAACACACTGCCTGAAATACTTATTTGTCTATATCTGTGTTTTATTCCTTTCTTCGTAGATAAAATCTTGTATGCAACTGTACGTTATTGGTCTTTTAATAACCCACCTATTTCGGTACGCGCTACGCTTGTACCGAAAAATGGCACTCGTATTAATAGACCGTCCATAACGTAACAGTTGCATAAATAGCTATTTTAGTGTCTATGCGAAATTTTCTTTATTGGTAATTATAACATAATTTGAATATAGATCTTTGACTTTTTTTGTTTATACATACATGTCATTTGAAGTATGAACATTTTTAGGAAAATATTGATTTCTGAACCATTGATTTTTTTGTACCTACTATCTATTGTATTTTCCGGTGTATTTATCTAAAATTTCTTTTTTACAATCTACGTTTGAAATTATCACACTGTACAGTTCAAATATAGAAAATAGCGTTGCGGAAAATATTTCGGATAAGAAAATGTTTCGAATGAAATCAATTTCCAAACCGATTCTGCTGTTGTATTGGTGTATTTTAATTTTTCCGTTACATGTGTAATTTACTTTTCTCTATAAATTACATCATTTTTCAGAACTATATGATTACTATTTACATGCAGATAGGCATAGGGTTTCCTTCATTGAACCTGTCAGGATTAGTTCAAAAAGCCGCTGTATTCTACCAACATTGTGACCGCTAACATCCCCGATACCTCTACGCAAAATTATCCAAGCATTTTTGTAGTGCGAGTTGAAACCCGCAACTCTCGCTATGTTTGGCTTAATCTGCTCACCAACTCGTTTTTAGTTTCTAGCTTCATTCGCTACTCGCTGATCGTCGGCGGTGGAACGAGTGTGTAAATCCCAATTTATAAGTACCATATCTTAGGTGACTTAAACATTTTCGTAACGGGAAGGGAAAATAGCAACAGACGAAACAATTTGCAATAGGAAGAAGATCCCTTTAATTAAATTGATTTAAACGTTCATGAAAATCTTTTTGCCCCACACTAGGAATTTCTTTCTGTATCGTGGGTGCGTTTACATACATTTAAACTCACATACACAATACACCCAGATCTGGAACAACTATCTGTAGTAGGTCATACAAATATTTTTTTCGTGCGGGAGTCGAACCCGCAAAACGCCTATCGCTTAACCACTACGCCGACAATATCGTCACCAATGGTATTAAGTTGACTTAATATACCTATTTTTGTAAACTAACTAATTTATTCTTAGGGGAGACCTATGTTCAGCTGTGTTTGTCTTTTGGCTGAAATGATGATGCTCAAGATGATGACTCTATGCCTACAATGTTGAACACCGACAACGCTCTGACAATGCAAAAGGATTTTGCGTTCCCCACCACGCGCTGGTGCGACGCCGAATTTTATTTGGCCATAAACTTCCACAAGAGAAAAGCATATACAACACAGCCTCAAGCCAACCACATAACCTACTTAACCGTTGCTAGATTTTATCAAAATTGTCCGGCAAAGGTCGGCCGATCCGTAGCTGTGAACATTCCCGCTAACTGCAGGGGTATCGCACACCCTCCTGTATAATCTCTTGATCTCATTTACTCCAATTTTGCCGCAGGACGTTACATGTTACTGCGCAAGGAAAATTAGAGTTGATTGGTGTAATGAGTAATTTTTTATCTACATATATATGTATTTATGTATATATATTATTTCTTATCGTGTCGATGACAATTATAAATAAAAAGTGTTCGGCCCAGAATTCAGCCATGGCAACACCATTCGGTGACGCAATCATAAAGTCTTCACAAGAACAGGTGACAGGGCATGCTGCTCCGAGAGATGTGCCATGGTCTGCAGAGAGATATACGCACAAGCACTGAAGACTAGAGCAATCCGAGAACACCCACCTGTGTAGGTTTTCTTTGTTGCAGCCGACCCGAGGGCGGATTTATAACATTCCAGGTCGACCACGGAAGCGCGTGCCTAGGTGGAAGGCTCTTCGATGGCTCGATGAAATTGTCAAGAAACTTGAGCTTATCTCGCCAAAGGTGGCAATATAATAAGATCTAATTATCTTAACTAATCTCAGTCAAACAAATATCACCAAGAAGTAATGTTTGGAAATACTAATTCGATTAAAAAATTCTCATTTCCGAAAATTTATTATACGGGTAATGCAGATTAGGCAACGGAAACTGCGGAAAAGTTGGTCGCAACTGTTTTAAAAACAAAAAAAAAACGAAATAGAAAACTGAACTGTTTAAAACTTTGCATGAAAATGAAAACCGACAAAGTATCACCGGGCTCGCGCACGAAGGGTTCCGTACCATTATCGCAAAAAACTTTAAACTTCTTTAGTATTTTTTGTTATAGCGGCAAGAGAAATACATCATCCGCAGAAATCATCTGCCGTAGAAATAAGTATAATTGTAAAAGAGATGTGTAACTTTAGTTTTTGGTGTACAATAAAGTATATTCTATTCTATTCTATTCTATCATCTGTGAAAATTTCAACTGTCTAGCTATCACGGTTCATGAGATACAGCTTGGTGACAGACATACAGACGGACCGCGAAGCCTTAGTAATAGGGTCCCGTTTTTACCCTTTGGGTACGGAACCCTAAAAACGAGCAACTACAAAATTAACTTATCTCAAGACTATTTTCTTTTTCAAATGACTTCTGTAAACGTTAGTTCCAACTTCAAAGTGACTGTCGTATCATTACATATTCCTTTGGGAAGAGTAGGTACAGGACAGGATTATCCGATACAAGGCGAGCGATCAAAAGCCGAGACATCTAAAGTACTGGCAGTAAATAATAGAGCTATGTATTAATAACTGGAGCGAGATACAGGGCAGGTACAGACAATAGAACACAGACTAACATCGAGTATCATGCGTGGCTTGTAATAAACAACGTTGTCTTGTTACTAGGGCTTATAATTGAACTACACTATTACCTTTTGCCAAAGTAGTCTACAAATACTAAACTAAGTTTTACTAATTACTCCTAAGGTTCTTATGGTCATAAAACTATTTTTTGTCACAACCTATTAGGGCTTAGCTTGTCTGATCAATTACGAGTCGAGGGCGATGTGACAATTACAAAATATTAAGGGACAGAACTACATAAAATACTCGTGTATGTCTTAGGAAATACCCAACTAGTCGCACATAAAGGACATCCTGCCTGTTAAGGATTCCTGTGTTACGTGACGTATTAGGGTAAACTGAATGTAATTGGGATGAATATATACGAGGCATAATGTGGACAGAGTTTTATGACGGAGCAGCTCATTTATGTCATAACCAGACCCATCTATATGCCATATATATTTAAGAGAATTTACGTACAATATTACGTTAAAAATAAAAGGTTCCCGATTTTCTCAAGGTTGAATGACAAGAATCCCGAATTATGCAAAACTTAATGCCCCCAATTTTTGTTCCGGCAACAAATGTTGACAAATGGCCAAATAATCCCCAAACCCTTAAAAACAGGTGCTCTTCCATTTTAACTTTAAAAGTAACGCTGCATAAAGCCAATCCATCAAAATTTACTGAAATATGCCTTTCATTATTCATGCATGTATACGCTGTTGAGGATAATTAAAACAAACAACTTCAAGAATGCCTTGTCTACAATCTGCATTTTTATTGGTGACTGACAACATGCTTGGAATAACTTGGACGTAGAGGGTCGTTTAGTTACCAACCAGTGACGATGCAACTCAATATAAAGAGGACTTTACGAGAAAAGGGTTCACGTCCTTCGTTTCAATCCTAGAATATTTTAAATTGAAACATTCGTACGTTGGACCCGAAATGCATGGAACGTACAGTTTTTCCGATATACAATCAAATTCGAACGTGGAATGCTTCATTTGTTTTCAAAATTCGAACGTATAGTTTGTTTTTCCGAAGTCGTAATGGCTTTGCTGGTGCGACTAAGCTCTTATTTTGTTCTTGCGGTGTAACATTCATTTACTATTTGTAAAGCGTTAAAATTATTGTTGTTCTAATAATCGTTTCCTTTTCTTGAGTCTTTTGTGATTAATCGTTTACCTATATACATCAGAATATTTGACCGCACACCTTTTACCGTTAAAATCATCACACAGAGACAGATAAATTACAATACTCTCACTAGAATTACAGTAAATCTTTGGTCGTTCATCAAAGACTCTTGTTCAAGACAAGAGTCAAGAATTGAGGTCTGAATCGTTTTCCGCCAAAATACTACAAATGGCCGCCAATAAGTGATCTGTTATTAATATTTATTGGCAACTTGGCAAGGTTTGCTCTGTGTTTTTATGTTGTTAGTAAGTTCATACGTTCTTTTTTTCTAAGAATTGACCAGATATAAATAATCTAGTAAATAAAAACTCGTCATCATGACTTTAATAATATTAGACACTAATAACAGGACAAAAGGCACTATTTTTGCGTTTTACCATAGCAATAGCGGCCATCGACATACCTACATTTATTGGCATTCAAAATTGATTATAAAACTAAAATTGCAAAAAATTGCACAATTGAAGAAGGAATAAACTGGCTCTGAGCACAAATTCCAGTAAAATCATAATTTGCCGAGAATTAAGCCAAAAAGAGATTTTTGGGCCCTTTGGAGAAGATTTTTTTTATGCACACTTAGTATCAATGAGGATTTCATTATAATGGTATCCCTAACGTGCATGTAAATTTTAAGCTTCTTTGGTATTTATGCAAGGGTGAATGTCTATTTTGACCGGACTAAAATCCGTTACCGTCTTGAATCGACATTTATTTTATCATCAGATGAAACCATTTTACCCTTTGTATCACTGTGATATCCATTATATTTGTGTATCATTTGTTCGAGATCCAAATAAATAAATAAAACGATACATAGTTTATTGGTCGGCTTCCTAATTTTCTACGAAATAACATTAGGGACTGGGCATTAACTAATATTGCTATACCTATACAACTTTAGCACGATTCTATTACAATATACTTTATTTAATACATACCTATCCACATTCAGAGTTTCATGAAACTCGATCAAGAACTCACACAGAATGCCTTAGGGAAGGATTAACCTTTAATGCCTTTAGATATACACCTTCAAGATCTCAAGGATCCCATCACACGGTACCTAACTCTTACTTAAATCCATAAATAAGTTCCCTTTGTTATGTTACTGTTCTGGAGCATGAGAAGCATAAACATGTTAATTTATGTGGGTCGTAGTCATATCGTTGAATCGGCATTTTCATGAAGTGATAAATCATCTCAAACTCAAAGCATTTGCGTTAATTAACCCCTCATATGCCCCTCAATTACCCTCGGAACGCAAATCTACTCGAGACACAATGGCTTTTTAATTGTTTTACTTGATTACGGCATACTTGGGGTTAAACTAATTTACAGGCACTTTTCGACTGTCAAGGTTTTAAAAAAGATGAAGCTGTTTGCTGTTGCTGTTAAGGTGTCACATGAATTATAAAGTGAGGAAAAAAGTGCAATGGTAACGATAGAAAACTGCGAGAACTTTATACTTACAATTCAAAAATATATTACCTTCATATTTTATCTAGGGATACTAATAAAATAGCCAAAAGTCGATTATCAAATCATAAAACTGAATATTCAACTATTTGATCGGTCACATCATGAAATGGCCAATTCTTTGATACGGTTACGACATAGACACAGATAGGAGCGGGCGAAATAATCTCTGACACAACAACACACACTCAATACAATAACGTGCAGAATATCCAGTATAACTAGACCTGCGACTATTGGAACTAAAACCAAAATATACCGAATTTGACTTCTAAATAACATTTGTCTTGACAACCACCGCCATTCTAGAATTCCAACGCACACTGGTACCATTTCTATTATGTTGTTCCTAGATTTATCATTCAAATAATTGGCAGATAATTAAGTTTTATGTCGACGACTCATATTCCGACGTCTGATAAAGGAATATCAAATATGCCTTTACTAAATCCTCTTGTTGAAATTGACAATAGGAGATACTTAATTAAGGTAGGTTTACACGCAATGCCATGAATAAAGAGAGATGGAGAAGTCTCGGTAAAGCCGCAACCAACCTTTCAGACGATCCATGACCGCGAATACTCCAGGAGTGCACGCATTGACAGGACGATGAATAAACTCTTTTCACCGAAATTTAAAACCATTGGTTAGTATATTTAACCATTGGTTGAGCCAAAGATGAAGAAGAGAATTAAGTTTAACGATCGAAGTAGGTACGTGAATACCTACGCTTCTTGAATTTTTTGAAAGGAATTAATGCTGCTGAGCTGTTTACCTATTTAATAATAAACTACATGATAGTATAATAAAACCAGCCTGTACTTGTCCCAAGGGCAAGGGCCTCTCCTCATACAGAGAAGGCATGAGCATTGATCACCACGCTTGCCCAAGACGAGTGGCGGTTTCAGACTTACGTTAACTATATAACTCCAGGTTTCCTTACGTTGTTTTCCTTTACCGTTGCCCGTGAAAATAAGAATACATATGAATTTCGAAAATTCACATTTGTTCTTGCCCGGATTTAAACCCACGAGCACGAGAGGCGAGGTCTTAGCCACTGGTCTTAATGATTTTAATAACCCAATCGGATTGTATTGGAACCTATCCGAATCAGCTTTATATGCAATCAATAATAAGAATCTTCTGCTTCTACGATTTTATTTTCATCATTTCAGCCGAAAGTCGTCAACTGCTGCACATAGGTGTTCCTCAAGCATCGTCAAACAGGCGCGGATACAGAGGAATGGCAACGGGGGCAATTCCTTCCCCCCCTTGGGTCTCTACCAAACTGAGTCTGAAACTCCAAGTATGATACAAAGATATTATAGCTTAATTCATCTATATTTCCATTTGTGGATATTACTTCACATCACATCATAAGCCTATTAATGTTCCCACTGCTGGGACACAGGCCTCCTCTCTGTGAGAGGGGATGGGCCGTAATCCACCACGCGGGCCCACTGCGGGTTGGTGGATGTCACGTGTCTTCGAATTTTTTGTTCTAGGACGTGCCGGTTTCCTCACGATGTTTTACTTCACCGTTTTGAGAGCATTGGTGATTAAATAATTTACACAAAGTAAAGCGCCTGCCTGGACCTACAACTGTAAGTCACGACCGATACCACTGGGCCACCACTGCTCTATATTACTTAGATAATTATTAATTTGTCCTTTGAGACCTATTTTCCATAAACTCAATATCGAATATAGGTCTCGAACGTCGGCAAATTGTAAAAAAAAATCTCCACTTGGAGAACTTAGTCAGGCATATTTACCCTATGTCTATTATAAGGGTTTTCTAAAAACACTACTAGTCTTCGAGCTTGCAAGTTGCTACCCTAGAATTTCTAGAGAAAGGTATGACAGATTAAAAAATAAATGAACCATATTTTTCTTAAAGCTAAGCAAGGTAATATTTTCAAGCTTGCTATGCACGCTCTTTCACCATTACATTTAAAACTTTTCGGCTTATGTTGCCAAATATTTCCATAGTAATATGAATAGTCAATAGAAAATCTATCTAGATTCGAGGCAGGGTGCTAAAATTTTCGAGCTTACTATATACGCTCGCTCACGCAACCAAAATTGCCTTCGTCCTGATACTTTGAAGAATGGTAAAAACCTGAGTTATAATCTATCTATGAAGTCTTAAAATTTTCGAGCTCGCTCTTCTTAGAAATGGTTTTTAAGCTTTAGTATCACTAAACCTGCAACTCGAAAACAAAAACAAAGAAGGTAATAATGAAAATACGTTCCGAAATGCAGGAAAATCATTTTTACAATGACCACCCCCCCTTTTCGCCCTGTATGGAATAAACATTTGCACCCCCCCCCCCCTCCTGATCGAAAACCTGGACCTGCGCGTGTCGCGTTGCGAAGACCGCGTTCGTGGTCGCCACAAAACACGTTCTGAATAAATCTTGATGCTAAAAACTATTATTATACCAGCGAATGGACGTCGAAGTGGCTAAGAATTGCCTATTGTATACATGAAAAAGCCAACAATCACCATTGTGTATAGAAAATGGGTATAGTCAGCTTTTGTCTCGCCTGCAAAGGTTTAATATCGTTCGCTAAGTGATATTGCATTCGCCGCTTTTTACCAACGATTATGCACAAAAGCAAAAACGTCGCTTCGATACAACTTTAAAGGGGCTTTTCACTATCCGATAGTGCTTTTCAGGTATATAGTATTACGTTGGTTGCCTCTGGTTCTGCAAAACGCTGCTTTATACCTGTGTATCGAATCCGCTAGTAGCTTAAATTTATTTTATTAGGTAGGAATTTAATGGTATCTATTCAATAATGAGGTCGTATTTTTGCCTAATCAAACTTTAAGGAAATAAAAACTCTTTTAATAAATTGTCCTCAATATTTTGTTACTGGTTAAAAAAGTTGGCGGGAGCCAATAAGGAAACCATAAAATATATGTAGAATGGATATGGCATATCATTTTTTTTTGTGAAGAAATGGACTGTAATTTATATAACTTTTGAGTTCAATCATAAAAACTCATTTTATTTTAAATGGTAATAATCTAATGGATATCATTAAAGAGTTTGTATTTGCCTTAACAAAAATTATGGAAATGAAAACTCATTTGTGAACTTGACTTAAATATTTTGTTTCTGGTTATGTTCCGTCAAAAAAACCATACGCAACCATAAGCCAAACCAAAAAAAATATATTGAAAAAAAAAGATAACCACAGCATCTCAGATTTTTTGTGAGGCAACGGCATGTTATTTTTTTTACTTTTGTGTTCATTGCAATCATAAAACCTCATTTTAGAAAACGATCTTTAATGGCACATGGAATAAAACTATGAGATAAACTTGACAATTCTCAGCGAGATATTTGTGATACGTTGTTTAAAAAACGAATGTTAAATTGATTGTTATGTAATGATTTTATTTTACAGTTTTTAGTTCTTTAACAGTTTTAAAGAACGCCTAATAACTTCAAGCCTGGTTAAGATAAACTAGCAAACATATTATTCGAATAATTTCGTTTAATGGACATATTTAATTCTTCGTGGTAGATTATAAATAAAATAAAAATAAATAAAAAAATAAAAATAGTTTATTGTCACAAAGAAACATACATTAGTATACATCGATTAACAAGATTTTAAATTACGCTGTAGAAGTCTGTATACAGATATTGTGAGCCCTGCCTCTCAAACTAGGATAACCTGTATCTTAAGATACAGTGTTCAGCTGTGAGGTTACTTAAAAATAGGGTTTATACAATTGCGGACTGTGCCAACATATTATTCTTGTTAACAGTCAGATTTACTTTTATACATATTATTATTATATTCTACGAAAAAGGAAAAATAGCATTAATAACATTTAACTTATACTTATGTAATAGTGAATAGGCGAATGTGTGTAAGGATGTGTTTATGATGTAAGTGTGGTGAGTTTTTGTTTGAGAGTAGTAAGTGTGAGGTGTTATTATGTGAAGAAATAAAGTGCTATATTAGGCAATGTATATGAGTAGTGATTCAGTTTGTGCATAGTCCTGTTGAAGTAGCCATTCCATCACTTTAGCTTTTAATCTAAATTTATTGCAATCGAGTATATTTAGTTCTTTATGAATTTTCTTGTATATTAGTGTACTTAATGTGAAGTATTGTTTGCTGTGGGCAAACCATCAAACCAATCATCAATCATCGGATTGCTGTGTGTGTAGAGCAACCCCCGGGTGATGCCAGCCATCAGATTTGGACGGGTGTATCTTAACTCGAATATCTTCTTCCTGTCCAAGAATGGTACCTGGTTTATGTCTCCGATGAGGACATCACGCTTGCTCCTGACAACTTTACTGCAATGACTATGGCGACTAAATGGTTCATAAGAGCTTCATCTACCGTGAGGTGGTAGCATTTATCTTGTTTCTTGAACCGTTGGCTAAGATTGAGGTCATGGATGTGCGTGCCTTTGTCTTTACTCTGTCACCTAAGTGGCATGCAAGCTTATCTCTTAGATCATTGGCAGCTTCGGTTGTCGTGGTGGCTGCGACGTCATTTTCCCCATGGATGTTATCCAACACCCAGATTGTCTTGCTGCAACCCGGTTCCCCGTTTACCCATCCGATATGATATTGGGTACAGCCCAACTCTCCCGCATGTCCGAAGACTCCTATATGGACTGTGTTGTTTCAGTTAACATCAACAGCTTTGATTCAGATATTGGCTAAGGCTTCCAGCAACTACTTACAATTGATGTCCATACAAGGGTTACCTTCGCTAGTTCTGATAGTGATGACCAAATTGTCGAAGTTACCAGAAGCGAATCACACTAAAATTATAAAGGCCAAAGTTGTGTGTCTATTTTTTTACTTCTTGTCGCCAGAACGGTTGAACGGATCTGGATCAAAATTTGGCACGGAGATAGATTATAGTCAGGAAGTGCTATTCCTCACTATAATCTATGTAGGATACTTTTTATCCCGGGAATATGTTATTTTTTTATAATATTCGTGGTTTGTTTTTGTTGCCACTTCAAGTCCTTTGGTGTATTTATGCGTCGGCTTAAAAGTACGGTAGAGTATCGTTGTTTCTGTACACACAATACATCTATATTTCATCCACTAGATCCTGCATTAAAACGGCTCCCCACAATCAAAACCAACGCGGCATTATAAATCATAGTAACAGATCGGTGGCTTTATTAGCGCAATGCCGCGTGATTGATGGATCCCGATAACTTTCAGCGGAACCACACCTCCGTATAAATAAATGTCTAGTCGACTAATTACTATAATTTAGGCGTGTTGAAGTGGCCTTGAGCAAGGTTGAAATATTGGGTAAGATTAAGATGAAGATATCACGCTTTTAATTCCCCTTTTGATAAGCAGTTACATACATCCTGGTAGTTTTTTACAGGCTATTAAGAGTGTACAGTTCACTTCTAGGCAATCAAGCTCCAGCGTCAACCAACAGGTAAGATAGTGCTCAAACGCGAACCAATTAATAGTAAAAAAAGATACCACCCATACGCACTAAACGTTTTGGGAATACTTTTATTATGCGTACAGCTAAGGAGTGGAATTCCCTGCCGGAGTCTGTGTTTCCCGATAGCTACAATCTAGGGGTCTTTAAGTCAAGAGTGAATAAGTTACTTCTAGGCAAGCGAGCTCCACCATCGACCACATCATCGCTTACTATCAGGTGAGATAGTGGTCAAGCGCGAGCCTATATTAGAAAAATAAAAAATAAATAAAAAAAAAGATACCACAAAACTTGCTATGTCATTTTGCCGGGACTATTCATCATCATCATCAGTTCAGCTGAATGATGTTCAGTGCTGGACATCTGTCCAGTCTTATGCTTCTCACATCCCGTGGACTACCGCAGGCCTCACCAGGTCTTCGGAGGATCATTAATTGTGTACAATGAAATAAACAGTCCTACACCATGTATATACTCGTAAATGCCATTATTGTACGAGTAGACTAGTAATAGTTTGATACCTTTAACAACAGATATTTGCAGAAAAATATGATGTCACAAATGATTTCAACTGTTCGACCAAAAACCGCATTTTAAAAGGCTATCGTTGGCAGACGTTGACGTGTAACATAAGATTCAATGCAAACTGTGACCACTTCCATCGTAACATGGAAACAAATAAAAATCTGAAAACACTGCACACAGAGATCCAAAAATATTTAAAATCTCGTTTTTAGTCTCCCAATTACACTACGTTTACGTAAGTATATTTAAGGCAGAGAAACAAAATATTTCGATTATTTTACGAATCCAGACTATAATCACCATTATTATAATTCCGAAAATCGAAAGTAACTCTGTCTTTTCCCTTTTCACGTTTTAACGGCTGAACGAAATTGGATGAAACTTGGCATATGAATGGACCAGAACCTAGATTAGAACAAAGGATTACTTTCTATCCCGGTGTATTGTTCCCTTGGGATAATAAAACACGACATTCGGGCAAAGCCGCGGGCAGAAGCTGGTACAAAATATTTCGAAGAAATAAATTAACATTACGACTCCAGACTTGCAATCGCACTACGCTGGCCGATATTTACAGGCCACTTTTTAAACTGTTGTATAATCACAGTACTAAATAAACACCTAGGAACGCCCGCGTATCCGCTCGCAATCAATTTTCTCTCCCAGGTCATCTGCCCACCCCCGTTTCACTTACTAGCACTTTAGCGCTACGTTACTCGCTTTACGACCAGATTTTCGCAATACTCTGGAATACGGCCAACGCAACGTGTCCTCGTTTCATATTACATTTTTGGAATTGACGTCAGAGAATTCGTTTAAAGCGTTGTTGTTTGAAATCTGATGCATTTTGGGAGGAGCTCGGTGTCAGTTTATCCCTCACGTTTTACTTGATAAATATTTATTCATGGTTCAACTTTGTATTAATTTTACTTTTTATAAGCCGAAAATTTTCCTGCGGAAACGAACTACTGGGTCCAAAAGTATCTTATATCTGCATCCAGGTTATAATCTACTCGCGTTACCAATTTCATCGAAATCGGTTTAACCGTTAGAGTTTGATTAACTAACATCCATGCTGACTTTCACATTTATACGAGTAGTAAGTCGAAAGAATGGAAAAATGGTATGGTGTTGCCATATCCAATCACTTGACATAATCCTATTTCATCTTTAACTACGCCCACGGGAAAAGGTAGCCTATTTCCGTTCGAGATGGCCCTTTCGCAGTCTATGAAACGACTTTTATCTGTTTTACGTGTTTCTACGAACTTTCGTAGCGCTACGAAATCTCGTAGCAACGTCGTAGACAGTACTACCGTACTGCAATATTTTAAACTGTATATTTTTACAGTAAACTATCCCTGATAAGAGGAACATTTAGGTGGTAAAGTGCTTTTAGTTGTGAAATACATGTTCACCTGGATATTTTATACTTATTTTAAACGGTATTTATATTCGTTTCTGCATGAAAAGAGCTTTAGAATTTAGTTCGTGAGAAACCGTTATTAATTTTCTAGTAGTGCGATACCTTTTAACGTAGTTCCTGGTAATCTTATTTAATAGTAGCTGATGTAAAAAAGTGAAAGTCTGTATTTTCGTTAATCAATTATATCTAAACGGGTGAGCGGATCTGAAACACGGGTAAATCCTGATTAGAACATAGGACACTTTCCTGTATGATATTTTTCGACTTTCATGTAGCCGCGGTCCAAGCTAGTTAGCTAATAAATCAGTTTATCTGTTATATGATAACCTACTTACTTCATAAACATAAACATTGCAGCAGCTCAAATCAATCGGAACTTTGAGGGTTCAAAGCCTGGCTCGGGTCGAAAGGTTCAAAGTAATAAACTTTTAGGGTAGAAGGTACAATCATGGAGTAAATACGATGGATAAATGGCAATTAATGTACAAGCTTACCTCCTAAAAATGCTTTCAGGATTCATAGCTGTAATAAAAATGGAAACCTGCCGGTGTAACGTTAAGTACGTCTGTCGTATGTTTGTCCGTATGAATTATAGTTATTTTCGTCGAATTTTTATGAGTTTATAGGCATTATAAGACACTAACTTCTGCCAGTGGCTTCGCCCGCATGCAATGTGTTTTTTTTATCCCAAAGGAACATATACCGGGTGAAACAGACTATAATCTATTTATTTGCTAAATTTCACCCAGATCCGTTCTACCGTACTGGCGTAATTGAGTAACAAACATACATCCATACATTCATCCATCTTATAAACTTTCGCATTTATAATATTAGTAAGATAAAATAAATAGCGGATATTGTTAGCATGGTACTACTACATAGGGACAGACAGAGGGAAGCGAATTTGTTTCATACTATACTAGCTGACCCCCGGGGCTTCGCTCCCGTCAACTGGCTATCTACCTACCCACCCTGCCTACCCTGCCAACCCTGCCTACCCTGCCAACCCTGCCTACCCTGTCTACCCTGCCTATCCTGCCTACCCTGCCTACCCTGCCTACTATGCCTACCCTGCCAACCATGCCTATCCTGCCTACCCGGCCAACCCCGCCTACCATGCCTATCCTGCCTACCCGGCCAACCCCGCCTACCATGCATATCCTGCCTACCCGGCCAACCCCGCCTACCATGCCTACCCTGTCTACCCTGCTTACCCTGCTTACCCTGCTTACCCTGCCTAGCCAGCCTAGCCTGCCTACCCTACCTACCCTGCCTACCCTGCCTACCCTGCCTACTTTGCCTACCCTACTTACTCTACTTACCTACAATTTTTTATCTATCATCAATGTTTTTCTCAGCGCACGCCAAAGAATGAATTTTATAGGCAACATTTTCCTACCTTGGGTTACATTATTGCAATGTTCATAAGGATCTCTATTTTTTTTGAAACGTATTATAGCCTATGACACTCAGGAATAATGTAGCTTTCTACTGGTGAAATAATTTTCAAAATGGGTTCAGTATATCCAGAGATTACCCCTTACAACGTCACAAACTCACAAACTCACAAACCCACAAACCCACAAACTTTACCTTTTTATAATTTTACTAGCTGACCCTCGGGGCTTCGCTCCCGTCAATTGCCTACCTACCCTGGCTACCTTGCCTACCTTGCCTATGATGCCTACCATGCCTACCCTGCCTACCATGCCTACCCTGCCTACCCAGCCTACCCTGCCTACCCTGCCCCTACCCTGGCTAGCCTGCCTACCCTGACTTTCCTGCCTACCCTGCCTACCCTGCCTATCCTGCCTACCCTGCCTACCCTGCGTACCCTGCCTAACCTGCCTACCCTGCTTACCCTGCCTACCCTGCCTACCCTGCCTACCCTGCCTACCCTGCCTACCCTGCCTTTCCTGCCTACCCTACCTATCCTGCCTACCCTGCCTATCCTGCCTATCCTGCCTATCCTGCCTACCCTGCCTACCCTGCCTATCCTGCCTTTCCTGCCTAACCTGCCTTTCCCGCCTACCCTGCCTACCCTGTCTACCTTGCCTGCCCTGCCTACCCTGCCTACTCTGCTTACCCTGCCTAACCTGCCTACCCTCCCTACCCTGCCCACTCTGCTTACTCTGCCTACCCTGCCTACCCAGCCTACCCTGCCTACCCAGCCTATCCTGCCTACCCTACCTATCCTGCCTACCCTGCCTTTCCTGCCTACCCTGCCTATCCTGCCTACCCTGCCTAACCTGCCTTTCCTGCCTACCCTGCCTATCTTGCCTACCCTGCCTACTCTGCTTACCCAGCCTACCCAGCCTACCCTACCTATCCTGCCTACCCTGCCTACCCTGCCTATCCTGTCTACACTGCCTATCCTGCCTACCCTGCCTACCCTGCCTACCCTGCCTACCCTGCCTACCCTGCCTTTCCTGCCTACCCTGCCTATCTTGCCTACCCTGCCTGCCCTGCCTACTCTGCTTACCCGGCCTACCCTGCCTTTCCTGCCTACTCTGCCTATCCTGCCTACCCTGCCTACCCTGCCTTTCCTGCCTACCCTGCCTATCTTGCCTACCCTGCCTACCCTGCCTTTCCTGCCTTTCCTGCCTACCCTGCCTATCTTGCCTACCCTGCCTACCCTGCCTACTCTGCTTACCCGGCCTACCCTGCCTACCCTGCCTACTCTGCTTACCCTGCCTACTCTGCTTACCCTGCCTACCCTGCCTACTCTGCCTACCCTACCTACTAATTTGTTTCTATCATCTATAGTTTTCTCAGCGCACGCCAAATAATGTATTTTACTGACAACATTTTGCTACCTTGGGTTACATTATTGCAATTTTCATAAGGATCTCTATTGTTTTTGAAAATATTTTATAGCCTATGACACTCAGGAATAATGTAGCTTTCTACCGGTGCAAGAATTTTCAAAATCGGTTCAGTAGATCCAGAGATTACCCCTTACAACGTCACAAACTCACAAACTCACAAACTTTACCTCTTTATAATATTATAGTATAATAGTATAGTATATATAGTATATAGTATAGAATAGATTATTAAGTATAGATAAGGATGCATTACATTTTAATTATTGATGGGTTCTAACGCCCGCTTACCCAGCCTATTATGTACCTAGACATATATATTTTTTATAAACTCGTTTTAGCAAGGATGATATACTTATGGGTTACAGTTCTGAATATACACCCAAAGATGTTTTGATGATTGCTGGGGAACAACAATCAGCTACGCGGGCTTTTATTATTAATACAATTTTAAAAACTACGCACTCGAATACATAAGTGCGATTGTTAGCTATAACTTTTAATAAGAAATTCTGTTGAGCGGACAGCGATCCACAACAAGCAACTAGTTCTGTAATAAGCCTCGACTAACGATCAAGTGTAATCGAATGGAGTACCCAATTAGTGGGGTAAGTAGAGAAGTAAGTAGTTACAGCCAGTTTATAAACTAACAATGTTGTTTATAAATAACTTGTTGAGAATTTATTTTTATCTAAGGGCATAGTACGCAGGCAAGACTTTACTATTTTTTTAATACCTAGATAACTTTTATACATAAAACTGTACGTAACTTGAAGGATTATTTAGTTTTTGTTACATCGCAATCGGTTTTCTCTATGAAGATACCTATGAATTTAAAGTGTACATGAAGTGAAATGTCACAAAACACGCAATTCAGATACTCGTACAGTTGAACTCCATATTTGATAGATGGCGTTGTGCATTTGACGTCATTTTCTGAATGGCGGTGTTAAGATTCTCCGCGGAAGAATGATCCTAGGAAAAAAATTTGGTAGGTAAGTAAGTAGGATAGGAAGATACTCGTAGGTGCGCTTGATCGGAGCGGACGTGTTTTTACGTGTTTTCTGTGATTTTGGTAATGTCTTTTTAACTTATTTTAAATTATCATTTCAAATTATACCCAAACTCGGACCCTCCTCTTTCTTCTTGTGGAAGTGTCCGTAAGAGGTGGCGGACATATTGGTTGGTGTCGGAAGTCTCGCTTTCTCCCATGTGAGCTCAGAAGCGGAGGGACCTGCATCGCTGTCGGCTTTTGGTGAGTCAACCAAGACAACATCAAGATTTTGCAAATCTCGAAAAGTCGTCCTCGCCCACCCTGAGGTTCGAACCACGGACGCCGAGCGCTGGGACAACGTATTCGGTAACTGCGCCAAGTCAACGTTGACGTCACCGTGCGAAATTTGTAAATTTTGTAACCTGTTGCTACGTTGCTACGGTGCGCGCAATACAACTGTGCCGCGCATCGGCTACGCGCTTGGCGGCTACGATCGCTACGAATGTTTTAACTGCTACGCGTTTGATTGCGCCGGCCGACTATTTTGCTTGCTTGTTTACTCGTTGGCTATACTTGCCTAGATATAGAAATACTTTGCAGGAATACTATATTTTTTCTAAAATGCCTAAAATAAAAATAACACAATCATCTGCTCAGCCAGCCCCTTCGAATGAGGAACAGTGTGTTACACCAACAACTAGTATTGCGACTGTACCTTGTGAATCGGAATACATTAATACACAACAGAGGTCAACAAAGCGTCCTTGTTTTGGATTTTAGTCCTACAAGTGAATTTGATGATTTTAAAGAAGAGATGCGAACAATGCTGGCCAAATCGAATTCAAAACAGGAAAGCATTTTGGAAAAATTTATGGCAAAAATAACCCTCGAACTAACAGAGTTAAGAACTCAAAACGAAGAATTGCGTAACATCAGGTCTGATCTGGAGGAGTCGGCAAAATTAATGAACGCCAAATACGAGGATATGAGAATTAGCATGGGTAGGCTGGATGGTGAACGTTCGGAGCAGCGTAAATATATAAGCCAGCTGGAAAAACAAATTCAAGATATGCATGGAAATCATAGGTCTGCCGTGATCGAGCTGCGTAATATCTCCTCAAAGGACAAAGAAAACGTCAGGGACTTGACGAAAATAGTCGTGGGTGTGTGTAAATCCTTGGCGGTGGAGGTGAAACCGGAAGAGATTCGGGACGTTTATCGAGTGCCGAGCAATCAAGGCCCTTCAAAACAAATAATTGCTGAATTTCAATCAGTCGTTACAAAAAACACAGTACTCCGTGCTGTGCGTGACTTTAACAAAGGGAAGCCACCATCTGAAAAATTAAATAGCGAACATGCCGGTCTAACTGGTGAACGTACCCCTATATATGTCGCTGAACGTCTCCCAGTAGCTGCCAGGAAGCTCTTCTATGATGCCCGAAAGTTTGCTAAAAGCAATGGATGTCAATACTGCTGGATAGCAAACGGAAAAATTTTTATTCGAAAGAAAGAAGGGGAAAAACCCATACTCATAATCTCTGAATCCAGCTTTCAAAACCTATTGCATGAGAAAAAGTAATTTTTTAACTTGTCGAATAACATTAGCTTCTAAGTTATTTAAGCATGATCGCGTTTCATATTATTTAAGCATTATTATCTTTTTTGAAAAGGCACCTTCACACACTTACAAAAATCTTTTAATTACACAAGTCTACAATTCACACATGTACATTAAAACAATTCACAAATCACAAAGTTTACTGATAAATTCAGGCAATGATACTCATTGTGCTGTGCAAATCAATATTAGTAAGCAATATCGAACATGTTGTATTTGTCTAGTTATTTTTTGGGAAAATTATGATCAGTTCTCTTATGACATCTTCAGGTTAAATTTCGGATTAATATATATATATATATATATTTTGTCTTTAAATGCAAATCACACTAATTTAAATAAAAATGAATAATGTAAATGAAATTATAAATAGTCTGGATACATTTGGTTCCCACGAATCGTTCATTTGTCCTCCTGATAAATGCCTTCAGATCTTGGGAAACCCAAATAAAACGATTAATGTGCTACATTTAAATATACGTAGTATTGGCAAGAACTTCGATAGCGCTCTAGTATTGTTGTGTTCCTTAAAGATCAGGTGTGACGTCATTGTGCTTTCGGAGTGTTGGCTCAATAAAGGTATAAATATTCCGATATTGCCTGGATACACAGCCTATTCATCAACCAAAAGCCTAAATAAAAGCGATGGCTTGGTTGTCTATGTTCTCTCTGACTTACAACATGACGTAACTGAGCCGGCTTTTGTTGATGCTAACTGCCTATTATGCAAACTCACTGACATTGTAATTATTGCTATATACAGGCCACCAGCTTTTCGCAAATTAGACAACTTTTTAAATAGCCTCAATTATATATTAACGTCGGTTACCTCCTATAGAAATATATTTCTGGTGGGAGACATGAACATTAACATTAGCCCAACAAGTAATGACCCAAATTATAATGAATACATGATTTTAACTGCATCACACGGACTCTTACCAGCATACACATCACCTACCAGAGATAAAAATTGCTTGGATCATGCCATGATTAGAACAGAAAAATCTGTAGTATCTTTTATCGTGGACAGTCATATTACCGACCATGTCCCCGTACTTGTCTGTGCAAAAAATATAAAAATACGTCAAACTAACAAATTCCTCTCGAAAGTAGATCTGCCTAAAGTTGTTTTGGAGATTGCAAAAACCGATTTCAGTGCCATTCTTTCATCTAGCAACCCTAATTGGGCTACTGAATTTCTTATTAATACTATTGTGTCTATTATACGTAATAATACAGAAACAACTGGCGTTCCTTCCAGGCTGAGAATAACCAAGCCCTGGATCACGCCAGGACTCCTCAGATGCATTAGAAATAGGGATAACATGCATCGAGAACACAAAAAGACACCGGTCAATTATACTCTTAAATTAACCTATTTACGCTATCGCAATTTTTGCAATAAACTTCTGCATAGGCTTAAAATTAATTACGAAAAAAATGAATTGGAGAAAGCCAAAAATAACCCTAAGAAGACATGGAAAGTTATTAATAGTATAATTAATAAACAAACATCGAAAGCCCCTCCTAGGGAGTTGCTGTCCATATCCAGTCTAGACTGCAAGGCTTCATTGAATGTTGTCAATAGCTTCTTTGGAAATATTGGCAAGGAACTCGCGGCTAGTCATACAAATGGAGGCAAGGAACATGAGTCATTTATGAGGCATAAAGAGCAGGTTAACTCAATGGCCTTACTCTCTCCTGATAATACCGAAGTTGAAAATATTATTATGGGTCTTCGTACTGATTCTGCCCCGGGATGGGATGGAATCAGTTCAAAACTTCTAAAGTTGAGCAGAGAAACTCTAGTGCCCCTCGTCACTCACATATGTGATATTTGTTTCTCTAAAGGTGAATTCCCGAGAGTTTTAAAGAGAGCGGTCGTACATCCTATCCACAAGAGTGGGGAGAGAGGCAGTGTCAATAATTATAGGCCAATTTCAGTCTTGCCGGCGATATCAAAGGTCCTTGAAAGGCTCCTCAACAACCGTCTTGTATCTTTCTTAGAGAATAATAACATCCTTTCCAAAAATCAATTTGGCTTTCGTAGGGGGAAGTCCTGTGAAGACGCATGTGCGGCCTTGATTGACGATGTTGTTGAGACACTGGATAAAAAGTCCAAGTGTCTAGGTTTATTTCTAGACCTTTCCAAGGCATTTGACACTGTCTCTGTCCCTATTCTTCTAAAAAAAATGGAGCAAATAGGAGTTAGAGGTCCTGCACTCGCAGTCTTCGCAAGTTACCTATCCGAGCGAACGCAATGCGTTAAAATCGACACATATGTTAGTGACGAGTGTATATTGTCCTTCGGAGTACCTCAAGGCTCCATCCTGGGGCCTACACTTTTTCTACTTTATGTAAACAGCCTATGTGATTTAGCACTCCCATATTGTTCAATTTATTCATATGCCGATGATACGGCCCTTCTGGTACATGCTGAAAATTGGGACGAAGCCAGGAAGAGAGCTGAGGATGTCCTTAGAATTGTTATGTCTTGGCTAACGGCGAATAGTCTGACCCTGAATGTAGAAAAAACAAACATAATCACTTTTTCTTTGAAATCTCCCTCGCAACCCGACAACTCATTTACAGTTAAGGCTCACATTTGCAATGCAAATGCGAACCGATGTGCTTGTCTTCCCCTGACAAGAACAACCAGTGTAAGATACCTGGGTATAGTTATAGACAGTCTGGTCTCGTGGAGTGCCCAGATTAGGATTTTGTCTGGCAGAGTTAGAAAATTAATTACGGTGTTTAAAAGACTACGATATAGTGTTGATGCGGATACCTTACGTATGGTTTATTTTTCTCTTTGCCAATCAATATTAACTTTTGGCATTGCGGTCTGGGGTGGAGCTCCGAAGACAACCATGTTACAACTGGAAAGGGCACAGAGGGCGGTCCTCAAGGTCATGACTTTCAAACACTACCGGCATAGTACCGCACTACTGTACAAAGAATGTAAGGTCCTGACCGTGAGACAGCTCTTTGTGCTGAACTGTACGTTGCGTAAACATACCGGCCTGAGGTTGGACGCTAATCGTCCGGCAATGCGTAGGACTGCTAACGTTTGTCCCTCCGTAAGACATAGAACCACGCTTGCGCAGCGACATTATATGGTTCTGGGTGGTCGTATATACAACTTTATTAACAAAAAGTGCAGCATTTACAAGTGTAATAAATTTGACTGCAAGGCTCTAGTCAGTAAATGGATCATCACTCTTTGCTATGATGAGGTCGAAAGAATTCTCGATGCGTGACCTTATTCTGCTCCCCCTTTTCCAAACTTTCCTCCATCACACACATCCTCATACACACATACACACTTACAACACAAAACATAAACACAATACTTACACACGGTTTGCCTCTCAATTCAATTTAATTAATCAATTATTTATATAATTTATATTGTCTGTACCCTTGGGCTTTGTTTAAGTTTTACGTGTACTTTACTCCGAGCAGTGTGCATTGTATTGTCCTTGTGAACTTAGAGAGCCCTGACACTCATAACACAAGTTCAATCTTAGCTTGGGTGTCAGAGATGTATAACTCTGTGTCATGTAGAATTCTCAATTTGAATTTTAGTTTTGTTAAACCACATGAAATTGACATTGAAATTGTAATCTGGCAATAAAAATTTATTATTATTATTATTTATTATAGGTACGGTAGACAGGGTAGGATTAAGTGTAGAGTAGGTAGGGTGGGCAAATGACTGGGCGAAGCAGCGGTTACAGCAAGTAAGATAATAAACCAACAGTAACAGTACAGATTCACAAACCATATTTATTTTACAAAAAAAGTTAATTCGAATTATAACCAATATAGATCAAATGGATAGCTGCAAACCACACTTCCGAAAACACAAAATACTCACGCTTCCCTGTTTATACATCCTAGAATTATGTAAATTTGTCAGAAAACATCCAGATTTTTACACAACTTGCGAAGAAACACAAACTAGATTCAATTTTAGACACAACAAAAACAAAATAAACATACCTCAAACCCGACTTAAAATGCACTCAACCAGCCCTTTAGTAATGTCCATAAAAATTTATAACAAACTGCCAAATGATATTAGAGAAATAAACAAAACAAATATATTTATTAATAAAGTGAAACAATTTCTTGAATCCAAGTCATATTACTCAGTTAAGGAGTTTTTTAATGACAAATCGATTGCAAAATAAAAAAATTCCCTCAATTATCCACCAAAAATTACGAAATATATATAATAAAATGGGTAAATTGCTTGAAATAGGTGCTTACAAAAGCCAAATATAATAAATAACATTAATAACATAATTTAATCTTAATGAAAATACCTCAATCAATTTTATAATAATTACTTATTTACTATTCCTATTCAATCAATATATCATACCTATAAACACAGACATAATTATACATCCAATTTGACATTTGTAATATTTTTATAATTTTTTTTTTGATACTATGTAATGCCTTGAAATACTACTGAAGAGGGGGCCACCCCTTCCTCTCTCCTAATTTTTGCTGTGCCCGACGGGGTCCATATTGATCTTTTACCATGTCTATACCATCTTTGTAATACATATGGAATGCAATAAAGTATTGAGTATTGAGTATTGAGTTAAAAAATACTGAAAGGCATCAGCTTCTAAAATGTTGTATCCTATAAACACTCTTTCGTAAAAGCTATTTTAGCACTTGCTATATTTCCTTTAACAATCTTGTTCATTCTTCGTTAACTTATTTTAATTTAGCACAAACCGGTTATACTTATGTACTATAAATAAAATGATATAAATATATTTCCTTTGTTCGTCCGACAAAAACATTGTTACTTTAAGCTGCTTAATGTCATTTAACTGAAAGTTAATAAAATTTTATCTTTTGTTGAACATTTGTTGAAGCTCAATCAAGTAAATTGAGAAAGGCTTTGTTTTCAAGCGAATTTCTAGGAAACTGTATTTCCTTTAGAATAATAAGTACCTACAGTCGGAAATAACAACCACTATAACTATTAAAAGGGTCGATTTCACCAATGAAACTAATCGCGATTAGTTCGAGAGAATCAACTAAACTCAGTTTATGTAAATACAGCGTTCTGATTGGTTGAGACCGCTGAGAAACTACCAATCAGAACGATGTATTTGCATAAACAGAATTAATTGAATCTTCTTTATTTTTTGGCCTCAGATGCGATAGTCGTAGGTTGCGTAATGGCGTACCTTTGTATAATGGTGAAGATCACCGAGATTTACCCAAACTCGTTAAAAATACGGCGAACGCCATTAAAACTAAGACAAACCGGAAAGCCTAGCTTCTATCAAAACTTTTTTTTACAAAAAATACAACCGACTTCCAAATAACAATACAGGAAAGTGGATAATAACTTCAATTTTGGTAGCCGGTGAAAAACAGAAGTTTTTGTTTCTTCTTTTTTAGACACCGACTGCCGAAATTTAAGTTTTTTTTCACTTTGTGATGTTTTTATTTGGAAGTCGATTGTATTTTTTTTTGTAAAAAGATTTATTTTAAATTTTTAGGTTTGGGTACATTATGAGAAAGTTCTAGACCTAGATTAAGGTACCTAAGGGGAATGATTACCCGAATAACATAAAACTTGAATATGACCGGTGAATAGAGAGTGTATCAGAGTGAAGAAGAAGAATCCCGAGACATTTGCCGTCGTTTATTGAAGAGTTATTTTGTATATCTCTGAAGTACTTCATCAGATCTTCACCAAATTTAAATGGGACCAGTCGGAAACACCCTCTTTTTTTAAATCCGTTTATAAATGACGGAGGAATCGGTGAACATACACAAAAAAAAAACATATAGCCGAAAATAAAACCTACTCCTATTTGGAAAGTCAGTTAAAATGGGCCCAATTTACATAATTTAACTCATTAAGAGACCTAGTTCTAATTTTGTATACCTTTTAAGAAATCTTCAATTCTCATTAAAAATATTAAAAGAAAAACGAACATTTCTAGGAAAAATGTTTGTTCTAGTAACAACCTTAGGTATAACAACAAAAAAAAGGTAACATTCCAAAAGCGCCAGGAAAAGACCAGGATGTGTGGATTTTTTATGTCACTAAAACCACCACGGTGATCACCATCAACACATGGAAGTGCCTCTTAACAAACCACCCCGGAACTGTGCAACGCCTGTTAGGGCACATCCCTAGGGAGACTGAAAAGGTTTCTCCCATGAGTTATGATTACTGTGCCACCGTCTTTCCTGGAGTCACTTGGTGGGCGGACGGAATCCTCATACTGAGCGCTCGCGGTTCCGGATGCCCGCCTGCTAGCAAAATTAGTTATCATTAACAAGAAACCAAGAGAGCAGTGGGGGCCCGATGGTAACGGCCCCGACTTACGTATCGTGAGTTCGAACCCAGGTATTTACTTTTTGTAAATTATTTCATCACCACTGCTCTTAAAACAGTGAAGGAAAACATCGTGAGGAGAGAGACATGTTCTAGAACCAAAAGATCTAAATTCACTGCATTGGGTCCGCCTGTTGGATTAATAAATTTACCGTTCACCAAGTCTCCAAGCCAAAAGCCATAAAACCAGACAAGTACATAAGACAATATCCTTGTTTAATAAAATTACAAAGACCCAGATCCAGAAACTGATCTCGGTAAGTACTAAGTACAGGGTACAATTAACATTAATGCGCATGATGAAGGTTCGATTCCCAGGCCAGTATTTAAAAAAAAAAATATTTACTAAATTTATAAAAAAACTATTTTTGATAATTGTGTCAAGTTTTTATAATGTTATAAATTTAAAAAGTTTGTAGCATACTATTTTTTTTAAATCTTGCTAATTATAATATATAATTGATCTAAATTAACATATTTTTTATAACTAACATAGTTTTCGCCGACCCCTATTATCTTTTTATCGTAATATAAGCCTTTAAAATCGTAATATTAATTTTAATCGGCGAATAATCGACTACTTTCCAACAATTATAAATTAGGCTCGTTGACAAGAGATTAACATTGAAAATGGTTCTCAGAAACCCAAAACTGCCGTAACATGTGGTTAATTCGAGATTTTTCTCAAATATGACAAATTGTTAAACGCTTGTCACATTTGGGTGTTGAGAAACTGAAAGTAGAAATAACAGGCGATTAATCGTCGATTACGTTAACAGCCCGATAATTTTGACCTGGGAAACTGGCAGTTACTTTACTACTCTACAAAAGTTACAACACGCAACATTGTGAGAATTATTCCCAAGTGAGTCCTCCGCTTTAGATTCAGCGATTCAATGTCAAGAAAATAAAGTTGTCGCTAATAAATTTACAAATCTAAATAAATTGGAACCAGTCCTTGAGTAATAAATTGTTGTAGGTTCTACTAGGCCTCGGTAGTAATTAAGTTAGTCCTCCTTTGTTACTTCTATTGTTTTTGAAGCACTGGTGATAAATCAAATTCAAAGGTTAATTCTAAAGGGAGGCAAAAAATGTATCTTTATAGTTTAACAAAATAAACGATTGTAACTTCAGAAAAATAGCTGGGAAATGGGACGTTTATATCAAAGTCTAGTATAATTGAATTTCTCTTAGAAGAAGCCCTTTTGTAGATTTGTGCTCGGTTGATGGCAATATAATTTCACCAAATAAAACATAACATCCGAAAAGTAGGTCCAGGGCCCGATTTACCCACAGGCTAATGAGGCTAAAGCCGGGGGCGTGAGGATCGAGGGGGCGTCAAGCTTGTCTTTGCAAGCACACTTATTATCAGCCTAGCATATTTTTTAGTCAAGCACTACAAATCGATGATCACCTAACTTGGGAAGCACAAAAAGACGCACTAGTGAAGCGAACCAGGAAGCTCTCACATATATTTTAAAAAGTTCAAGTAAGTCCATCGCAACTCCTAAGCTGATCGGTATGTTGTACTTTACCCTGTGTCAATCACTACTAAGTTACTGTGTACCCCAGACCGAGAGAGAGAGAGTTCAACGAGCTTTTTTAGCTGCTAAATCGTGTCCGCGGCAGCGGCAACAGCATTCTAAGCGTTGTAGCGGGCCGAACAGACTGCCCAATATTGTGGCATTGTGTTCGATTACATGTCGAGAAGTAATTTTTTTTTTTGTAAATTTGCAATTTCACCTCTACTGAACACAGACTTTTAATTTATAAATTTTGCTGAACTATATTTTATTTAAAAAATTTCTTAATTTATTTTAATTGTTTTTTTATTTTATTTTACAAGGCATTTTGTTTTATTTTATTGACATTAATTTTAAATTATATTACATACAGTGTACCTAAATGCATAAATTGATTATTCTTTTTGTTTTGATTTTAGTGTACTTTACTTTTGACATGATGTGTATGTATTGTAAGTGTATCTAATTTTAAGTGACTAACATAGTTTATAAGAATTTGTACGTACTAACAAAACTATGGATTTCATATATGAAGTAAATAAATAATAATAATTAAAGATACAAAATACTCTAGCGGTACTCAACTAATGATCTGTATTCGGAATGTAGCAACCTCCAAGTGAGGAAATTGTTTATCGTTTCGATACTAATACGCTTTCACAGACATGTCATAGAACTGGCCCGCTAAATAGCGGGCCAGTTCTATGAATTATATGAAATATACAGAATTTTAAAATGGGATCGACCTAAGGTTCAGTCTTCTTTTACAAGTAGATCTTTTGCATTTCTTGGGCCCTACCTCTAAAAATTCTACTCTCCGAATAGAACTATAGTTGCCTTAACTTACAGATATATTAACGGCTGCATCCCCTAAACTATAACCAAACGGAAAACCTTTTGCACGTGCAGTCGTAAATTTGGGACATAGTAGCAACACTTAGAAATGCAATCACACACCTATATACTCCACACTTCATACATCACACTCATACACTCACCCAAAAGCAACTTACACTATATTCATATATTAAATAATAACATCATATTATCTACATTACAATTAAGTTTTATCTCTGTGTAATTAGTTAGACTACCTAGTGAACATTTTTTCCTTACCTAAATAGGAAGAGACAATGGCAATGCCAGTTCCAACTGGTATTGCCACTGGCAGAAGCTAACATTTTTAACCGACTTTCTAAAAAGGAGCAGGTTCTATGTTCGACTATACGTGTTTTTTTGTTTTTCACCGATTGCTTCGTCAATTATGAACTGATTTTGAAAATTATTTTTTTCATTGTTAGGGCATATTCTCGAAGTGATTCTTTTGTCACTAAGTCAGGATCTGATGAAGAGATCCCATGGAAATCGGGGGAAGTCCTCAAATTTTGTAGGCATACTATAGCGATTTCGGTATTTCCATTAACATGGCAAGCATTTGCATTCAGAATCATTTGTTGAAGTGGACTACAGATGGCCACTGGAACTCCTTAATGTTAAGTATGTTTTGGGTATAAGATATCCCAGACAGTTAAATGATTGTGATGAAGCAAATTTAAATAAATGGTTACACTTTTCTGGTGTTGAAGCCGGAAGGAAGGCACCGGAACTCCATAATAAACCAATTAATGCCAGTCGTGATTATGCTTGTTTTGGAACTTGTCTCTTACCGTACTCGTCTCGTTTTGGTACCAAAAACTAATAAGATAAAAATAAAAAAGCTTTTTTATTAAAAAAAACTAACCGTCTTCTAAAACAAAACACTACAAAGCGAAAAATAACTTTCTTTTCGGCAATCGATGCCAAAACGAAAAATAAATTGGTAAAAGATATATTTTGTTCAATCTATGGGAAAAGATACATATAATATATTAAACTCGGCACGTTTCATGACGACTGTATGACATTAATAATGCAAGTGACAGGCCACGATTCGATGGCTCAACACGTGAAAAAATGCGTAGATTAAATCCATAGAGCGTTTATGAAATAGATTTTTTTAGATTAAAGAGAAAGCTTTGTTTTGGGTTTCCTATATAGGTACTGAGCAGAAGTTTGTCACCATCATCATCATCAATCAGCCGAAAGACGTCCACTGCTGGACATAGGCCTTCCCAAGCGTCGCCACATTGACCGATCCTGTGCGTCCCGCATCCAGCGGATCCCCGCAACCTTCACCAGGTCATCGGTCCACCTGGTGGGAGGCTTCCAATGCAACGTCTTCCGGTTCGTGGTCGCCACTCCAGAATTTTTTTGTCCCATCGGCCATCCGTTCTGCGAGAAATGTGCCCTGCCCACTGCAACTTAAGGTTCGCAATTCTTCGGGCTATGTCGGTAACCCTGGTTCTCTTGCGGATCTCTACATTTCTGATTCGTTCACGCAAGGAAACTCCGAGCATAGCCCTCTCCATTGCCCTTTGGGTGACTATTAGCTTTCTGATGAGGCCCATTGTGAGCGACCACGTCTCAGAGCCAAAGGTTATCACTGGTAACACACTGGTCAAAGACTTTCATCTTAATACACTCTGGTAAGTTGGACAAGAAGATAACGCGCAACTTCCCGAATGCTGCCCAGCAGCGTCGGATTCGATGATTGACCTGTATCTCGAAGTTGGCCCTACCCACCTGGATTGTTAGTCTCATGTCGTCATATATCAGTAGTCATAGTCGTCCATAACTTCAAGTGTAGAATCTCTGACCTTGATGGGAATTGGTGCAACATGGGCATACGTTTGTATTACACATAATGATAATGATAAATGATTTTATTTCTGTAAGTTGGTTTGTACAAACACTTTTACATGTCGAACATATTTGTAAAACTAGATGAGGTCGGCGTTTCCTATCTGACTACTTCAGAGTAGTCAGATAGGAAACGCCGGATCTGTCCAGTCAGTGCACGCATTTGTCAATAACCGAGCAGCTCAACTCAGAAATTAAGGAGCTCAACGATTCGACGAACAATACCAAAGAAAGGACATTATACATAAATATCAAAGTTTCGATACCCAAATACCTGACTTATTAAGCTACTGTTAAATCTTTAAAACTACAGCCGGTCTATTCTGTAAACATCTCACCGTGAAAACTAAGATGGCGTGAGCTTTAGTGAAAAACTTTGATTGGATGGTTTGACGGCTCACTTCATCTTCACTGCACCAAAGTTTTACGGTGAAATTATTACAGAATAGGACAACAGTTCCTTTTCGAAAAATACCTACTACCAGCCAGCCCTTTCCAATCCCCCTTTCTTTTTAGCTGCAGTCGAAAACAAAAGCAGCAACTAAAACAAAGCGCATCCTATATGACGTTCTACTTTTAAATCCTACCCCCAATCTTTGAAACCATAATCTCTTTCAAACATTCTCTTTGACAAAAACGCGCACCAGAAAGTGACGTCACGTCACGGTTATCCAAAGCTCTTTTAATTAAGAAAGCATCGACACAGTACCTCTTGCGATCCTCGTTAGCCAATAATTAATTCTCGCCCGGCTTTGATTAATGTACCAGGCTTACATACCTTTGAGGAGCTGGAGGGGCTTCGTAGTAGCAGCTTAACGTGCTTGCATAGGCACAGAGGAGTTTCGGAATGTAATGCATGGTCACCCATCCACTGACCGACCTCGACAAGAGTTGCTTAACCTTGAAGATCGACCCGTGCGGCTGTTATTATTTAGCCACGAGCTACAAAAATATTATTATATCAGCTTAGGCCCACTTGCACGTGGTTAGCAACTAACTGTTAAGTATTTCGTGTAAGTGGGCCTTCATATATTAAAGAGTAGTTAGTATGGAAAACTAATTAAACTCTCATACGAAGTGAGGGATTAGAAATTATAGGTACTTCGTGCTCTTCTAAATATAATAATTTATCTAAAATGTATTTTAAAAAGGAGAGCTAAATTCAAGTTTTCACCCTTAATTGGAATCGTGTCACGCGTTTATGCAAACGAATTGAGTTTCATTTATTTCTCGAGAAGTCATAATTGGGTCATGAATTTTAATTCTTTTATTTATTGCTCGTACTGGTGGAAAGTACATAAAATAAAAGCGCCTACTTAAAGCAGACTAAACTACTTCTGCCTTTTTAATACAAGAATAACTCACGCTGTGCTAAAAATGTAAGCCCAAGTTAACTAGCAGGGTTGACTGCCAATAATGCACCAAGTGCTTAGGCTTAGCAGGCACTACGGTTTTCTAACCGCACGATTTTTGCCGCACATTCTGCGACACATGGAATTGTATGAAGCTGCACGCATTGCGAATTAATACCGCTAGAAAGCCGTGATTTGCCACAGAATCCACCGCACCGCGGCGCAAGTTACATTCGCGCGAAAATTTTGAGATCTAGGAACAAAAAACAAAAATCGCACTGTATTTTATACAAATACAAATCTTTTCATTTGTTTTCCGCAGTGCGTGTTAGTTATGATTCAGTACGGCAAATTTCATACAATATCAATGGCAATGCGTGCTAAGCCTTAACCTTAGCCACAGGAGAAGATGGTAGGGACCATGACGTGTCAAAAATATCATGGTGCGAACTGTGAAAAAGATACGTATGTATATTATTTGCATACGTCTGTCCCTTACACACAATGCAAATAACCTTGCTCTAAGAGCTTATTGTAACCATACCGTTCTTATAACAACACGAATAGTATTCAGCTAGCCTCTGACGCGATGAAGTTGGAAGTCATCCCAAGGGAATGTAGAACCGGGATATAAACCGATCCAAGGTGTGTCCTAATCCAAATTTCATCCAAATGCATTGAATCTTTCACTTTATTAGTAAGATATGAAATTGGATTTGAAATGCCAGAATAATTGTAAGTTATATACTAAATAAACTAACTACCTACACATAGAATTGTTTCTGATTCTTATAAACCCATCCAGGCGACGCACAGACGGGTATTATACCCTAAAACGCGGCCAATATTCAGTTTAAAAAAAGTCCCGCTTTCTAGAAATTAGCCTTATCTGATACCCAAGTGATAAAGGAACACTGGGCGGCCATATTTTTTACCGAATTCTTGTCAGAACACACGTACTCAGACTAGTTTCGACTGCGCTGTTGGTTGCACTTTTATTTTTGTAGTGAGTGTTTACAATGTTTCCAGTTTTCATTAATTAATAAAATTAATAAATTCAGTTTCTAGCGAATATTATCAATATATATATTGCAGTACCAGGTATGTTTTATTCAAATAAATTGTTATTTCTAAAATAGTTTGTTTCTATCTAGAGTTACAGTGTTTTTGTATAACTGCGTTATTTTTCACTAATCATTCTCACAATAAAATTTAGAAAAAGCTTAAAGTGTGATTTGGGCGTTATTGGATTATATCTAGTTTATTGTTAGGTAGGACATATATTTGTGATATATTATATAGAAAGAAAAATTGCCACTTTTTGCCTCTTAATTGGATTTCTCTTATTTTTATGTTTTAAGATGTCCATAAAACATAGTTTGTTTTGCGGTTGTGATTTTATTTTTTGATTTTAATTGTTGTAGGAACGTCAGGGGCTCGAGTGTTGACGCGAATGGATATTTACAACATGATCCGTAATTCTTCTGATGGATTTACGACTAAAAACTTGATGAACTTGAAGGAGATTAATTAACAAATGACTCTTCTTTTGATGTTAAAAAAAAGAAGCTTTTCGTCGTAAATTTGTGACATTCAAGCACGGTTTTAATAATTTTGAGTCAAGATGGCAAGCAGCAAACAGGACTAAATAGATTTTTTTTTAAACTACGCACAATGGCTTCAAGGCACTTTTGTATTACCTCTGAAAATACATTCTAGCGGTAGTGCCGGGCGCCCAGAAAAAGACTTTGACGATTTGTCTGAACGAAGCAAACGCAGAAAAACTAAGAATCTTCGTGAAAGCCCGAGCTGATGGCGGACAAAAGGCTTGACAAATTTTGTCAAGGAAATTACAGAATCATCGATACGTGGCCGTGGACATGAGTACCGTATCGCCTTGCGCAAAAGTTACACGCCATCATTACCAGCAACACAAATAACACCAACTGCAGCGTTATCCATGTTCGTTGAAGCTAATTTAATAGGCAAATTAGGTCGTAAGCAGAAAGACATCGTAAAAACTAAAATGCAAGAAATCCAAGAAAGGTTTTGAAAAGAACTTGGTCTTTTGGTAGATATTCATTCATAAGCTGGTTTTGTCATTCCCAATGACGGAAATACGAGTAGGAGATTTTTTGAACAGAGGCTTCCGATATAACTGGAATCAATGAGGAATTGATAAAAAGATTCGCAACAATATTGGAAGTTATTTTGAGTGGATATGACATAAGTATTGAACAGTTTTCTTCAAATTGTGACAGTACAGCCGAACTGTATGTTAGCTTATACAGCTGGCATCCGATGACACGCACTGTACACAAAGTGATGATGCACGGGCCACTCATTGTGAAAAACGCTCTGATCCCAATCGGAACTTTGTCAGAAGAAGCAGCAGAAGTTAGGAATTTTCGAGATTATAGGGAAAATTATTCGAGGAAGTTTTCCCGTGAAGATTGTTATAGGGATATTCTGTATAGGCTCACAGAATGACAGACAGATGTGCTGCTCACATCAGACCCGTATCTTAGTTCAATAAGGCCTAGACCTAAGAAAAGTTCTAAGCCTTTTACCTCTTCCGCAAAAGTAATGTTACTGCCATTTCACAACAGTGGTGACTCGGAAAAGAAAAATAAAGAAGATTAGGAGTAAATAACATACCGTTTTAAAGTTGTTTTTTTATTTTAAATAAAGTAAAAATTTGACATATTTTTTGCTCTTCCTTTTTCCAAACACCTAGATTCCTTTCCAATTGATATTTTGCCATCAACTATGTTTTGAATAATGATTTTTCAATATATTATGCTAAATAAGCACCAAAATATTCTTAAAATATTGTTAAATAATTTAGGCCACGTTTTAGGGTCTAATACCCCTTGTGCGACGTAGAGAAATGTTAGCCAAATCTCAATGTTAAAAGAAAAGAGAAAGTGAAAAAATGTGATTTCAAATTAGTGTTACACCTACACAGTTCTCTTGAATAAAGTATTGTCGCTTCTATTTCTTACACGAGAATAAAAACCAAGGAATTTTCTTTCATTATTTACACCTTTAGTTATAAAAAAAGATCAGAAAGGTAGTATTGGCATCGTAAATGATGCACAGGAATGAGGTAAATGAAGTTAGCAAACTTTTGAGTGTGAATGCAGATGAAGACCAAAAAACCGGGCATGTGAGTGTCGGACTTCGCACATTTAGGGTTCCCTGTCTTCCTCACCAAACCGCAAAATCAAGTTGGCTGTAAAAGGAAAAATGAGGGCATTTCTGAGAATAATCTGATGTATATATATATATTGGTATTTTTCGTAAAATATAGGTAATAATAAAGATTATGATCAAATTTGAAGTTCGTAGGTAAATGGAAAGTTAGTTAAAAAAGACTTTTATTCCTTTGTTCTACAATATAAAAAAATATAGTATTTATTCACTCAACAATCTCTAAACAATGATACCCCACTCGGTGAGGTAGGTAAAGGCCCACGTTTGGCTTTATGGCTGCCCCCATAGAAACATTTAAAAATAGTATTTGGCAATTTGTATGGGCTCCGTTTGGTACCTTCGGTTACGGAACCCTAAAAAGAACAGCAACTGAAGGGGGACCACTACTTGGAGAAGTATGGAAGACGATGACATGTTGCGCTGAATCCATATTTTATTTAATTAATTGATAGCCTCGCACTTAACCACAATCTCTCCTGATGGTAAGCGATGATGTGGTCGACGGTGAAGCACGCTTGCCCAGAAGTAACCTATTCACTCTTGACTTAAAGACCACCAGGTTGTAGCTAGCAGCAAATACAGACTCCGGCAGATAATTCCACTCCTTAACTGATTAATTAGGATAGCAGCAGAATGATGCATCTTTATTCAAGCTTATGACTTTCTAGTTTTTATAAACAACAGCTTACTTAAAGGGATATAGAAATATACTCAGCGGTCCAAGAACCCTAAGGTTTCATACTTAATACCTATAATGCTTGCAGACGAGTATGCGAGTCAAATAATATTACCCGGTACGGGAGGACTGTCCGGAATGTAATATTACAAAGACCAGTGTTTGTTAGACACATTGCTTTGTAAATACACTAGCTAGCCCACATGCATATATCTAACTAGATGACCCGAGTGTAAGCTCTTCGCGTGACAACAAAGGGAGTAAAATTAGAGCAATGCTGTTACTGTGTACTTCGAGCTATTTTATTTAGTGTTATCGGCACAGGACATCAACCGAAATCTACAATGCCTAATTATTATTATATATTAGTTTCTGCCAGCGGCTTCGCTCGCGTGAAAGTCAAAAATCATCACCAGGGAATATATTCCCGGGATTAAAAGTATCCTATGTGCTATTCCTGACTATAAACTATCTCTGTGCCAAATTTCATCGCAGTTCCGTTCAACCATTCTTGCGTGAAGATGTAACAAACACGCACATTCACAAATTTTTGCCTTTATAATTTTAGTGAGATTGAGCTGTTAAATTGTACACAAAAGTTGACTGAGGCAATGGAAACATTTTCGTTCATCGGTAAGTAAATTTGTTCTTATTTTGTGTGTGGTGGAAAAGAAGCACGCTTCGTTTTCATACTGATGGAGGAATTTGCGTTATCTAGTAAGATGTATATCTGTGAGCTAGCCCGCAGTATTAACAGCATTATGCTGAGTTATTTATATTGTAATTAAATGAGTTTAAACCGCCAGAAGTTTGAGTTTAGCGACCGTTATATGCGTCTTGCTTAACAAAGCGAGATTTTCGACTAGTGTTTCCTATTATAAGATTATGGCATTCTTGCTGTGATTTACCTAGTAGGTATTCATATGAAATATAAATCCCTCTACCCAGTTGCTTGTAGAGGTCACAAGCGCTTCTGCTGAAAATGATGTCCTGGATTCGAGTCCTGAGTCAAGCAAAGTGTTATTGGGTTTTTCCGTCTGGAATTTTAATGTAGCAGCCCTGATTCTGGACTTGTGCCCGGTTGGTGATAATAACCTCGCATCCTATCATATGGGACTTTAACATAAATGGCATAACATCTACGTACACTAGATGTGCCTCTGCCGAACTTTTCGGGGAATACGGGCGTAAGCTATAATGATCTCACTTTTGAACGTCAAATGCATTGATCCTAAACACAAGGTTCCGCCGACAAATTAGCAGACAAGTTAGCAAAGGTCTTCTTTTATCATCCTACATAGAGTACATTATAATTCCATTCTGCCCATCCGGTAAAACTTGAACATTGTCGCTCCCTGCATACCACTCTTTTTTGACGGTACTCAGGACAGTGATCACAGTGAGTCTCGACATTGGGTTTTCACCTTTTTTTCCACTAGCGCCATCGGTAGAGATATCCAGTACATGGGATATGATATTTATTCCAGCTATCTACAATTTTCAGTTGCTGTACACATTGACTCTTGGCACTTTAAAGTCCTTTGAACATCGATCAACAGAAACGAAAACACCTAAAAGTAAAATCAAAATCGCATTAATTCTAATGATTGTGACCATGTCAGCTTAAAAACTTATATTAAACCTAAAAACATTAGCTTTTCGCTATTTCATTCCCAGGTTTTTCAGAAAAGATCACAGAAACGAATTTTAGGAATGACCTGAGACAAATCACTGGGTTTTTAGAATAAAACAGGTTTAGGCACGCACGGAACTGTGAAACCGTTGTATATTAAATGTTCTGGGAAAATCCCAGCAGTCTGAACCGTTATTCATATTAGTTACACCTGCACAGTTTCCCAACTAAACAAACGAGTATTGTATAGAACACAATCGCAATGTTTTTAGAGTTGTTCTTTCGGTTTAGCAATTTTTTATTTTGTATTCGTCGATAGGCTCGCGTTTGACCACTATCTCGCCTGATGGGAAATTTCGTGATGGTTGTTGGTTAATCTGGGCCATGACTTTAAAATAAGGGAGTGTTGACGTTGTTGGAATTTTACCTAAACTACAGGAATGCGTCGCACATTTTATACTGAGTATGAGTTCCTGGGTTCGATGCCCGGGTGGCAAAAAGTTATTGGATTGAATTACACAATCCATCAATGTGCCTAGCATTTTCCCAACAACATTTAGGTCGGTCTTCCAGTCTAACCGGATTCAGCTGCAGCAGTACACCTTGGCAAGACCGGTGTCAGATTTTCTGGTTTCTGAATCTCCGTAACGACTTGAAGAACAAAATGGACTGAAAAGCTGAAATAAAAAAATGCCAAGATTAATACTTGCTTGCGTCTCGATACAACACAGTTTTTCACTATGTAATTTAATCCGCCGTTTTACAAAGTTACTAGAGCTTAGTTAAATTACTGCAGTGCAATTTTACAAATGGATATCTGCAAAGTGAAACTTGGCATTATACCGGTCCAAGAGCTTTTCTCGTTAGTATAAGATGTTTAACTACACACAAAAAACGTTTTACGGATCCCCATATCTTGCAGGAATGACATAAAAGGTGAGTATGAAATAGTAAGCCAACGACCTACATAGAACATCAGAGTGTAGAGCTATTCTGGAACACACGGTGATAACCGATGTTATGTCACTTTGAAGTCATCTGTCATTCTACCTAAGGCACTCGTCCCACCACCGACGAGCGATTAGAGCTAGAACCTAGATACGAACTGGTGAGCAGCGAGAAGCAAGTGTGTAGTTCCGATAGTTTTACCGCTCGGCTATGAGCGAGTGTTTTTGTGCGACGGGCGATTACTTGCACCACTCGCTCAGGCGGTCGGTCCTGCCGGGCGAGCACGGCCTCTGTGATATTAAGCCTATCACAGAGGCCGTCACGCATTTTATCACGGTTTTTGCTCACAAACTGTGATAAAAATGTGACTAAAGTCTGTCACAGTGGGCCGTGCTCCCACGGCTACACGCGTAGGTTGGTTGTTCACTCGGCGTGAATTCTGACCGCCAAGCGAGCATCGCCGAGCGAGTATCACTGAGCGAGTATTATCTTTGATAGCTCTTGTTGCTGCAACAAACTTGTGTCTAGAGAATACTCGGCAGTAGTGTGAACAGCCAGCGATCAACTATTGATGTAATACTACCCGGGCGACAGAGCTCTGCTCGGGTGAAAAAGAGAAAACGACGTTTTCTAAAAATTAAACATAGCTAGATCGATTAATCGCCCCGAATCCCCCTGCACACCTTATTTCATGAAAATCGTTCCGAGATTCAGATTATATATACATATCTATATAAAAGAATCGCTAGTTTCGGGCTGAGGGCTGACCTCTTGCCCTGCCTTCTGCTGTGCCGGTGCGCTGCCTACGCACTCTGCCCGGGTCTTGCCCTGCCTACCTGCAGCCTACCCTGCGCAACCCTAGCCGCTACTTTTCCGGCGGCCTATCGCTGAGCCTGTGCTGACAGGCCCCCACTCTGCACGTGCTGCCAAGGGACGGTACCCTTCTTAATATTAATATATTGATGTGTGACTGTGTGATAGAATTCGGAACAGAACAGTGACCTTACGTACCCGCGACCTAGCTCTAGTACTTAATTTTCATAATTATATGTATTATCTTATCTAGCTGTTTCACTCAACATTTACCTAACGACCTACCTATTTGTTAGCGGCCTGCGCAGTCTACCATAGCCGTTATGTGTCTCTTTTATTGACATGGGATCTGAGTATTTTTTTCATTTCTTCAGCGAGAAAATAGTCGATAGCTTATCGCTTCGTCGCTGGTGCGGGTGGGCCAAGTGCAAAGCTATGGATTAGTGGCTCACTTCAAGCCCACTTCACCTAAGGACCTTACTGATGGCGCGATACAATTTTAATTGCCTATCGGGGAGATTTAAATCGAATTGCGTCAAGCCATCTAAAAGTCGCTTAGTTTTCATAGTGATATTTTTTTTCAAATCCATACTGACAATTACAGTTAAGGACACAGCGTGTTTAAAACTAAAACTTAACAGTCAAAACAGTTCCACACATCATTTAACGCAATGCAAGCCAAATTCCAACTTTTTACCATAAATTAGTAATCAGGTGAAAAAAAAATTGTAAGATATAAATTATGCTGCCGTCGGTACCGTACTACTTATGATACGACCTATTAAACGAAAACATGAATATGTATGCGCACGAAATTTTTTTAGAGTTCCTTTTTGAATTAAAGAAGACGAGCACTTTTTCAGTCAAAGGACTTGTTAGCATAGCATAGCTCTTTTGAGAAACTAAAGCTCTTTCATACTATTTTTTCATAAATGCATAAATGGATGGTGATAAAAAGTCCAGTATATCAAACACAAAAATAATAATGCCATCACAACTTCACAAGAAATTTTTACATACTATTCTTAAAATATTTTCTAGTCATATTTCATAAACTCGTTTCATGTTTGATCTGCTTTTTAACAAGCTATAACTACATATTAATGATTTTTTTTATCTCTTTGACATCTTGTTAATTTTATTTAAGCATTTTGAAATAACTGCTAACTCATAAATTTAATTTAAGTCATTAAGTCCGCCTCTGTACTTGTGTATAAAGTTTTAATAAATATATAAAAGAAATACTGCTACATCAAAGAAAAAGCTTATCAGTACGATTACATATCACATTAACATAGGTTACATTATGAAAATTACTTGTGAAAAAATGAAAGCCTACTTTATTTTTCCAAGCATTTATTTAACTTGTCCACTTGTGAGTATGTGTGGGCCAAATTTAGCAACTGAATTGTAAAACAATTATCCCCCACAAATTGAGCTGAAGTTTTGCATGCCCGTTTGGTTTGGATGACAATGCACGATAAGCTAGTTTATTATAGAAACAAAAAAAAATATTTTGCGTAATGGCTAAAAAATAATAAGTATCTACTCCTACTACCTCCTACTATAAGAATATTTTACACAGCCATTATCTTCAGTTCCATCTTTAAGAAAAGAAAATGAACCACACAATGCATGCCTACCGGCTTTACCATGCCATCATCATTTTTATCTTGCAACCCAAATCACCTAAAATTAATTTTTTTTCGTTGAATGATAAATGATTTTATTTCTGTAAGTTGGTTTGTAAAAACACTTTTACATGTCGAACATATTTTTAAAACTAGATGAGGTCGGCGTTTCCTATCTGACTACTCTGAGAAGAAAGGCCGAAACAAACTCAGAGGTCACAGTCTCTTTTAAAGTCCAGACAAAATCTTGATTAGATCATGTGAAGACCATGTAGACTGATGTCTGAAATGGTCTTTTGAGGAAAGAACCAGCCAGATTGAGTGGATCTGTCCAGTCAGTGCACGCATTTGTCAATAACCGAGCAGCTCAACTCAGAATTTAAGGAGCTCAACGATTCGACGAACAATACCAAAGAAAGGACATTCGGGTAGGCCGCATAAACTACTCAAACTGCCAGACCATGATTAAAAACTAAGATAATGATTTAAATTAAAACAAAAAAAGGAATGATCCACATAGTCTTCACATTCACAATAATTAAAATAAAATAATACTTTAAAAAGTAAATATTCTTGTCATTGCAAGAAAACCAAAAAAAAAATATAATAACAAAAAGCATGGTGCAAAATATAATAAAAAACAAAATTAATTGGAGCAGCTCAATCCCAAGCCTTTTTGTCCTCAATGTAATCTTTTGTTGTATAAAACGCTTTCTGGCACAACTTACGTTTAATGAAAGATTTGAATTTATTAAGACTTAGATCTTGTACGTGGCTTGGAAGCTTATTATAAAAGCGTACACATTGACATCTAAACGAACCACCTATTTTCTTGAGCCTTGTTGTAGGTACTACACATTTGTGTTTGTTCCTAGTATTTATGTTATGGATATCACTGTATTTTTTAAACAATTTTATATTTTTATGGGCATATAAAAGATTTTCATAAATATACTGAGAAGGCACAGTCATTACATTAATCTCCTTAAATTTCTCTCTGTGAGAGAGTCGTTCCCCTCCAAAATAATCCATGGGAATACTTTACCCACAAAATACAAAAATAGATGCATTTTGGTTTCGATCTACAAATACTATGATGCTTCTTGATTCCATTTACAAACAAACATCCCGTCAATTCGGAAACCAATTACTTAGTGTCCATTACTTAGGCAAAATATACTACTCAACTTTGACTATGTTGTAACTTAGTCAAAGTTGAGCAGTATTGAAATGGCAGTATGGAAAGATTATCATTAAGATTATTATTGGATAATCTTTCCAATTACTAATGCTATTATAATGGTAGCCAATGAGTTACGATAAAACACGGATCGTTGTCAAAATAATTCTGAATGTATTTTCTTGCAAAAAATTTGCTTTGATAGTTATTCAAGATAGCCAGAATCTCTTCTACTTGGTCGCGTTTTTCATTACTGAAAGCCGTGTTCCTGAAAGGCCTCCGGGCTTTATGCACGATGTTCTTCCACTTCCTACGGTTTCGGAATCTCTCTCGGCCGTTGTAACAGAGAGTCCAGTGAGGGCGGTTTGCCTAGTCTGATCGGCGGTTAGGTGACCGGCCGTAAGATCTTAGCCCATCCACCTTTTCCATTTCCACCAACTTCTCTAGATTGTCTGGTTCCCGATGGAAAACGTGATCAAAGTATGTCTGAGAATCCTTCGGTAGCAGAGCGCGGCTAGACTGTATTTTATGCCCTGATAATCAGGGATAGATTTGTTCGTTCTCAGCTAGAGCCTCGAGATAAGTGACATTCATACAACAAAAGTGTCACAATAGCTGGCTGGAAAAATATAAGGGATTGACAAGCGCTATCTAAATGTCAATTTTGGCATTTCGATCATCATCATCGCTGACATTGAATAAACCTTTATTTAGAGCTGACCTTCCCCATAAGGGCTCTGTCGCAAAATTACCACTTCTCAAAATGTCGACAGGTAGCAAAATGTCCCTTTCTCACAATGTCCCTTTCGCAGAATGTCCCTTTCGCAGAATGTCCCTTTCTCAGAAAGTCCCTTTCGCAAAATGTCCCTTTCACAAAATGTCACCTTCCGCAAACAGGCATTAATTCCTTTCATAAAAAAAAAACTGGTCAAGAGCCAGTAGGTGTACAACACAGAGGTGTACTGTAGTAATTTTTAATAAGTGAAATGGGTAAGTGCACGCAAATATACTAAAATAAATAATAAAGATCGTAGTTTATCAGATTTACTGTCACTCCAAACATCAATTTACACAAAAAAACAATCAACAAATTAAACTTAACCCAAATAAACACAAAACAATAAACGTCTTGATTACGTAATAAAAAAAATATATATATTTCATAGTTATTACAGGACGGTTACCGAAACATCAAATCAACTTGATTTTTTTGGTAACTGTAATTGTTATGGAAGAGGTTTTTCTCAGAAGTTATTAACTCTTTTAATATGTATACTTTAATCTGATGCTCTTTAAAAAATAGTCAAGTCACTAATGTCACTTTAAAAATAACGTCAACTAAGCCGAATATATTCATAAATAATAATCATAAAAATTAAGCAATTGGAGTGACCATATAAACAATAAAATATTAATAAATAATGAAAAATTATTTTTTCCTAAGGTGTTTATTCAAAGTTAAGCCAATTTTTAATTCATGTATTGGCAACACTTTCAACAAAAACTGTGAGGGTACTTAAAAAAAAAAAGAAATAAATAAATAAGAGAATACATTTAACAATGTACAAAAGAATAGACGAAAGGGGGACATTTATTTTGACAAGAAATATAATGTAATATTGGCTAAATTAGAAAGCAATGAGTTAACACTTGCACAATTTATAAATATTAAAATAAATATTACAATTGCATTCCCTACAGAAATAACCTGTATTGTTTTTTTTTGTCTTACGTAATCAAGACATTTATTTTTTTGTGTTTATTTGGGTTAAGTTTAATTTGTTGATTGTTTATTTGTGTAAACTGATGTTTGGAGTGACAGTAAATCTGACAAACCTCGATTTTTATTATTTATTTTAGTATATGTGCATGCACTTACCCATTTTACTGATTAAACATTACTACTGTACCCCTCTGTGTTGTACACCTACTGGCTCTTAACCAGTTTTTTTACTGATAAAAGGAATTAATGCCTGTTTGAGGAAGGGGACATTTTGCAAAAGGGACTTTCTGAGAAAGGGACATTCTGCGAAAGAGACATTTCGCGAAAGGGACATTTTGCGAAAGGGACATTGTGAGAAAGGGACATTTTTCTACCTGTAGACATTTTGAGAAGTGGTCATTTTGCGACAGAGCCACCATAAGCTCTTAGAGAAAGGTTATTTTGAGTGTGTAAGGGACAGATGTATATGACTTGTATACATTTGTCGAAATAGTCTTGAAGCATTTGCAGGTATAATAACTTTCATCAGTCTTTTCAAAGTACCTTAGCTTAATGCTATTGAAAATATTGCTTTAGGTTAGAAGGGTTATGAATAAATCATCAACATAATTCTCTTCAAAAATAAATAATAAAATATAATTCTCTTAGCCTAAGATCAGACTGCAAAAACCTGATGCCTGAATCAGGGTTTATAATTAAAATTAATTTTCATGAATGATACTTGATAGTACATTTGATGACTTTTTTAGTATACTTGATATATTGCTGCAAGGTTGCCCCAAAATATCTAGTCGCAATAACCTGAAGTTTATAACCTAAATAAATTGAAGTTTATTTTTAATAAATTAACCCCAAATATAAAACTTTTTCCAGTGAATCCAACGTCATTTGAATGAAACTGGTGTAGAAAATAGGAAAAATAAGGTTGCCAGATCTCAGTTAGCCGCAAGCTTTGGGTTCACAGTTTACTTACAAATCTGGCAAACTAGAAAATCTGACAACCCATAAAAGGCGGCTAACTGAGAGCTAGTTGATGTGGCTACAAACGATACGGGAGAAGTTCCTACTATACTTTTCGATTTTTACGCAGGCGAAGCCGCTGGCAGTATAGTTAACAATCCCCCCTCCTAAAACATAAAAGAAAAAGTTCATCAGAATCATTTACGGGGATAAAATGGCGAACAAAAGAAAAACTAATAGGATTTTTCAAACACGGAACTCTTAAAAATTCGTCGAGAAAAATAACAAAAAGTGAAAAGTCGAATCATATAAAAGACGAACTTTATAAAAATATAATGAGAGAATATTATGATGAAGTTCAAAGTGGCACATAGAGTGTTTTGTTTTGATCTCACTTTGATGTCCCATGCCCCATCCCATGATGGGCGTAATAACTTTTATTTTTGTATTTGAATTTAGAGCGCGTTTGTTTAAGTAGTTCACGTTTTTACAGATTTAGATCATTCCGCTTCATTACCCATAAAACATTGTGTACATGGTTTATCGTTATGGATTTTATAAAATGAATCGCCACTTTTACGATCTTTTCTACAGACTGCGTATTTTTGTATGTACCTATATATTTATCTACGCAGATATCTTTTGTATTCTTTACGGCTGCATAAGATAATTTAAAGATGTTAATTCAGCACAATGTTTAAAATGGTCTGTTGTAATCACTTTTTATCTAAACGCACAATCGCAAATACGTTTTACGTACTTTATTTCTCACAATTTTATTAATAATGCACTTTACTTTTGCACAGTGTAGTTACTGATCTGTAAGTAAACTGTGAACCCACAGCTTGCGGCTAACTGAGAGCTGGCAACCTTATTTTTCCTATTTTCTACACCAATTTCCTTCAAATGACGTTGGATTCACTGGAAAATCTTTTATATTTGGGGTTAATTTATTAAAAATAAACTTCAATTTATTTTGGTATTAAACTTCAGGTTATTACGACTAGATATTTCGGGGCAACCTTGTAGCAATTTATCAAGTATACTAAAAAAGTCATCAAATGCACTATCAAGTATCATTCATGAAAATTAAGTTTAATTGTAAACCCTGATTTTGGAATCAGGTTTTTGCAGTCGGATCTTAGGCTAAGAGAATTATATTTTATTATTTATTTTTGAAGATAATTATGTTGACGATTTATTCATAACCCTTCTAACCTAAAGCAATATAATATAATAGCATTAAGCTAAGGTACTTTGAAAAGACTGATGAAAGTTATTATACCTGCAAATGCTTCGAGAGGGGCAAAATGTCTCGTTATTATCATGCTAAACTATGCAGATTGCAGACTATGCTTTAATTATATCAAAAATACGAAAATGATTGCAGGTAAGTCTTATAGGAATTGGAAGTATATAATGAAAGAGGTTGAGAGCAGTGGTGGCCTAGTGGTACCGGCCGCGACTTGATAAGTTGTAGGTCGTGGGTTCAAACCCTGGCAGGCACTTTACTTTAAGCAAATTATTTCATCACCACGCTCTCCAAACGCTGAAGGAAAACATCGTGAGGAAACCGGCATGAAGAACCCAAAATTCGAATATATGAGACATCCACCAACCCGTATTGGGCCCGCGTGGTGGATTACAGCCTGTGTCCCAGCTGTGAGAACATTAAAAAGGCTGATAATGATAAATGAAAGAGGTAACTGTTTTTGTTATTATTGGTATTCGACTTTGACCACTATCTCACCTCGTGGTAAGCGATGATGTGGTTGACAATGGAATACGTTTGCCTTGAAGAAATCTATTCACTTTTGACTTAAAGACCACTAGACAAAAAGTTTATAAAAAAATCAAAAACCCGACTGCTTAAGAAGCGACCTAAAAAGACGTAAACAAGAAAAAAATCATGCTGTGCAGTTGGACTTTTCTACCCGACTGCCGAAGGGGGGTAATTTCTTGTTGTGACATCTGGTTTTGGTCAACTACTTCGCGTATATGTATCATCCGACTGCACAACATGATTTACACAAGTAAACAAGAAGAATCCCGTAACTAATATGTTAACCTGGCATATTGAATGAATTGAATATGTGACATTTAGGTAGCGTTTGTAAAATTTTAATGATAGAATTTTGTCTATAGCCTCGAGTATTCGTGGTTTTTTAAAACAGATGAAAATTTATTCAATTAGCTATGCAGCTAATTGAATAAATACATTACTTTAACACAAAGCTAGCCTTGATGTGATTTCAGAGAAAAGTCTCTTGAAATGTTATAAATAATAGAAAGGCCTAATGAATATGAAAACTTTTACCAATAATGTCGTAATAAAGGGGCTCCTTTACAGACCGAACATACATCAAAGTAAACGAACATGTTACTTATCTATATACAAATTGTTGGTAAATATTTCATTTGAAATGTACTGAAAAAGTCTACCGAAATATAAGTAACTAGAGGCTGCCACCGGCTTCGCCCGTGTGAAGGTCGAAAATTATCCAGAAGGACATATGCCCGAGATAAAAAGTATTCAATGTGCTATTCCTAATTATAATCTATCTCTGTGCTAAATTTCGTCCAGATCTTTTCAGCTGTTCTGGCGTAAAGAAGTAACAAACATAAATATACTCCTATAAATATACTACCTTTTACACATTAAGTGTGATACAGCCCTGAAACAGTTACATGGAGGCGCGACAGGCCAGGAGGTATATAGTAAGGCGAACTACAATATTATTTCACCCGAAAGACGTCCACTGCTGCATATAGGCCTCCCTCAGTATCGACCGGTCTCGTGCATTTCGCATTTTTCCGCAACCTTAGCTAAATCATCAGTTCACCTATTGGGAGGCCTTCCAACGCTGCGTCTTCAGGATTGCGGCCGCCACTCTAGAACCTATCGGCCCATCGTCCACCCGTTCTGCGACCAAAGCCCATTGCGGATATCTTCATTTCTGATTCAAACAAGTATGGAAACTCCCAAGTATAGTCCTCTCCATTGGCCTTTGGGTAACTTTATGCATTTGACGAACACCATAGGAAATAAAAATAGAGCATAATCGTGACTGATGGAAGGAATTTAAGAAAGCCTTTTTCCAGCAAAATGAATTGGGACCAATAATAATAATGCAATAATCATTATGCCATCTTAAAACTATTGTATTATCATCATCGTTTATTCAGCATAGCCATCAATTAGAACTTACTACCGACTTATAACAAATCGCACCATTTAATAAGAAAGTCCATAAAACTTTTATTTTATTCAAACCAGGCAACCACCTAGAATATTTAAAAGAAAAGATCAACGAATCTGAACACACACAGAGTCACTTCCCCAACCACTTAACTATCGGAGAAAGCCATAAAAATTGAACGTCAGTTCTTGGCCACTAAAGTTTGGCCACAAGAGAAACGTCACATTCAATGTCCTAGTCAACCTAGTTCTCACTAGAGATGCGTCATCGCTAAAGTTATTCGATTTAGATATTCAGTATCGAATATTCGAAGTTTGAAATTCTTGAATATTTCTGATTCTCTGATTGGTCTACATAAGACCCATGTAGTGCCAGGAAAAAGCGTCCGTGAAGCTCCTTACTCTGCAATACCTCCCTGCGGTCGTTAGTGTCATGCATTGAAGGCTTATAATAAAAATGTTCTTTTTTCTGAAATTGATAGGTTAGATCCTTTAAAGTAATCATCTGGATACAAATTAATGACGCACACGAAATGGATCAAAATATTATATTTGATTCGAATTCAAATGCGAAGGCTTAAAATGAAAACAAATTAATTATTTTAGGTGTTTTTAGAGTTTTATTAGGTAACCTTTGTAGCATGAAATAATAAAGAAAGAAAGAAACATAAATGTTTATTTAGGACACGTTCAATACAAACAAATACAAAAAAGACTTAATCAAGTCTTTTCATCTTGTCATTTAACATAACACACCACTACCACTATTGCTTTCCATTCAACTCTGTAGTGTCTCAAACTATTGTTAGAATTAATTATTAAACGCTTTCCGCGTCTTCACCCTCGTGAAAAGCATTTCATCGTCCCAAGGGATTATTAAACGGGGATCTAAATATATGATAAATTCTATGTTAATCTAGGTTAAAAACTATCTGTGTGCAAAATGTAATTAAAATATGTTCAGACGTTTTTGCTTCACTGAAACACAAACATACAAACTTTCACATTTATAATACTACTAGCTTTTGCCAGCGGCTTTGCTCGCGTGCGTATTGAGTATACACAAAACCTTAGAAAATTATACACTTAAACTTTTCTCCTGAATCACTCTATCTATTGGTGAAAACCGCATGCAAATCCGTTCAGTAGTTTTTAAGTTTATTGCGAACAGAGAGACGCGATGGGGTACTTGGTTTTATAATTTACAAGCGACCTGCCCCGGCTTTGCCCGCGACAAATTATATACATAAACCTTCCTCGTTGTTCACTCTTTCTATTGGTAAAAACCGCAAGGAAAGCCGTTCAGTAGTTTTTGAGTTTATTCTGAAGAGTAACTTTGTTTTATAATATACTAGCTTCTGCCAGCGGCTTCAAGAGGAAGGTTTATATGTATAATACACGCAGGCTGTATTATACATATAAACCTTCCTCTTGAATCACTATATCTATTAAAAAAACCGGCCAAGTTCGAGTCGGACTCGCACACCGAGGGTTCCGTACAAACCTCAGCTTAAAGGTATTATAGACCTGAGTATTTGATATGAATTTCAAATTAATACCTCTACGCGTTCATGAGGAAAGGGTTAGTAAGTTTAAAATATTTTTTATTATATGATGTAACTAAAAATTTACGGTTTTCGCAATTATTCCTTTATCTGTGCTATAAGACGTTGCTTCGTACCAAATTTCAAGATTCTGAGTTCACGGGAAGTACCCTGTAGGTTTTGATTCCCTTGCGAGTGTCGACAATTTGCGACATAAACGACTGTATCGTTTGATTGCGTTGGCTTAGAAGTTTGAATTTTTCACAGCTTTAAGGAGCATTAGACCTGATTTCAGCTTGATACCTCCACGCGTTCCTGAGAAAACGGTCTTGTCTTGACAGACAGACAGACAGACGGACGGACAACAAAGTGATCTTATAAGGGTTCGGTTTTTTCCTTTCGAGGTACGGAACCCTAAAAAACCGTTGCGTAGTTTTAAAGATCTAAGCATACATAGGGACAGACGGCGGAAAGCGACTTAGTTTTATACTATGTAAGGATAAGGATAGTGTTGTAGTGACTAGTTAGATTAATTGAGCGAATTTCGGGTTATAATGGCTTTTAATTAAAAATTCTTAACTACCGTGTAAATTGTTGCAATATATCTCCTTGGAACAATTTTGGCACTATTCCGAACTGCCACAATTGTGGTCAAAATCAGAATTATTGATCAAAATTCAGAAAAAAAATGATATTGGTTATCAGTTTATTGTATTTAGTCATTTCTCTTCTTTGGTTTTCAAAATACCTATGGTAGAATTCCCTACCAGCATGGCTGATGGAGCCGAAAAGTTCTGAAATGGCGACCGTGAACCAGAAGACGATACTTTGGAAGGCCTCCCACTAGATGGTCCGATGACCTGGTTAAGGTTGCGGGATGGCGCTGGATGCGAGACGCACGGGATTGGTCAATGTGGCGACGCCTGAGGAAGGCCTATGTCCAGCAGTGGACGTCTTTCGGCTGAAATGATGATGATGATGATTTGTATTCCCTACCCGTATAACTAGTAAGTTTAAAAAAAAGTGAACTTAATACGTCTGCTGCAAGTCTATTCTGTTACGATGTCACCGTGAAAACTTAGGTGAAGTAAGCGTGAAGTGAACTGTCATTCCACTTAAAGCTTGGGATTGACAGCTCTCTTCACCTAAGGTTTCACGGTTAGATATTTTCAGAATAGCTATATGCAGGCATTTTAGGCGCACGCTCCATCGTTAACCTCATCCATCGCTCATCAGGTGAGATCGAGGTAAAACGCGAACTCATCATGCAAATAAAAAATGGTTATAAACAAGAATAATACTAAATAGGAACCTTTGGTTTTTGGCTTCTTCCCATTCATGTACCCGAGTCTCTTTGTAATAGGGATGGTAAGGTACAGCAGGCTGGCGGTGCGGAGGGACATCGCTCTGTGTAGTTACGTGTTTGGGGTGCTGCGCGGCTGGCTTCACCACCCCGATTTGTTAGCGGAACTGGGGCTTTGCTTGCCGCCTGGCTGCGGGGGCGCGCGTCGCCCCACGCCAACGCTACTGGAGGTATCCTATAGGACTAACCTGAACAAGTTTGCCCCCTTGTCGCGCGCCATAAGATTTTTAAATATTATATCTAGGGAGTTAGATATATTTCATTGTAGCCTGATAAAGTTCACAAGAGTAGCACTGAAGTGCATTGAAAATGTTGAAAAATTATTTTAATTGAATTTTTATTTGGATTATAATGGTATTTGAATTGTATTTTATTATTGTTTAATAATATGATAAATGGATTTTAATTGAATTTTGATTTGGATTATAATGGTATTTAATTGTGTTTTATTGTGTTTAATTGTATTTTAACTGTATTAATAATTGTATACCTAATTGATTGTATTTTAATTGATAATTGTAATATTTTATTGTTTTTTTTTATTGAATTTCTTTAAGTCCTAATATCTTTGTGGTAGTAACATCGCATTGGCGGTATAGCTGTTAAGGTGTTACTTACATAATTTTTGAATAATTAAATATAGGTAAGTGTGTAACAGCCCTTTGACGATAATACGCACAAAAGTTTCAAACGTGTGCCTACAATCAATTGTACATTACTCCTGATCACGTAAGTTCTGCGTACATTCATTGCCATCGATTCTAATACACAGAGATATTTCCCATCTCTATTTCTTGAGAGGAACTTGTGACTTCCAGCCAGCACATGTCACTAATCGCCCAAGTTTCTTTGCAACAGACCAGCGTCTCGCCCGGATCGTTATGATGACAAGACCACAAGTTACAAACGTTTTGGAATCCCTAAATAGGTTTGTGTCTGACACTGGCTAGTTTGAAATTAAAGTAGAAAAAAGACGGCAATTGGGCCAAGGAGGACCTTCTTTTAAAAAAAAATCTCAGATCAGCTGTATATCGGGTTCCTTAGTCAAATTCTCTATAGAAAATTTGAAAATAGAAAGTGGGAAGCAATCCCTAAACCACAAAATAGAAAGTATACAGAAGGGCCACTCCCGCCTTTTCGAAAATTGACAGCTAAACTTGACAGACTCACTAAGGTTGCTACTATATTGATACCGAATTTAAAAAAAAGAGCAGTTTGTATAAGTTACAAACATAAATACATCGATTCGTCTAAACATACATAATATCATGCTTACATGATTTAGAGGGTAGACAGAGCATCAAATATCCATTAAAGATCACGACTCCACATACGACGAAGATTGGATGGTAACAAGACGTAACAATGGTGTAAATAAATAATAATGATCCCAACAAAAACATAAAAATGTGAAAAGAACCAAGCTAGACAAAAATATATATGTGTTTTTTTTATATATATATACTGCTTAAGAAGCGAACTAAGAAAATATAGGTACTTAAACAAGAAGAAAATTATGCTTTGCAATCAGAGGAAACATATTTATGATCTAGATGACTTAAACTTAACCATATTTTATTAATATGACAAGTTTCATACCCTTTCCAATTTCGTCTATGGACTTAAAATAATTTATTATTTTCCTAGATATTTAATTTCTAACTAATCATCTTGAAAAATTTAATGACCTAACTTAAAATGAATTAAAGAACGAATTTAAATTGTTTTGAATTAATTTAAAGTATATTCGTTCTGTAACAATTAATATTGGTAACCCAGCCAATGCAACCTCTTTACAGTACCTACTTTATGTATGAATGACGTGACAAACGCCCGCACAAAGCACTCGTGACAGCCGCGACTGTGCTCGGTCCAATATTGCCCATTATTCCCTGTAAAATCGTAATGTCAATGTGTGCGTTCAAAATGGCGGTTTGTTCGAAGTGGACTCTCTGTCTGCGGAGCGCCGCCGCTTATGTACTTTGTGCCTAAACAGTGTCAAGATATTTATAAACTAGCTGTTGCCCGCGACTGCGTCTGCATTGCATTAGTAATTCGAATAAACTATTTTTTTTTATCAGACAATAATAATAGTAGGCGCCTCGCTCGAGAAATATTAATTCACTATAAAAACTTCCATCCCCTTCAGGATGATTTCCATGATAAAAACTATCCTATGTCCTACGCAGGAACTCAAACTATCTCCATATCAAATTTCATCTAAATCGGTTCAGCAGTTTAAGCGTGAAAATGTAACAGAGACGGACAGAGTTACTTTTTCCATTTATAATATTAATATGGAACGGATAAGGGTGGAAATGTGTAAGTGCTTAAAGAAGTAAAAAAATTAAGAAAATCTAAACTCTATTAGCTCCCGTTTTCTGAAAAGTAATATTATGGATCTCTTAAAAATTCATTGAACCAAAACGATAACACGCGTTTAAAAATTTTTCACATTATTTTTTTGATAAATTTCGTTCCAGAATCAGAGTGGACGCCTCTGTCTATGTGTCTTATGTAATTAAAAAAATAATATTCATCGGAAAAACCCGACAAGGCAAATCCTTATCGTATTTTTTTCATCCAATCAGATTTTCTTTTTGAGCACATTTGTGAGACCGGAACCGCTTTCAATCTGATCTGGTGCAAACTCCATAAAGAAATTATTATGAACTGGTATATAGAACTAACCCCTTTTTCTCCAATCATTGTTGCTATTGATTTTAAATTTGTGATTCAATGAAAATAACTAAGTTGGTTTACCATTCTTTGTTTTAATCTCGTAAAATAAAATTAATACTATTGTCTAGAAATGAATAGTGATAGATAGATAATACGCGGACACCACGCAATGTGTCAAATGTTCTATAAGAGTAATTAAAAACATTAACTTTCTCAGATAAAAATATGTTAAAATTATTGATTGATACTTTTGTACAGAAAACTCAAATCTTACTTAATATTATAAATGTGAAAGTTGTGATGGATGTGTCTGTGTATGTCTGTTTGTTATTCAATCACGCCAGAACGGCTGAACGGATCTGGATGAAACTTGGCGCAGAGATAGATTAATGTTCCCTTAGGATGATTAAACATTTTCCGCGCGGGCGAAGTAGCAGGTGGAAGCTAGTTCAAAATAAAACTACAGTAATAGTAAAAATTGGTAGGGAAAATAAATTCAAGAAAAGATTCTTAAATCTAATCTAGCAAAAAAGTAGAGTAGCTTCGTGCAGATGTAAATACACTTCAAACAACCCTATCTCTAAAGGAAACACAGTGCACTCTCCTCTAAAAATAAACAAAACTAAACCTGGACACCACAACAGTAATTTGGACGTAAACAATCTAAGTTAATTGGTTATTCGTCGAAAAATGGCCGCCCTCGTCACGCCAAGTAATTTAGCTGATGGCTACAGTACATACTGTAGTATGATCGTTTAAAAAACACTTATCTACGACCGACACAAACAAGGTAAAGAGATTAGTGTGAGCTTACTCATATTTTGAAAACTTAGCTAAAGTATTTGTTTATTATTATTATTATTATTATATACTTTATTGTACACCACAAAAATACAAACATACAGAACAATCATTTTTAAAAACAAAGTGTACAATGGGCGGTCTTATCGCACAGGGCAATCTCTTACAGACAACCTTTGGATGGACTAAAACGATAGGAGAAGAATTTAGGGCTGTCAGTGTACAATGATCATAAATAATATTACTTATTTATACATAATAACATAAAATACATAAATACCCAATATAAAAAATATCTAATATACTAATAAATATCGAATATATGACAGAGAAAGGAAAAGACTAAAAATTATAGTGAAAGGTAATGCTCCTTTACCATTTTCTTAAACGTTGGCAGTGTTTGAGCACGTCTTATTTCTATAGGTAATACATTCCACAACCGAACTGCTTGAATCGTAAAAGATTTGTCGAAGAAGGAAGTGGAATGCATACGAACACTCAATTTTAAATTCCCCGATGATCTCAAGGACTTAGAATGGGTGTCACAGAGGAACTGAAAACGTTCTTTAAGATAAAAAGGGGTAAAAGGATTAAAAAGCACATTATAAAGCAAAGAGAGTATGTGTGCATTCCGGCGAAGGCGAATAGGAAGCCATTTGAGCTTAGTACGAAATTCAGAAACGTGATCATATTTGCGCAAGCCAAATATAATAGGTTTATATTTGGCTTGCGGTATAATAGGTTTATATACAGAGATTTTGAAGTCGCTCAAGCTTATCCAATTGGTCTTGGGTGAGATCAAGATAGCTGGCATCAGCATAGTCCAGGATAGGGAGAAGAAGAGATTGTGCTATCGCAATTTTAGTGGTGATGGGAAGAAAATTACGAAGACGCCTCAGGGAGCCCGCAGAAGCAAACAGTTTACGACTAACTTCCTGCAGTTGTTTGGTCCAGGCAAGAGTGCTGTCGATATAAATCCCCAAGTTCTTCACAGTGTTAGCTATAAGAATAATGGTGTTGTTGAAAGAAACCTGGGGAAGCGTCGACCAATCAATTTTAGGAACAGTCCGGGAACTACCAACAACCGTCACCTGAGTCTTCGCGGGATTAATCTTCAGTCCAAACTGAGCACTCCAGTCACCTATTCGAGCCAGGTCTATATTAATCGTCTCAATGGTATCTCCTAACTCTTCAAGAGGGGCTTGGGTATAAATCTGGAGATCATCAGCATATAGGTGGTAGAAAGAAGAAAGTCGTTGAGAGATAGCATTAATAAAGAGTGCGAAAAGAAGAGGAGATAAAACGCCACCCTGCGGCACACCGGCAGAGGTGTGACACCAAGAAGAGAAATATTCGTCAGTGCATATACGCTGCCGGCGGCCAAACAGGTAACTACGAAACCAGTCAATTACCGGAGGAGATATGTTAAAAGAGCTTAAGACGCCAAGCAAAATGTCGAAGTCAACGGTATTGAAGGCATTGCTAAAATCGAGCAGAGCAAGTACCATATAATACCATTTTTATTTTTACTAGATTTCCTGTTCACGTTTAGCTTATAACTTAACTGCGAGTATATGTACCTTATTTTAGGCATGGAACGACCTTCTCCCGGTCTGAGAGACCCCAGTAAAAAATCTCCAGCAAAATAGAAATATTTTGGCATTAACCAAAATACTATTGCTGGCGTCTGTAGAACCGGCGCGTGATAGTAGGTGCTTAAGAGTTTAATCAGTATTCGAAAATATTTAACTATATAACTGTTCATACTACTTTTTTTAAAAAAAAAGGTTGTCAGTAAATGGTAGATAAAAATCTTTTTACAAAAAATACAACCGACTTCCAAATAAAAACACTACAAAGTGAAAAATAACTTCAATTTCGGAAGGTGGTGTTCTTGTTTTCGTTTCTTCGTTTTTGACACCGACTTCCGAAAATGAAGTTACTTTTCACTTTGTAGTGTTTTTATTTGGAAGTCGGTTGTATTTTTTGTAAAAAGTTTTTTTTATTTTTCACTTTTTAGTTGTGGTAAATAATGGACCAGTTATATAGGCTAGGTACCAATAATGCACAAAGTGAAGCCAGAATAGATTAACCCAATAACATGAAACTCAAACAAAACTCGGTGGAATAAGAGTATACCAAGGTGAACTGTTTACACCTGCGTACCCCTTTAGAGCGTACTAATGTGATGTTATGTTATGAAATTGTGTAATAAATAAACAGAAATGCGATTGCAGCTATCCCGAGTGATTTGCCGTCATTTATAGAAGAGTTATGATGTATATCTCCGAAGTTCTTCATCAGATTTTGATGAAAATTAAATGGGACACCACCGGGCCTTGAGAAAATGCGATGAATGCGGCGTGTGCGGCTCCTGCGGCGCGGACAGGTGCGCGTTCACCTTGAAAGATATTCCTGAAAATGTTATTACATGCAGAGTAACTTCTTAGGGTACAGATTACCATAATTTGATGTAAAACTTGTAAAACTTATATTAAATATAAAAGAAAAGTACGTAACTTCGATTCCTACTAGGTTTTAGTGCCGTACGGTGTCCGGTTCTACCGGTTTGTAAGACTATTCTCATGCAGAGGAGGAACGAGCATTGATTTATCACCCCATCTTGGAGTAGGTAATAGTGTTGGAGCTATGAAATTACTGTTTGTTTGTGTGACTGAAATGTGGGTAAGTGAATTTTATATTTATAGCAATGGGGCCCAAAAGTGGCAACCGCTTATTGGAAGATGTTGTTTAGGGATATCTGCCACAGGCTGGACCAATTATCTAGTAAGCTCCACAAGAGTTCGCTTGATGCGGGAAGGGAAGTACAGCACCGGTCGATGTGTGAGCTTGGGGGTCTATGCCCAGCCGTGAACGTCTTGCCGCTCAAATGACGATGATAAGGTTGTCTTTAGCTGATACATTTTTAGGGTTCCGTACCCAAATTGTAAAAATGGAACCCTATTACTAAATCTCATGAACCGTGATAGATAGACAGTTGAAATATTTACAGATTATGTATTTCTGTTGCCGCTATAACAATACTCGTAAGTACTAAAAACAGAATAAAATAAATATTGAAGTGGTGCTCCCATACAAAAAACCTCATTTTTTTGCCGATAATGGTACGGAAAACTTCGCACTTTGCCGGGTTTTTTAACCGACTTCCCAAAAAGGAGGAGGTTTTCAATTCGGCTGTTTATTTTTTTTTTTTTGTTTTACCTCAGAACTTGTTACTGGGTGAACCGATTTTGATGATTCTTTTTTTTTATTTGAAAGCTGGTGCTTGTCATGTGGTGTCCCATTTAATTTTCATCAAAATCTGATGAAGAACTTCGGAGATATACATCATAACTCTTCTATAAATGACGGCAAATCACTCGGGATAGCTGCAATCGCATTTCTGTTTATTTATTACACAATTTCATAACATAACATCACATTAGTACGCTCTAAAGGGGTACGCAGGTGTAAACAGTTCACCTTGGTATACTCTTATTCCACCGGGTTTTGTTTGAGTTTCATGTTATTGGGTTAATCTATTCTGGCTTCAGTTTGTGCATTATTGGTACCTAGCCTATATAACTGGTCCATTATTTACCACAACTAAAAAGTGAAAAATAAAAAAAAACTTTTTACAAAAAATACAACCGACTTCCAAATAAAAACACTACAAAATGAAAAGTAACTTCATTTTCGGAAGTCGGTGTCAAAAAACGAAGAAACGAAAACAAGAACACCACCTTCCGAAATTGAAGTTATTTTTCACTTTGTAGTGTTTTTATTTGGAAGTCGGTGTCAAAAACGAAGAAACGAAAACAAGAACACCACCTTCCGAAATTGAAGTTATTTTTCACTTTGTAGTGTTTTTATTTGGAAGTCGGTTGTATTTTTTGTAAAAAGTTTTTTTTTATTTTTCACTTTTTAGTTGTGGTAAATAATGGACCAGTTATATAGGCTAGGTACCAATAATGCACAAAGTGAAGCCAGAATAGATTAACCCAATAACATGAAACTCAAACAAAACCCGGTGGAATAAGAGTATACCAAGGTGAACTGTTTACACCTGCGTACCCCTTTAGAGCGTACTAATGTGATGTTATGTTATGAAATTGTGTAATAAATAAACAGAAATGCGATTGCAGCTATCCCGAGTGATTTGCCGTCATTTATAGAAGAGTTATGATGTATATCTCCGAAGTTCTTCATCAGATTTTGATGAAAATTAAATGGGACACCACATGACAAGCACCAGCTTTCAAATAAAAAAAAGAATCATCAAAATCGGTTCACCCAGTAACAAGTTCTGAGAGAGAGAAACATTTTCCGCGCGGGCGAAGTAGCAGGTGGAAGCTAGTTCAAAATAAAACTACAGTAATAGTAAAAATTGGTAGGGAAAATAAATTCAAGAAAAGATTCTTAAATCTAATCTAGCAAAAAAGTAGAGTAGCTTCGTGCAGATGTAAATACACTTCAAACAACCCTATCTCTAAAGGAAACACAGTGCACTCTCCTCTAAAAATAAACAAAACTAAACCTGGACACCACAACAGTAATTTGGACGTAAACAATCTAAGTTAATTGGTTATTCGTCGAAAAATGGCCGCCCTCGTCACGCCAAGTAATTTAGCTGATGGCTACAGTACATACTGTAGTATGATCGTTTAAAAAACACTTATCTACGACCGACACAAACAAGGTAACGAGATTAGTGTGAGCTTACTCATATTTTGAAAACTTAGCTAAAGTATTTGTTTATATACCATTTTTATTTTTAGTAGATTTCCTGTTCACGTTTAGCTTATAACTTAACTGCGAGTATATGTACCTTATTTTAGGCATGGAACGACCTTCTCCCGGTCTGAGAGACCACAGTAAAAGATAATTGGTCCAGCCTGTGGCAGATATCCCTAAACAACATCTTCCAATAAGCGGTTGCCACTTTTGGGCCCCATTGCTATAAATATAAAATTCACTTACCCACATTTCAGTCACACAAACAAACAGTAATTTCATAGCTCCAACACTATTACCTACTCCAAGATGGGGTGATAAATCAATGCTTGTTCCTCCTCTGCATGAGAATAGTCTTACAAAGCGGTAGAACCGGACACCGTACGGCACTAAAACCTAGTAGGAATCGAAGTTACGTACTTTTCTTTTATATTTAATATAAGTTTTACATCAAATTATGGTAATCTGTACCCTAAGAAGTTACTCTGCATGTAATAGCATTTTCAGGAATATCTTTCAAGGTGAACGTGCACCTGTCCGCGCCGCAGGAGCCGCACACGCCGCATTCATCGCATTTTCTCAAGGCCTCGCGCTATCCGCGCCGAACGCGCCGAACGTATCCACTTCTTTACATTTTGAACCATATTATCTATACGGATACGGATGACGTCTCCGCGGTGCCCGCATCGCACTCGCCGCAAGCATCGAACGCGCCGAATCTGATGGCGTCATCTTCACGCGCTGGTAGAATTCGTACACCTACAGCATTTTGCTGAAATGCGGTTAGTGCGGCGGTGATAGGTGCGCGAGGTTGCATACGATTTCATATAAAGATTTATAAAATGCGATGACTGGGGCGCGTGCGACTCCTGCGGCGCGAATAGGTGCGCGTTCACCTTTAGAGACCTTTTTGTCTAAAAATAGCGATCGATACCTTTTTTTCCTAGCCTTAGAAAAAGATGAGAACGTTAATAAAATGATTAAAATAGCAATTAAAAATATATTAACTCACATGAAGAAGCTGCGTCCGTGACGCGCCTTTGAAGTTCCCTACGTTTAGCGGATTGGACGCGCCATAACGCGCCAGCCCGAGTCACTTCAAGCCACTGCCAGCACAAGGCGCGAAGCGTAAGTGGGCGCGGCGCGACTCATGATAACACGCGCCGTTAGAATCTAGCTTTGGAATGTTATCAAAGGTTGAATTAATGAATTAGTATAAGAAATTTTCCGGGCCTATTAATGTTCCTGAAACATAGTTTTTAGGTTACTAATTGGGCTATTTAAACACACAATTGCATTAACTTATAAACTTAGTACAGGGTGTGCGCCCCACTCTATCTGTTACTGCCGCTACGATTTGGTCATATTCGACGGCAACTTAATCGCCATGCGGTCGGCTATCTTCGGGCGTTTAATGGTTGATGTATGCGTATGACCAAACGGTCGGATGGGTGTATCTTTACTTTTAAGTCTATGCACATTTTTTCTATTAGATAGACTGGCGATTGACCCCTGTATCACTATAGAACGCGGTTGAGTTGAGTTGCCCGTTCTCGATCACATACATACAGTTTATAAGTCACGTCTCACTATTTAGATCACGTCGGTGTCATCAATTTTGAGTGTGCGCTTATAATGTTCTAGGTGTGTGTGTATGGAGGGATATTAAACTTTGGGATATATCTTTACTCACAAAATGTATTATAATGAAAGTATTTATGCAGTAAGTGCGTTTATAGCTGACAGTGGCAAACGAACACGAATATAAAATGAATGTGTCAGCATTCCTACACGATGATAATTGCTATAATATTCTACACCAAAGAGTTGTATCCCAGCTAACATCTGGAGTTCTGGTGATGTTTAAGGCGCTATATACGCCCCAATATTAACGAAGTACTGGCCGTGCGCCCGCTCGATGCCAAAATATCAATATTGAACCTCCTTTTGAACAGTTTTGTTTGCGAAATATTATTTGATTTACTTAAGCTATGTTAGTTATGAATAAATTCCAGGCATACATTTTTCTGTGTCAAAATATTTTAAACATCCAAGTCGTTTTGGAGGAGTTTCCAAAAGTTGCGAAAAAATATCGTGTTGTTAATTTTTTTTTTTTAAAGCAAAACTAATAGTTACTCGAAAAAACCTTGTGTTCAAAATTATGTACATGAATCAATAATAAATTTATGTCGGGTTTGGTCAATTGTACGGACGTCAAAACAAATCGCAAGCACGCCATCTGGCGACAAAGCAAGTACAACTACGCATTGGCGCGCTTTTTCTAACCACTTGCGTGGTGGGGAACACAGAATATGGCAGTTGAGTACTGACCGCCTTGGAGCTAAGACGTCGTAGAATCAGTGTCGATCCGTAATATTAGTAAGCAAGATTGTAAATGTGACTATTTAAAATAAACCCAGTGTATCGAATAATTTCTGTGATTTAATTTGCACGATTATACCCACCGACCTGCCCACACAAGATATCTTAACCTAAGGGAATACATCCTGACTTCCCGATGGTTTGCATCTATCTGCCAGCCTTGATGCGACATATTTTTTTTTCAAAACTTTTAACTTAACCGTTACTAAGGAGTATGCTTTAGAAAGTTACCGTTTTACGGCACTAAATGGTATGTAGGCCCTTAAGGAAGGTCGGTGTAACTGGCTTTTGCCAGCGGCACATGAAAGCCGTAAATTATCAAACTGCCAGGAAACAAAGAGGTGTCGAATTGATTTAGATTCGTACCATGAGGGCTGTTTCGAAACGGGCGTAGGAAAAGAATTTCTGGAAGGACTTGGGAGAGGCATTTGCCCAGCAGTGGGACAACAATGACTGGACATAAAAATAATAAGTAGAATAATATTCTTCAACGTAAGAAAAATTTTAATATTCGAGACATTGAAGGTGTACTAAAATTTTGCCGCTATCGTTGTTGGAACAGGCGAAATTTTGTAACTTAGACGAAATTGAGCATTACCATCATAGATTCCAGAAGACTCAGTGTTGGAAAGCCACATAGTAGACCGATGACTTGGGAACGCTGCGGGATGCTTCCGTTGGATGCAAGTCAAACAGGAATGACCGATGTGGTGACCTTTGGGGGAGGCCTATGTTCAGCAGTTGTCTTTCGGCTGACATGATAATGTTGATTCTGGAAAACTGACAACAAACCAAACAGCAAGATTGCTGCTAATATTCACAGTTTTTATAATTTTAATTCAGTCCTCAAAACAAATGAACTAAAAACGTGTATTTATTGTAAGCTGCAAAATAAGCTCTCTACATTACGATGCTATTTTCTAGAAGTACTATCTCGGTGCAAACACAGCACCTAATGCTGTCAACGTGATCTAACCTGGACGAAAAAGATTTCTACTCGAAATAGCCATGAGCGAATAGTTTTATTGTGGTTGTTGTACTCAAGTTACACTTATAGTTTATGTTAGAGTTTTTCGTGCTTAACTTATTTACATATAACTAGAGCTACCTCTAGCCACTTCCTTTGAACAGTCCACTGTCGACGATAATTTTCAGGTTGCCGTTTCAAGTGCTACGCAGTTATGTGGAAATCGGTTGTAATAATAATAATAGACATGTGTTGCGGAAAATGTCGCAAGGAGAGAATGTGTAAAATGTCATGCATTATTTGACTATGAATGTACCCATATTCATAGTCAAAGATGCATAGCATTTTGATGCCATGTACCCAGATGACATCTACAGCAGGGAAAGACCAAAGAAATACTGAATGGACTACGTGCAAGAGACGAAGAACTACTGTGATGACGAAGGCCAGCCCCAAAAAATTAAGTTTTACACAAAGTGAAAATCGTATCAACTTTTATCATTTCAACTAGATTATTCCAGCAGCTTCTCCCGCGTTAAAGTCGAAAATTTGCCCAAAGGAACATATGCCCGGGTTAAAAAGTATCCTACGTGCTATTCCTGACTATAATCTATATCTGTGCCAAATTTCATCCAGATCCGTTCAGCCGATTGAGCGTGAAAAATTAATAAACATATAAACACACACACTCACAAACTTTCGCCTTTATCATATTAGTGTGATAGCTCAATTTCAGTTTGACGAAATTAATTATTCAACCTTTATACCTACCCAAATTTACGGAGAAGAATTTTGTAATTAGCAACGATGAACGTTTCGTTCATAATTCCTATTAAAAAAAAAACAGAATTAGCTGTCCATATTGCCGAATCGGATTAAAACAATGGTAATTTCTATTGTGTCTGCTAATTGACACTTGAAGAATTAAAGTAAGCAAATGACATCCAAAACACAGCTTCACTGATCTCGATTCCACGAAAGTTTTAAGAATGAATTGAAGAAAAATGGCGCCTCAAATCCTCAGACGTTTCGTGAAAGTAAGTTATAGTGAACAATGGCGTCAGCATTTTTGTTACTGTATCACGTAACTTTAGCATTTACCTTAAACGAGAGCAAGCTGTTCCAAGAATGTTTTGACTTAGTGGATAAATAGATACACTGAAAAAGCAAACATCAACTAATCTGTGTTACCTTGACTAAACACAACTTACAGGAATAAAGGCGTCATGTTTTGTCTCAGCGTGTTCCATTGCATTGTACCTCAGGTGCCTACCATTAAGCGAGGTCATATTGAAGAGTGACGATCAGGGACACCTAAAAAATATTGATAGGTACAATAGTAGACCAGGAAAATACAGTTATTTTCCAATTGGGATAATTAGAGGCTGTTCGGGCACCTTTCGATGAGCTGCGGCCGGCGCAGGTGACGCGACGGTTGAAGGCAGCGAGAGGTGCAGGACGCGGGACCTAGGGGCTCGCCACTTCACTACTGAGTTTTAACGTAGACACACGCGCATTTCACCTATTTTGTTGGTGTTCTTTTCGATGGCGCGGCCACGGCGTTTTTTTTAATAAAAAACTATGCCAAGATTATGTAAAAATTTGTAAAACTTGATTCCCAAAACCATAAATTTGTCAAAGTTATGGTTAAAAAGTTTTAAGGGTTTGAACGTGGCCGCGCCATTGAAACGCGGCGAACCGCGCGGCCACGGTGATCTTTAAAACTAAGCGTTGCAGAGACCTGAAATTTTGGCAGATAACAGATTGAATTTGTAAAAAAATTGTAAAAATATAGAAAAAATTCCTAGGTTTATATTTTAGGAGCTGTAAGACTAAAACCCCATGGCCGCGCCATTGAAACGGTGAAAAACACGTTATCGACGATATCTCGCTGAAAAAGCATCGCAGCGGTCTGAAGTTTTTTGTAAATCCTAGATTTGAATTTGTCAAAATATGTAAAAATACACAAAAAAATCCTAGGTTTATATTTTAGGAGCTGTAAGACTAAAACCCCATGGCCGCGCCATTGAAACGGTGAAAAACCCGTTATCGCCGATATCTCACTGAAAAAGCATCGCAGAGGTCTGAAGTTTTTTGTAAAACCCAGATTTGAATTTGTCAAAACATGTAAAAATACATAAAAAATACCTAGGTTTATATTTCAGGAGCTGTAAGACCAAAACCCTATAGGCGCGCCATTGAAACGGTGAAAAACACGTAATCGCCGTTATCTCGCTTAAAAATCATCGCAGAGGACTGAAGTTTTTTGTAAAACCTATATTTGAATTTGTCAAAATATATAAAAATACAAAGAAAAATCCTAGGTTTGTATTTCAGGAGCTGTAAGACCAAAACCCTATGGCCGCGCCATTGAAACGATGAAAAACACGTTATCGCCGATATCTCGCTGAAAAAGCAACGTAGAGGACTGAAATTTTTTGTAAAACCTAGATTTGAATTTGTCAAAACATGTAAAAATATAAAGAAAAATCCTAGGTTTGTATTTCAGGAGCTGTAAGACCAAAACCCTATGGCCGCGCCATTGAAACGGTAAAAAACACGTTATCACCGATATCTCGCTGAAAAAGAATCGCAGCGGTCTGAAGTTTTTTGTAAAACCTAGATTCGAATTTGTCAACATAATTAAAAATACACCAAAAAATCCTAGGTTTATATTTCAGGAGCTGTAGTACTTTATCGCGTAGAAATAAGTTGTGGTTATCTATCGAAGAAAGAAAGTAATATAGAATCATGTTATATGAACTAGTCAAAAGAAATCTTACAAGTTACCTACGCCGATTTCAGTTGATGCACTCGTACAACTTCGTAATATTTCGAGCACGGCCACCGAGCCCGAACTTGCTTCGCTTTCTGCCGAAAGCGAAGCAAGTAACAAATACTTCGTTATACGTCGGTCCATGACAATATATAAATAAGAAGCAGAATGGTATTTTCAAATAAAAAGTACTTAGAACTTCCGAGTAGGTATTTGTTTTTCCGGTGATACGATAATGCACGGGGCTCCGTAGACTTTGTTATAGATATAATATATTTATAAATAAAACCTAACCCGTGCGACCGGGTTAGGATTTCGGGTTAGGTTCGGAATAAACGGTACGTAGGGGTAACTGAATAATCTGTGATTCATGTGATTTTTAAAGAAATAAACATATGTTTTGTATTTTAGTTATCGTTTCATTTTAATTTAATTTAGAATCCTTGAGATAAAGTTTCTAATACTTGCAGGTGGAAAGTTTTCTGTAAACAATAAGTCATGGTCACCTTATCGGAACATTCAAAACGTATTGAAAGTTTTTTACTATGAAAAAAAATACTTTTTTGCCTATTATCGGTAATTCTACATATTAATAGGTGTTGTTTACAAAAAAATACTCCGCTAATACTTTCTTTCTTCGATAGATAACCACAACTTATTTCTACGCGATAAAGTACTCAGCTCCTGAAATATAAACCTAGGATTTTTTGGTGTATTTTTACATATTTTGACAAATTCGAATCTAGGTTTTACAAAAAACTTCAGACCTCTGCGATGCTTTTTTAGCGAGATATCGGTGATAACGTGTTTTTTACCGTTTCAATGGCGCGGCCATAGGGTTTTGGTCTTACAGCTCCTGAAATACAAACCTAGGATTTTTCTTTGTATTTTTACATGTTTTGACAAATTCAAATCTAGGTTTTACAAAAAAATTCAGTCCTCTACGTTGCTTTTTCAGCGAGATATCGGCGATAACGTGTTTTTCACCGTTTCAATGGCGCGGCCATAGGGTTTTGGTCTTACAGCTCCTGAAATATAAACCTTGGTATTTTTTGTGTATTTTTACATATTTTGACAAATTCAAATCTAGGTTTTACAAAAAACTTCAGACCTCTGCGATGCTTTTTCAGCGAGATATCGGTGATAACGTGTTTTTAACCATTTCAATGGCGCGGTCATAGGGTTTTGGTCTTACAGCTCCTGAAATACAAACCTAGGATTTTTCTTTGTATTTTTACATGTTTTGACAAATTCAAATCGAGGTTTTACAAAAAAAATCAGTCCTCTACATTGCTTTTTCAGCGAGATATCGGCGATAACGTGTTTTTCACCGTTTCAATGGCGCGGCCATAGGGTTTTGGTCTTACAACTCCTGAAATATAAACCTAGGTATTTTTTGTGTATTTTTACATATTTTGACAAATTGAAATCTAGGATTTACAAAAAACTTCAGACCGCTGCGATGCTTTTTCAGCGAGATATCGTCGATAACGTGTTTTTCACCGTTTCAATGGCGCGGCCATGGGGTTTTAGTCTTACAGCTCCTAAAATATATAATTAATATATAATTTTTCTATATTTTTATAATTTTTTTACAAATTCAATCTGTTATCTGCCAAAATTTCAGGTCTCTGCAACGCTTAGTTTTAAAGATCTCCGTGGCCGCGCGGTTCGCCGCGGTTCAATGGCGCGGCCACGTTCAAACCCTTAAAACTTTTTAACCATAACTTTGACAAATTTATGGTTTTGGGAATCAAGTTTTACAAATTTTTACATAATCTTGGCATAGTTTTTTTTTAAAAAAAACGCCGTGGCCGCGCCATCGAAACGGACACATTTTATTGTTACCTATTTTATAGCACCTATATTATAGTCAGTTTATACAGTCCACTTGCTTTAATGTAATGTGCCCTAGATAGGTCCCTAACAGAGACCAATTGGTTTGTTAAACCAATTTTTTTTAAATGGAAAGATCATACATAAGTTTATATACAAAACTATTTTTAGTTTTTTTTTTCGCTTTAATTACAAAGTAACTAAGTGGAGAAGATGTATAGACAAATAGTAGTCCACCCGTCAGATAGGTATTTGCAACGGATTGTTTGGCGTTACATTGGTAGTGTTAATGATAAGGGTGAGCATTTGGTTCGTTTATTGATGGCCGAAAGTCAAGTGGCTCCCATAAAGCCTACAACAATCCCGCGACTGGAGTTGTGGAGCTCACTCCGAGTGAAGATCAGTCGGGTCTATTGTTGGACTGATTCGACCATCGTGTTGGGATGGTTACAGATGATGCCTACCAAACTTCAGCCGTTTGTACGCAACCGCGTTGCTGAAGTTTTGGATAAGGCGGGTAACTGTACATGGCGGCACGTCCCAACCGATCAAAACCCAGCAGACCTAATTTCTCGTGGTGTGGAAATCAGTGTTCTGCAGGGTTCAGATCTGTGGTGGTATCGACCAACATTCTTAGGACTAGACCCGTCTGAGTGGCCTTCTCAAATTAAATGTCCAGTATTTGAAACGTTACCGGAGAGTCGACCTAATGTAGTGTTAAATGCTGTTATTAATTATTTAAAAAGTGAGGGTTTAATTGATTTTAGTCGTTATTCTAATTACTCACGGCTTATACGTTCTGTTGCTTACCTATTGCGATTTATTAAGGCATGTAGAAAACATTATCCAAAGACTAATTATTTGTCACATGATGATTTACAAGATGCATTAAACGTAGTCATTATTCAAAGTCAATCTCAATAGTTGCCCGAGTACGACTTACTTTTAAATAAAAGGAGCTTACCTAAAGGGAGCGCCCTTCTAAAGTTCAATAGTTTTTTGGACGATAAAAATATAATGCGAGTAGGAGGACGTCTCGATAATTCTAATTTTGTTTACAGTAAAAAGCACCCTATTTTATTACAGTCCACTCATGAGTTTACAAAATTATTATTTTATTTCGAGCACCGAAGGCTGATGCACGCTGGCCCGCAATTACTGCTAGCTTCCATTAGGGAATCTTACTGGCTAATAGGAGGTCGCAACTTGGCGAAGGCCTGTTATCATAAGTGTGTTCTGTGTCATCGTATGAAGGGTAAGGTCGTACCTCCGTTAATGGGTAACTTACCAAAAGAACGCCTTCGTCCAGGTTATCCCTTTGAGAGCACGGGCGTAGATTATGCCGGCCCTATTATGTGTGCTAGTCGTCAAGGTCGTGGATGTAGGCTAATAAAGGTATATGTCGCAATTTTATTTGTTTTACAACCAAGGCCATTCATTTGGAGCTTGTTGGCGATTTAACTAGCAATAGTTACTTACTAGCTTTGTATCGATTTATTTCTAGGAGAGGTAAACCCGTTGATATTTTTTCGGATAACGGTACCTCATTTGTCGGTGCGTACAACGACCTTTCTAAATTTTTAAAATTAAATAGTTCGTCCTTGGGTGAAAGTGCAGCGAACGATGGAATCAGGTTCCACTTTATACCCGCTTATACACCGCATTTCGGCGGACTCTGGGAGGCGGGTGTCAAGTCAACAAAATACCACCTTCAAAGAGTGTTGGGAAATTGTAATTTGACTTTCGAGGAGCTTTACACCGCATTAACTAAAATTGAAGCCATCTTGAACTCTCGTCCACTTACACCGTTGTCTTCAGATCCAGCAGATTATACACCGCTTACGCCAGGACATTTTCTTGTTGGACGGCCTTTAACTTCGTTGCCGCAACCTGACTACCAGGACAACTCTGTCAACCATCTGTCTCGATTCCAAAGAATTGAACAACTCCGCCAACACTTCTGGAGCAGATGGAGTAAGGAGTATGTTGCAGAATTACAAGTGCGGTCCAAATGGCGTTCCTGCAAGGATGGTCTAAAACTAAACTCCTTGGTCGTGATTAAGGAGGATGGTCTGCCGCCTCTGAAGTGGAGACTTGGACGAATTGTGGCTGTTCACCCAGGAACGGATGGCATTGCTCGTGTCGCAGACATTCAGACGTCCACTGGTGTCGTTCGACGAGCCTTCAACAGAATCTGCCCATTGCCCGTGTCTTCGGAATCTGGTTGAAACCGTTGCTTTCAACGCCCGGGGGCATGTTGGAGCGCCTGATCATCACAGCATGGCAGCAACTCACTTAATGAGCAATTACCTCTAATTGCGATGCGCAAATGTATTCTTTTGTTCATATTTTTCACTTGCTGTACTTAACCCGTGTAGTCAACACCTATTATAGTCATTTTTCTTGCACTGAGTATTCCTGAAGTTTTCATTCGGCAAATCCCTTAAATTCCCGCTCATGGTAATAAATCATGGTAATATCAAATTGAAAAGTTTTCTCGAATCCAGTACTGAAAACACCTAGACAGTTCCCGAACAAACCCGAGCCCGTGTGACGTCACGACAAATGAACGTCGCGACGTTAATTTTTACTCATTGTAGCACATAGCTGATACAGTGTTTTGACTTTTAACCGATTCAACCTTGTTATTATCGTCAATATATTGATGAAAATCAAATATATTGATCAAAAATATAAATAAAGGCTGCACAGATTTCGGGTTGTATCATATTTAGTGTAAAAATTACGTTTTCTGTGAGTCAGACCTTAGAAGCGAAGCCAAGGGAAAAATATAGTAGGTACCTATGTTTAGAACAATAAGTTAAATACTTATTTAACCCATTCTAAATTATATATGAACACACCTTAAATATAATTGCGATAGGCACTCACAGCTTAGCGAATAATTATCATCTTTTCAAAGTCCATTTGATAAAATCCGTTCATCGAATAATTTCCACAAGCTAAAATAACATAATCGTAATCAAAATAAATGAGATGATTTAAATCATAATAAGTTTTTAAATTCCTTTGGGAGTTGAAAAATTTTATGATGTAATGACGATATTGAAGCAAATCTTTTTGTTTTCATAGGTTAATATTTGGATCCGTGTTTGCTCGGTTGGTGATTGGTTGATATTTACTTATTTGTTTTTTATCACTTTCCTCTTATTTATTATTATATAATTACTTGTAACGTCGTTTTTGTGCGCTCCTAAACATTAAATATACTATGTAAATTAAGTTTCTCAGTAAGTGACTTATTGTTAATTCTTAATGAGGAATAATAGAGATCTTAAACCATAATCTTTGTCTAATTACTTCATAGATTTTCTACGCAGTGGACACTAACATAACCATTTAACTGGACTAACATAACCAATTGCGGAATTAAATTCACCTACACGGCCATATTGAAAATCAATTCAATAACGTTCGTTTGAAACTGCCGTAAACTGGCTCGATCCGGTTTCGAGCAGTTTGAAGCGGTTCGAAGCGGTCAACATATTTTATTGTTTCTCGCTCCACAGTAAAAATGAAAAGTCTCCGGTACACCTGACCTACAAAAGGTGCTGTTGTATAAATTGGCACAACATTCCTATTGTTTCAACAATACTAGTGATAATAATGAAATGAGAAGCGATAAAATTTTGTTTTATATTGTGTTGGTTAGTCTTAATTTTGTTATTGTTTGTATTGTTGGTTACCTACCTAGAGCACAGATAAATATTTATATCAAGGCTCGCACTACTAGCATTAAACTTATTGGATACTTGTAGCGTAACCTGAGGTACTAATTCAAGAAAAAAATACGTTGAAGTTTATGGATCTGAATTATGTCCATTGTGGAAAAGCATTAGAATTACAAGAAATGTGTGGGATAGTTACCAAACGACTCATAACACCAGGATTTTTTTTGTTACGGGCGGGGTGTCCCGTTTTCAAAACATTGTCAAATATAATATTAAAATTAGCATTTTACTAGACAAAAGCCAGCAATTTGTCAACGAAAATCCTCATACAAATTATTGCCATAAAATAGTCGCTACCGACCAAATTACATAATCCCTCATCCGTTGCGAAATTCCTTTCACAAAGGAATGCCAGCTTCAGTGAGTAAACTGCCATTAATATAATGAAGCCACTCAAGTGAGGGCTACAGAATCGATTCACGCAACCAGGTTGGTGGCTATTATTATAATTCAAACTATGGCCAAATTTCTTAGAATATTTAAATTATTAAGTATTCTAATTCTAACATGCAGTTGTTATTTGGAATTTGTTTTTACTTCTTGTGTTGTATGTTATTGTTTTTTATGTAGTATGTATGTTTGGTTTTAATTTGTTTATGTGATAACGTAAATTCCAATTAGCATTGCCGCGATTATTAGTATTGATTACGCAAAATTTTATTTGTTTTTCAATGTGGCATGATTCCAAGTCTCTAGACGTCTCTAAAAATCCTAGTTAAATCTAAGTTAGTGTTTCAATCATGTAAAAACGGCTCTGAAACGTTTAGCTAACAGTCGATTGGCCCACGAACCGTTGATCAACAGAATCTTTAATCCATTAACTTTTCATTCAAACCGATTTTCATCAAACGTAGCTAGAAAAAACTAAACACATAAAGTTTTACCTTTTAAACAAGAAAAAAGAAATCAAAATCAGTTCATCCGTTTTGGAGCTATAATGCCACAGACAGGTACACAAATACACAGATACACATGTCAAACTTATAACACCCCTCCTTTTCAGTCGGAGTACAATTTAAAAAGAATAGGAGGTTATCGAAACAGACGGTTAATAAGTCAAATTATAATTATACCAGCCTGTTAATGTCCCACTGTTCCCCCTCTCACAGAGAGGAAGCCTGTGTCACAGTAGTGGGAACTTTAAAAGGTGTTGATATTGATGAAGAATATCCCACTGCAAGGCAAATATAAAGCTCATATAAGGAAAATAATTTAATTAAGAAGCACATGGACAAATGTGTCTTTGAATGCCCATGTTGCAACCACTCCTATCAAGATCGGAGATTCTACATTCGAAATTGTGGACGACTATGTCTACCTGGGACAAACAATCCAGTTGGGTAGGGGAATTGTCGAGAAAGAAGTCAACCGTCGAATCAGACTCGGCTGGGTAGCGTTCAGGAAGTTGCGCGGTCTCTTTTCGTCCAACTTACCATAATGTCTCAAGACAAAAGTCTATGACCAGTGTGTGTTGCCAGTGATAACCTATGGCTCTGAGAAGTGGTCGCTCACAATGGGCCTCATTAGAAAGCTATCGGTCACCCAAAGGGAAATGGAGGGGGCTATGCTCGGAGTTTCCTTGCGTGATCGAATCAGTAATGGACGTGTGTACGCAAGAGAACCAGGGTTACCGAGATAGCCCGAAAAATTGCCAAACTTAAGTGGCAGTGGGCAGGGTACGTTGCTCGCACAGTGGGTGACCGATAGGGCAGAAAGGTGGGGCCACCTTTCGCACCCTTATAGCAGCACGGGTTTGACATTTGACCAGAACATTTTGAGTGTAATCCATCGTGTCAGTTTCCACAATTTCCAAACAGCTTCGCGAAGGTAGCTAGTGCTTTGGCCATCCTTGAAGCAATGTCCTCTTCACTACCTCCAGTTTCTGACACAATACTCCCGAGACACTTGTGGATACGTTCCACTGCCTCTGTGCCAATCAGCAACGGTGAAGTATTCTTCACAACAGATCTCATCGCTTGTGTCTTCCAGCTGTTTATTTTAAGTGCCGTTTCTGCCGCTTCCTGACTTAAATATTTCAATTTTGCTTGTATGTTAGCGTGTGTATGACTCAGCAGGCATAGTTCATCGGCGTAATCAACGTCTTCAAAAAATAGAATAATCCCCACTCTATCCTGTGGCGCCAGCCTTTGCGGCCAGGTGGCCGCAAAGGCTGGCGCCACAGGATAGACACGCAGGTGCGTGTACTGATATATATAGTCACTCACGAAGGCCTCATCTCGGATGATATATATCACCCGAGACGAGGCCTTCGTGAGTTACTTTACAGGAATAATTCTTGTATAAACACTCCAAGAGTCGGACAATTTTCTATTCAATCCGATGTCCAATTGGCAGGACCAGATGCTGGACCACTTCAGCGTATCAAATGCTTTTTAGAAATCGATAAAGGTGAGACAGATCTACCTCTGCCATTCTGATGCCTGTTCTGTAATAATATGGAGAGTATTAATCTGATCCGTGCACGACTGGTTCGAGTGGAAACCAGCTTGATCTTCTGGAGAGGATCTACAGCCTTTGATAACCTATCCAGGATAATCTTGCAGAAAACCTTCTAGGGAGTTGAGAGCAAAGTAATACCTCTCCTTTTATCGCATTGACTAAGATCTCCCTTCTTGAGTACAGTTATAACAAAGAAACCTATTCCTCCCCGGCCAGATCGTGGGTTGATAGCCGGGCCTACTGTACTTTCTTAGTGTATCTTAGACTTCGATGATATTGGTGAAGGTGAAGGAAAATTTCGTGAGGAAACCTGGACTTACGTTAAGTTATTTCGTTAGAACCGTGACCCTGACCATTGGGGAAACATTATTCATAACATCAAATTCATCATACAGTTGCTGAAGTCCAGCTCAAGGTTGCAGTTGACTTTGCGGCTGAAAGACCCGGCAAGATCGGACGAAAGTTCGACGTGAGCAAACTGTGTGACTCAGGCATCCGTAAAACGTTTCAACTCGAATTACGTAACCGTTTTTCGGGACTCGATACCGGTTCGGACTCATTGGTCGAGGAGTTGAAACGCATCAAAGTGGCCTAAATTGAAACCAGCCCTGTCGTTCTAGGTGACAAACCGACTCATTCTCGTAAAGATTGGATGTCACAGCACACTTGGAGCGTGATCAAAAGACAGAACAAACCTTCATCTGAGAATGCTTGAGACCCGTAATGGCGCCATGCGAGCCGACCATAACATGCAATATCGTCAGAAACGCAAATAAGCACCCGCAAAGATAGGAAGCAATGGGCTAATGGTATTGCTGATCGTGTTCAACAAGCTGCAAATACTGGTAACCTGAAGGAATTGTATAAAGCTACCAAAACCTTGGGTCCTTGGTGACAGCAAGTTTAAGAAGAAGCCGGTCGAGTCAAAAGATGATCAGCTCATAGTGACGTTGGAAGGGCTCCTGTTGAGGGGATCCTGCGCTGGCGTTATCACTTTGAGGAGATCTTCCGTACGAAGGCCTCATCTCCGTTTGAGCGTGAAGAAGTAACAAACATACAAATACACACACACACACACTCACAAACTTTTGCCTTTATAATAGTAGTGTGATGTGTGAAGTGTGATGTGATACTAGTGTGATAGTGTGATTAGTAACATTAGTAAGATAAGATTACATTGATGTACAAGTTAAAAGTTTTTGCAGTCAACCTTATGTCAGGTCAGTTAATGGTTATGCTACTGAGCGCAGCCAATAATACCTATCAGCCTGCAAACACCAATTTTCTAAACATAATGAAAATCATCCACACTGTATACGCTTGGGTGGTGGTTTAAACCGTTCACCCAGTAAACATGAGTTACAACTCATGAACTCCCGCGAAGTTACGCGTAAATTGCCTTATTGGCTTTTGGTAGATTCAATCACAGAATAGGTAGTTAGAATTGGAGTATTCAAAATTAATACACAATCACAAATGTAACAAAAACGAGAGTGAAATTCGGAACAACTTTGACGAATGACGACAATCCCGCCGGGATTCTATACAGAACAATGTAATAGTGAATTGGTACGTGTTCACAGTAAAAGGAATACCTATAAAGTTATAATATATAATTAAGATATAATTAAGAGCCAGCTTCTGGCTCATTTGAGGCGTTTGAAAAGGATAACCAAACCTTTTTGTCAACCTTGTAGTTTGCAACTAATATTACCAGTGTGAACGTCTGTATGTTTAAATGTTTGTTAATAAATAACGCCTCAACTTGGTTAAACGAATTTGGAATAAAATTAACACGAGCTTGAAATTGTACATAGATACGTTTTGCTCCTCGAAATAATTCTTGGGATAATTTTTGCCTTTGCGCACTACCAAAAGTTGACAAAGGAAAATTATCATAGTTTCAAGTATAACTATGTGCGTGTGTGTGTTAATACAAAACATTTTTACAAAAGATACTACCGACTTCCAAATAAGAAAACTACAAAGTGAAAAATTACTTTATTTTTGGAAGTCAGTGTCTCTGGTAGGTACCATTTTTTTGCGTTATGGACACCGACTTCCAAAAATAAAGTTATTTTTCACTTTGTAGTTTTCTTATTTGGAAGTCGGTAGTATTTTTTTGTAAAAAAGTTTTTTATTTTTCACTTTTTAGTTGTCCTACCTAATAGGCAAGTTGTTAAGTAAGGTACCTATAATGCCAGAATAGATTACCCGAATATCATGAAACTGAACATAACCGGTGAAATGACAGTGTATCTGCCTACCCATTTAGAGCGTAATGGCGTGATGTTATGTTACGAAATGTTATATATATATTATATATATAGTTATATATATATATCGATACTGTTCTTCTAGATAGACTAGGCTACTTCCAAAAACAGGTTAATTAACCTGTGTTTAGAAGGAACAGTTCCGATCCCCTGTCATAACATAAGGATTGATTAACAGGTTGACAGTACACATGTACAGTACTAAGCCACTTAACAACTTGCCTATTAGGTAGGACAACTAAAAAGTGAAAAATAAAAAACTTTTTTACAAAAGATACTACCGACTTCCAAATAAGAAAACTACAAAGTGAAAAATTACTTTATTTTTGGAAGTCAGTGTCTCTGGTAGGTACCATTTTTTTGCGTTATGGACACCGACTTCCAAAAATAAAGTTATTTTTCACTTTGTAGTTTTCTTATTTGGAAGTCGGTAGTATTTTTTTGTAAAAAAGTTTTTTATTTTTCACTTTTTAGTTGTCCTACCTAATAGGCAAGTTGTTAAGTAAGGTACCTATAATGCCAGAATAGATTACCCGAATATCATGAAACTGAACATAACCGGTGAAATGACAGTGTACCAAGGTGAACTGTACATATCTGCCTACCCATTTAGAGCGTAATGGCGTGATGTTATGTTACGAAATGTTATATATATATTATATATATAGTTATATATATATATCGATACTGTTCTTCTAGATAGACTAGGCTACTTCCAAAAACAGGTTAATTAACCTGTGTTTAGAAGGAACAGTTCCGATCCCCTGTCATAACATAAGGATTGATTAACAGGTTGACAGTACACATGTACAGTACTAAGCCATATGTGCGTCATGGGACTGTGTGTTAATAAAGAAGTAGTATAAAGTACTATATTACACACTCTTTTTGTAAGGAATAACCCTTGCAACAATATTTCATTCAACCAAAACCACATTAGCTCTGACACAGAGGCAATAAAAACAAAAAGGTATTATGTTAAAAAAATGGCGGCGCGAGGGTAACAATTTGTCATGAACACGGATGTGTAAGTGACAAGTTGCCTCATTGCCCTCATTTCTGTCAGCCGGCTCATGTAGCTGACGTATATTGACATGTTAAAATTATTTATATTTTCGATGATTATTTAGTATACTACTTTATGTCAGCGGCTTCGCCTGCATAATAATAAGAAATTATCCCAAGGGAGTGTACTCTCAGGATAAAATGTAATATGATATCCTACGGTCTTATCCAAGGTACAATCTACATCTATATTAAAATTCATCAAAAGCAGTTCAATCACGTAATCAAAGACGTAAAGGAGTACCAAACAAGCAGACAGACAGAGTTATTTTCGTATTTATAAAATTAATATGGACATGGATGTCGCACCTAGATTTTGTAGCTCCTAGGTTCGCAAAATAAGCACAATACATAGATACACAGTACATTGGGCATTCAATCTTACTACCAAACTTACTGAGATGCTAATCTTTCAACCATGGCGATTAATAGACACGCAAGTACTTCACAAATCCGCCCACTACACTAGCCGATATCACTATAATCTGTACAGCATTGCAGTGCCAAATACACAGAAAACCACCGAAAATACTTCAAATAACACACCTACATAACTTAGGTAGATTTCGTACATAATTCACAATCTTCTATCAAAACAATATCAATACCTAAATCAACATAGAAATGATTGGAAAACCTAAGCAAGGCGAAGAACATAAATTAGGAACGTTAACATAAACTTGCAACGCTGTGAGTGGTGTGACTTCCCCATTGTTCCGCTAGCTATCACCCGGTATAGAGCGACAACATGAAAGCAGGCGCGTTCACCGATAAATTGTTCAGTGTCAGTAATATTCGGTGACATATAACTTATGAACGAATAGAGGCAAGTAAGGTAAAGTTGACTTCTTACCAGAAAAGAAGCTGATTGTGACGGAAAGTTTAATTGATTCTAAGACTTTTGTTTGGCAATTTTTTATTATTCAGACAGTATGTTAATTTTCTGACGGACAACAACTTTATTTTTGTTAGTAGAAACAAAAAGTATTAATATATAAATGGTGAATCCTGAAAATCGATTCTAAAATACTTAAGGAACAATTTTCAGGATTCATTTAAATAATGAAGTATTCTGCTAGAAAATATTATTAATTTTATAAAAACTGAGAGTTAAAAATGCAAAATTCTTGCTTATGTTTTTTTGTTTTTGTAATATGACACTCGACACCTCTTGTGAATAAAGAAAACCGATGAAAGTTTTCCTAATAAAAGTCTACATTTTAACTTAAATGAATATGGGGAAAGGCTAACAACTTATCCTTAAAATTGGTATATTTAAGCAAGTATCTTCTCGCCCAAGTACACTAGTTAGTTAATACTTATAATAGCTTGGATTCTCTCGGTTGGCACCCATCGGATTCGTGAAGGGAACCTCATTCATACAAATATTTGCGTACGAATGAGATGGACAATAATTTACAACGGACGTATTTCTCGCTCCCATCACCAAGATACTATCTCTATAGTGTTAAGGTGCAAATAAGAGTGACATCGCATGCCAGCGAGGTGAAGAGTCATATTAGTTTTCATCTCTTTATCAGATACAAACATAATCTGTTTGACTTCAAAACATTTGTTAATAACATTATAATTATCATGATATTATTCCAGAATTAATTCCAGGCACAGGAACGTGGTAATTGGTACAAGAAAAGAGAGATCTATGCTCAGCAGTGGTGAAGTCAGGCTGTGGATGATGATACTGATGATTCCAGAATTTAGTATTTACACATGTCCTTTTGAACAGATTATTACTGATTATTAGGCATTCTTAGAACATTGATCACTAATACCAATATGAGATATTTAGTTGCAACATACTACGAGAAGTCTAAACAGTAGATGAGTGATACGCCTTGCCAAGTATATTTTGATATTAGTGAAATTTAAAAATATCACTAAAATTGATATTTTTTTATTCTTCTACCTCCAACATGATCAGAGTCTATACTAGGCTTTACGTTCATACCATTTCTCGCATTTATTCCTCTCGCACTTTCATTCCTCATACTTGTTCTTTCTTTCATCATCCTCATTTGCGTCTGTTATGGGTGGGATTCCCAGCTATCGTATCCTATCTGACTATCTAGTATACTTTATTTTTATTTGTATTCGGTGTTTAAGAATAAAACTGGTGAAGGGTTTTTATTTTCTGACTTTTTGTATACAATGTTTACACTTAATCTTAGCTAATTTATATTTTACAGTTTATTATACATACTTTTTATTTATTTTTTTCTTTTATGTAACAGTTTTTTATCTTATAGAGTAGGGGGAGCATTGATTGTTTGCGTTCAAATATATATCTATCTTATTTTACTTATTTTTATTTTACATATTTTAGCATTGATTGTTTGCGTTTAAATATATATCTATCTTATTTCTATTTTACATATTGTATTTTCTTATTCTATTTATCAGTTTCTTATGTTATTACTTATCCAGATCTTACATAGTTGGGGGAGCATTTCATTGTTTTTGCACTCACATATATATCTATCTTATTTTACTTATTTCTATTTTACATATTGTATTTATTTCCTATTTCTTAATTTATATTACAATTTTATACTATGCTAGCCTCTAATATAACATACTATATTATAGCAACATATTTTCTTATAGGGTTTTGTTCCTTTTGGTCACCATGGAAGCTATTTCCCTACAATAATTTAGAAACGCATCTCTTTTCTTACCCATCATCAGATTTGATGCATTTTGTGAAACCAACACCACGGCGAGCTACTGCTCCATCTCGTACCGCATTGCGGTGATTGGGCATTCAAACAGTATGTGCAGAACCGACTCTTCGACACCAGGTTCACAAGCGCACGATGGATTCCCTTTACACTTGAAGCGTTCAAAGTATGAAGAGAACCCTCCGTGCCCCGTCAAGATTTGCGTGGTTGTGCTCGTATGGGTTATCTTGCGAACCACACGTACGCTGCCACCGCGTCCGGGAAGAAAAGTTTCGTACCCGAAGCCGTTTCACCCGTTCTATATCTCTCGTTCCATTCGCCAAGCGTCTCCAATCGGATTTTACGCTTGACAAATGAAACGGGGCACCGATCATATCCGGCCTCTTCTTCAACCTTAGCGCGGCTTCCTTCGCAAGCTGGTCGGCTCTCTCACTACCCTCTAACCCCGCGTTGGCTTTAATCCAGAACAAGGAGACGCTCTTGTTCTGGAGCTTGCAGCGTCATAAGGAGTATAGATATAGAGTCGCTGAAGATGCCGAACGTGGTTTCATTGCGCATGAGCGCTACCATTGCAGCTCTTTGCAGAGCCAGGAGTTCTGCCTGATAGACGGTGCAGTAGGACGGCAGAGCAAGCTTGAGGGTTTTCGTTTCGGCGGCGCCATTCCACAAGTATGGTGCCGCTCCAATTTTGCTGCCGTCGGTAAAGATATGCACAGCAAAATTGCTGTGGTCGTTATATTGTTTCTCGTCTACCAGGCTTCCAAACTCCAGGCTCATTTGCTCCGCGGGGTGCGGGGCCTCCAGCGCTGGGAAATTCCTCTCCACCTCCCTCTCCCCCTATACAGGCTGGGGCATTCCCATCCTCGCTTCGTAGAGCGCAGCCGCCTTCCGGACGCGAAAGTCGAGCGGGAGCATCCCTGTCAGCAACAGAGCAGAGTGCAGGGAGACCATCCGATACGCTTTGCACATTTTATGGGCAATCCCACGCTGAACGGTCCGAAATTGTTTTATGACTCCCAACTTCTTGGCAGCCGGTGCCCAACCGTTGGCAGCTTATAGTATTACGGGCTCTATAGCCGCCACGTACAGCACACGTACAACCTCTGGGTGGTCTCTGCACAACTGCTTGTAGATCCCAATTGCCCTCTTGCAGACGAGTGAGACGTGGGTGTTATATGTTAGCTTCTCATCTATCGTCACTTCCAGAAACTTAATTTCTTTCGACATGCCAATGTGCGGCGTGACGTGTCAAATTATAATTTTCTGGTTATTGTTAGTACCATAGCGGTGGTCTTGTGCGGAGCAAATTTTAGTTTGTTCTGGACACCGCACCCCAGAACATGACTAAGAGCGGCATCGGCATATTCCTCCACCTCCTGTGCAGTCTCACCGTCAAAAACCAAGAGAACATCATCCGCAAACGCCTGGATGTAGTTCCTTCTATCTTCCAAAGCTTTTAGGAGAGGGTCTAGGACTAAGTTCCACAATATGGGTCTCCCTATTGAGGCCTGGACACAGGCCTTGCTTGTACAATATTATGATTGCCTAGTTACAATATTATGATTATTATTTGTAGTTATATTTTTTTTTATAACGTGTTGCGCCGACCCCAAGTAATATGGGACAAAGGCAGGAAGATGGTGATGAATATTATTATATTTCCAGGCGAATATTAGTATCACCTAATCTTGAGAAATATCGGTATCCCATTTCTAAATGTGTCAATTTTAGTTCCTGAGACGCTCGAGCGGGGCGCTTTGAATCAGCATAAAAATCAACTGTCATTTCATATAGTATATTTAGTCTAGCGTACTTGTATAATAGAGGTCAGTGATGCCATCGGATTCCTAATTCTACCCGGCAAATTGAGCCATAAAAATTAAGATTAAGTAAGACCACCAAATATCAAACTATAATTATGTACATACATAATCAGTACAGACTGACCACTAATTGTATGGAAAGCTTATATAATTTGAGGTCAGATTATACTGGAAATATACCTTGGATATTCAGCATTACCTTATTATGTCTTCGTGTGTACGTAAAGGTAAAAGGATCTCAATTGACCAACTATCTGTTACCGGTTACTGTCATCGCCGATTTCTATAAAAAAAAACAATTTTTATAGCAATCCGTGAAAATAGAACGGTAACTTGCAAATAATATATAAATTACACATATGTTTTTCTAAAAGTGATTTTACACATGAACATGCATTTCTTACCCTTTAGTTCTGTAATGTTTTTCCATTATGCAATTTTATTCATTTGTCCTCAAACACTACATAATAAATGTCGCAGAAAAAAATGTTTACACTTGAAGATATATTAAATTATTATAGAAAATAGAGTCAAATTAATTCAAAAAAAATATTAAGAATAAAATCTTTTAAGTGATTCCAAGATAATTATGTCACAAGAAATAATTATGATGTCAAGTTTTTTTTTTGTGCCACAAAAAAAAATTACGTTTACTAAGTTTCAAAGTCGCAGCACTCTATCGGAAGTCGTCAACTTACACGTCATGATATTGACAACGCTTTTACCTTTCTTGTCATAGTGACTAGTGACAGGGGTCTCAATTACGTATTCGATGGCTTATTTTCGTCTTGACGTCTAACATCCATAATTATTTATCTAATAGTTATATTAATTATTACCTAATTCAAATATGATCTTCATCAGTTTAACATGACATAATATGGGAAAGGCAGAGGTGTAATGCGGAATAGTGTGTATATATAGTCTAGCAACCTCCATTGAAAAGAGAAGATCCTCCGATCAGACGGTTGTCTGGTGGGCAAAATGCCCGATGGTGTGTATTTTGAAATGCGGAGACCAAAGGATAGTGCGATTTAAGATTTGTGTGACGTCAGCAGTATGTGGCAGTATAGATTCCGTTACTCTTTTATACCCGTATTTCACCAGTTATTTTTATCATCAAATATTTCAGCCAAATGATGCGTCTGCTAAACATAGGCTTCTAGCAAGAGTCGCCAGATCGACACGTCCTGTGCTTCTCACATCCAGAAGACTCCTGTGGCCCAGTTACGACTAAGTCCCATGTAATAAGGCTTACCTTTTTGCCGTCAACCGGACATAAATCCTTACCCGGGGTGTTGACAGATAACCCCAATAATAATTTTGCCCGAACTGGACATCAATTGCAAATTTTTTTAAAAAACGGCAGTCATAATATATGAATTTTCTTATTTATTAACCGACTGCCCAAAAATGAGGAGGTTATCAATTCGACTGTTTTTTTTAAGTGTGATACCTGAGCACTTTTTGAACCGATTTTGATGATTCTTTTTTTTTCTACTAGTATCAGCTCCATATCATGTTAAATCGTACCAAATATCTGAAATTCATTCATACGAATATATTTCTGTTAATATAAATTAGACCTTGTTTCGGCAGGGTATTCATTTTTACAGTCCCTAGATACCCAACCTTATTCAAATAACTACTATTAAATACGTTTTGTTCATCAGGTGATACAACTGACTAAATAAATTAGTCTGGATACCTAAGGGGATTTTGTTTAACAACTGGAGAATAAGCTTCGAAGTGTTATTAGAAAAACATAGTTATTTGTAAAGCTTTCCGTTTTTCTGTACCCAGAAATTAAACTGATACTGAGTCTGTAATATGCAATAATTAATTTACGTCCATTTTAACACAACCATAACTACACAGAACATTATTTCAGCTGCTAAAGAAGCTTCCAAGTTCAATTAAAAGAAAGCACTCAAATGATTCGTGTACTTTTAATTACCAGGCGGTGATACCGATAGATGCGGCTGATCCTTACCTAATCTAATGAGATCAAAATGCATGCCGGATATAGGGCAGACCGTATTTAATGTTTTCTCGGAACTTCCTGTAGTTGACGGTATTTGGACTGGTTTAAACTATTTAGGATAAGAGGATGTTTCTATTTCGTGGGTTGTATATGCTTGTTATGTGGAAATATAAATATAGATATAAGTTTATTTAGCTGCTCTGGGGTCTTACACTGACTTGTTATTTATTTTTCTTGCTCTCGCGTCTCTCGCTCTCACTGTAGAACCACTATCATGGTTCCACAGTGTTGGTTACCATGGTATACAGGACGAAGAGAACCATCCTTTTCACATCGGAATCATGTTGGCGCTGACCCATTATAGTATGGCATCTGGTCTTTGAGTCATTTCAAATGATCTTCATATAGATTTAGACCTGTATAAATAAACATAACATACATATACTCGCACCTTTTTCCCATGGGGGTAGTCAGAAACATCAGATCGCCAACTGCTACGATCCTTACACATTCCTTTTGCTTTGTTTACACATGAATAAATAATAATATAATGTGTAATTTATGCAACTTTTTTTTCATCTATTCGAAAAAGTATTCTTACACCAAATAATTCCGTACAATACCGTGCTGTCTGCGTGATTTTATCCTGAAATTCATGGTTTTTCCTCCATTCCATTGGTTCTAGGATTTGCATGTTTTCTTCACCGTTTTAAAAGTAATTGTGATTAAATTACCAATTATTTTCACAAAGTGCCTTCCTGGATTTGAACCCATTACTCGAGACAGCTCTGTTAATACAACTGGGCTACTACTATTTGAATATGAAATGCTTCTCAAAATTATGTTCAGTTTCGTGTTTTTTTATGCAAATAGGTAACATTAAAACGACATCTTCAATTCGTCTACCAGAACGGCATAATAGCGTTAGTCTTTTTTTTGTGAATACGAGACGAATATTATTAATAATTATTTGATTATTACTGAAGACTAAACTTAGAAGGTTTCTTATTAAGCCGTAGGCGTTTGCAAACTGTTATAATAGGTGTTCAATCTTATCAAAACGATCTTCGCTCTTGTTTAAAATAATTTGTTCAGACAAATTGATTAGCATACTCTAATAGCAAAGCCATACTACTTCGTTTATCTTGAAACCAGCGACTTTCATCTTTCAGTATTAAAACGATTAGCGAGCATTTAATCGGATATCGGGTTTATGAAAATCGATTATCGAAGCCAACACAGATTGATGTTGTCTGAAATTGTTTGTCAACCATACATACGTAGCTAAGAAGGGCGATGTCGTTGGATTTTCGATAAAACGGTTTTCAACACAGAGTATCGAGCTGCTTCAGCGGCCAATAGAAAGTTTTATCTTTTAATCTGAATTTTCAACGCTGCGGTATGCGGTGTCGGACACAATCATAATATTATGAAAAACGTCTAGAGCGGTATTTTGTCCCGGCACATTATGAGTCAGCGGTGAAGAGGATTATGTGTCCGGCACCGCATACCGCAGCTTTGCGCGTTCCGATCAAGGTTACGGTAAATTGTCAACAGTCAACATTTTCCACACAAAACAAGCGTGTCAATGAGTGTTGCCAGTTACTCAGAGATATTGAAGACCTGTGACAATTTTGACTATAGCCGTAGACCAAAAGGCACTACCGACGCGGTTATTCCATACTCTGTGGTATTGGCCGTTGACAACTGTTTTGAGGAGTATGGTTTGGATTATTTATGATGATGGTTTTTAATAAATATCGATGTTCTTTAAGAAAAACCTCCTTTTATATAGATTATAATGATGATTTATATTGTGTCTTCAAAAGGACATTATGTACTTTCTCGTAAACTTACACAAGACAGAACGCAGAAAACCGTCACGCCTCTGTGTCTATTGCTAGAGACGACATTTTCAAAACTTTCATTACAAATCAAGCATGTCACCGATTACTCCTAGCTGGCCTGTGACAATTCGAACCATATCTATGACTGTCGAAATATATACTCAGCTCACACTATATTATTAGTTAAATTCTCTCTATTCGCTGCCCGTTGTACGGTGAATCCGTGCATGTGTATATTTGGCCATGACCGAGACACAATGTTTTGGGAACTTTGGTTTGATTTATTAATTACGGTAGATTTAAATAAAGAGAAACGTTAAGAAAAACATATTTAACTACTTTTGTAAAGATTGATGTTGTGCCTTCAAAAAGGTGACTTGTTTACCTTGACCAGAATAGATGGCTATCAGATATAGGTACAATTAGTAAAATTGCTTTTATCGCCACATAGCTTAATATTACTTGTACTAGATACAAGTCCTACTTGATCTACGCGACATTTAGATAGTTGCAACCTTGGTGAAAGATTCTTGTGAATTAATTTCCTATTCTTAACGTCATGTTTTCATGCATGTTTAAAAAAATGCATTTTGTAAAGAAGTAAGACAAAACCTAAAATTACAGTTAATTTAAGATATTGAAATTCCTTACAGATATTTCTTTTGAGAAAATTTTAGTACCTAATTGATTTAGTACATTCAAAATACCTTGCTTTTGAATATAGAAAATTAGGATTAATAAAGATAAAAACGAAAGGTTTGGAGATTTTTTTGTACTACGGGACCACTAAGCAGACTTAATGTTATCGTACGACTCATTCACAAATTAAATAGAATAAGCCTCAAGACTTATTGTTAAATACAGGTCTTCTGGTCCCAAGCCAGGAATTAAACACCGGGGCCCATAGCGGCGTTGGACTCCTGGACCCTGTCTGAACCTGTACCCCACGAAACTGCGGTTCGCAGCAGTGGAAAGCTAGGGATTTGCTCCTTATTGAGAGATCTCCTGGTACCTGTCTGACAGGTGAGAAGTGAGATGACTACAAGATGTATCAATAGGACTTACCTTAAATTCCTGCGGTAGAATCCTGGGGGTCGATCAATATCGTGCCGTGAGGTTAGGAATAGGAGAATATATATATAATAAAGGACAATGATTGGATTAGGACCACCAACGCGTTCTGATCCGGGCTCCGGCTTCCAGGCAGATACACACGCGTTTCCCACAAAAGCACTTTGCTGCGCGTGAAAATATATTCTAAACCACCTTCGCTGGCGCCCCACAACGCCGGTTGCGACCGGTGGGCGCAATTAACATTTACAATGGAGGAAACACATCTCGATTAGATATGTTTCGACAAGAACCCGACTTCAGCGTGTTCACGTTACAAATTTTCTCTTTCGACTGTCAAGTGTCATCTGTCAAATCGTTGACCGCCCACCGACACGGTGTTGCAAGTAAATACCAAAATTCGGGACGAAACACTTATCTTGATTTGCCTGAAAATGGTAGCCTTTTAATGCCTTCAAGTAGACATGTCATTTTAGTAGAGATAAGTAATCCACCATCTAAACTAATATTAGACGTAAAATTGTAAAAGATAAATTTCACTAAATACATGTGTGTGTATTTTGTGAAATTTATCTTTTTCTCGCATCTTTGCTAACTGGGCTAATCCCGCAGAACTAAGCATTTTTATAAGTATTTTTTTAATTACGTAATATTTTAATTAATACGTACATTTCACTAAATACACATGCATTTAGAGAAATTTATCTTTTTGTGTCTTTACCTTCACAGGTACGCAGATACCCTAAATAGCTGGGATCAAAAAACTATGATGGCCATCGCAGAATCTGAGGTATTGGTAATGGCATAACTTACCTGGTAAAGCAGCATGCAATTGGAACCACATGTTCTTGTGTTCTAATTTATTCCTATTAGGATAGAGAAAGACGTTGATCATGGCTCTGTGACCTCGTCGACCACAGTAGTCGTTTGGTGGCCTGATGACGCCTCCAGCGTAAACAACACACCATGCAGTAACTTTGAACAAGTGTGACTGTTCCTGGATTATACGCAGATTTTCGGTGTCACAGAAGTGATCATTTTGCTTATTCTATTCACAGAGCTTGCTCGTGATGATTTTCGATGAAAAATTTCCTTCCTCGTGGTCGCGTTTTAAAATGGCTTGACGTAGATTACACGTGCTTAGAGGTTACCAGCTATATTATTAACCGACTTTCCAAAAAATAGGAGGTTCTAAGTTCGGCTGTATGTTTGGTTTTTGTGTATGTTCACCGATTTTGACATCAATTGCAGACCGTTTGTTATTTTTTAGTAGTATGTGCCAGAATTTGTCCCATTCAAATTTGGTGAAGATCTGATGAAGAACTTCGGCGATATACAACATAAATCTTCAATAAACAACGGCGAATATCTCGGGATTGCAGCAATTGCATGTCTGTTTATTGCTTACGCCATTTCATAACGTAACATCAAGCCAGTACGCTTTAAAGAGGTACACAGAGGATTATCCTTTTAACAAAGAAACAAAAACAGGCACAACGACTGCAAAGAAAGTTATTTTCACTTTATAGTAGGCATTTTTATTTGGAAGTATTTTTTTGAAAAAAGTTTTTTGTATCAGTTTATTTCACAAATGTTGAATAAGAACTGACATTTTGCCGCCATATGCAAATATCTGCCAATAGAGTGATGAGTTTTGCGCGATCCTGTACAGTCTAGATATGGGTACTCCAATTAGCTCACGCTAACAAAGTCGCCATCAGGAAGGTAGATTTTAATTAAGCACTTCTTTGTATACCGCATTGGTGGTTTTTCTGTCTGGTGCCGAAATGATTAGGCTGCTATTAGTACTGACTCTAGAGCAGGTAAAGTAGAATTGCCCGTGTGCGGAGTAAATTCATTTAAATCTTTGTCTTAATGACTGACCCTGAGTTTTATTTATGATCATTGTAAAGCAGACTTTGATTGTAATCGTTTAAACTCAAAGACATAGTCAGAGGGTACCAGTGGTATTCAAGGTATAAAAACTGATTCCCTTGAGCACATCCAGTAATCATAGTGGCCTCTATAATATTTTTGTGCAGTATTTTGATAACAAACAATTTATTTTTCATTCAAACTTTAACATTCCTTTATACGCCTTTAAAAATCCTTAAATACGTATTACAAATGTAAAGAAGAGCAGAAATACAAAATTTCAAGTAATTGTGATACTAAACAATTTAGGTTAGGTTAAGACGGGCTGGTGTCCGCAACTCCACGTCTAAGCGCGTATTTTGCGTACTACTAAACAATAAACAATTTATTTTTCAAACAAACTTTAACACCCCTTTTTACCCCTTCTAGGGATGAAATTCAAAAAATTCTTAAATACGTATTTCATTAATTGTATTTAAGATCATAAATACTAAAATTCAAGTAAATTTAATAATAAACAGTTTATTTGTCATACAAACTTTAACACCCCTTTTTACCCCTTTAAGGGATGAAATTAAAAAATCCTTGAATACCTATTTTATTATTTTAAATTTAGATGCTAAATACCACATTTTTTTATTATTATTATTTCATTCAATTCAAATTAAAAATGACAGTTTCATAAAAGTTTAAATCCCCTATTTCACCCCTTTAGGGGATGATTTTCAAAAAATCCTTTCTTAAATGACTCCTACAGTATAAAATCAACATCCACCCAGAATTTCAAACTTCTATCATTAGTGGTTTAGCCTTTCTTTCTTTTCTTTTTCTTTTTTTCTTTTGCTTTTGCTTGGAGAAATGCTCATGCATATTGCACTACCACGGGGACATAGTGCAGTTATGTGGGACTCTAACCCACTAAAACTCCACGGTGTCCTCCTGTGCCGCTTATGGCGGGAACACGGGCACGCGTTAGCACTCACCAGACCCTCCTCGGGGGGGTACCCCCCATCACCGGCGCACCAGAACACACTGCACGCCGTGACCACCCCAGGGACCAATCAGCACATGGGCGCCAGACGACCCCGTGTATGGCACCCTTGGTCCCCCTGTGACGGGTCAAGGTCAATGGCCCCGCCACCTACCATTTTTCGGCCGCAGGGGATAGGGAGCGCGGATAACGCAAAACCGACACTCCTTCTCCCCTGCGACCTCACCGCGTCCGCCATCAGACGATGGCGACCCCGTCCGGGCCGCGGAAGGTAGGGAGTGCGGCGCACCGCAATACCGGCACTCCTCTCCCGCCGCGGTCTCCAACCCTCAGCCGCGACATCGTATGGGACCTGGGAATCTCCATAAGACATCGCAAACCGCCTCAGTTGCGATGTTGCCTGTTACCAAGCGGCACCTAGGCGTTGATATGTCAGTCGGGACATTGCCTTATATATATATACTAGCTTTCCGCCCGCAGCTTCGCCTGCATGGACTACATGATTTTGGTTGTTTCGTTTATTCCAGTTTTGTCGGGATATTGCAAATTATTATCCATACATATTAGACAACAACATTTTCTGAATCTAAATAAATTGGTATAAAATGAGCATAAACTGAACTGCCTTTTTGGCCCGATTTTTGGCATTTTCCATTACACTTGCCAGAACTTCCGGTGGATATTATCTTTGAGAACTTCAAGAGTCTGATTCTAATGGACTTAGACTAATGAAATCTTACCGGCCATTGAAAGCCCTGGTAATGCAGACCTCAGAATTTTTGTTGTGGTTCGTGCAGTAAGCGCCGTTGCTCAATCTTGTTGGAACCACATGTTCACCAGTTCCAATTTATTCCATTTAAGGATAGAGAAAGACGTTGATCATGGCTCTGTGACCTCGTCGACCACAGTAGTCGTTTGGTGGCCTGATGACGCCTCCAGTGTAAACAACACACCATGCAGTAACTTTGAGCGGATGTGACTCTTCCTGGATTATTCGCAGATTTTCGGTGCCACAGAAGTGATCATTATGCTTATTCACATATTCACAGAGCTTGCTCGTGATGATTTTTGATGGAAAATTTCCTTCCTCGTGGTCTCGATTTAGAATGGCTTGACGTAGATTACACGCGCTTGGAGGTTACTAGCTATATTTTTTTAACGGATTTTCAAAAAAAGAGGAGGTTCTATGTTCGGCTGTATGTTTGTTTTTTTTTGTGTATGTTCACCGATTTTTCCGCCAATTGTAGACCGATTTTGCAAATTCTTTTTTTGTTTGAAATATTATATTCCCAAATATAAATAAAAATATATCTATATATATAAAAGGCAATGTCCCGACTGACATATCAACGCCTAGCCTAAACCACTAATGATAGAAGTTTGAAATTTTGGGAGGATGTTGAGTTTATATTGGAGGCGTCATTTAAGAACGGATTTTTCTAAATTCATCCCCTAAAGGGGTAAAATAGGGGTTTAAAGTTTGTATGAATCTCTGTCATTTTTAATTTGAAATCAATGAGATGTGTTATTTAGAGTCTTCGTTTAAAATAATAAAACACGTCTATCAGGATTTTTTGAATTTCGTCCCTTAAAGGGTTAAAAGGGGGTGTTAAAGTTTGTATGAAAAATAAATTGTTTATTATCAAAATGACTTGACATTTAGTATTTATGCTCTTCAATATAATTAAAGAAACAAGTATGAAAGGATTTTTTGAATTTCATCCCTTAAAGGGGTAAAAAGGGGTGTTAAAGTTTGTATGAAAATTAAATTGTTTATTATCAAAATGACTTGAAATATAGTATTTATGCTCTTCAATACAATTAAAGAAACACATATGAAAGGATTTTATGAATTTCATCCCTTAAAGGGGTAAAATGGGGTTTTAAAGTTTGTATGACAAATCAATTGTTTATTATCAAAATTACTAGAAATTTAGCATTTCTGCTCTTCTATACAATTAAACAAATACGTTTTCAAGGATTTCTGGAACATCGTCCCTTAAAAGGGTGTTAAAGTTTGAATGAAAAATAAATTGTTTTTTATCAAAATACTGCACATAAATATTATAGAGGCCACTGTGATTACTGAATGTGCTCGAGGGAATCAGTTTTATTACCACGAATACCACTGGTACCCTCTGACTATGTCTTTGAGTTTAAACTATTACAATCGAGGTCTGCTTTGCAATGACCATAAATGAAACTCAGAGTCAGTCATTAAGGCAAAGATTTAAAAGAAATTACTTCTCACACGGGCAATTCAACTTTGCCTGTTCCAGAGTAAGTACTAATAGCAGCCTGATCATTTCGGCACTAGACAGAAAAACCACCAATGCGGTATACAAAGAAATGCTTAATTAAATTCTAACTTCCTGATGACGACTTTGTTAGCGTGAGTAAATTGGAGTAACCATATCTAGACTGTACAGGATCGTGCAAAACTCATTACTCAATCGGCAGATACTACAATTTTTGCATATGGCGAAAAAAATTTAGTTCTGTTTCGGCACTTGTGAAGTAAACTGATGCAAATAATGAAAAAAATGAATTGACTTCCAAATAAAAATAATACAAAATGAAAATAACTTTAATTTCGGCAGTCTTTGTGCCTGTTTTTGTTTCTTCGTTATAGGGATACCCCACTGCGTAACCCTTAAAAGCGTACTGGCGTGATGATATGTTATGAAATGGCGTAAACAATAAACGGTCAGTTTTTCATCAGATCTTCAACAAATTTGAATGGGACTTTACTATATTTAATTATATTTATATAATATCAAATTAATTAATTTACCAGTGTTAATATTATAAAAACTTGAAGCGATCATTTATTTTTTGCTCGTGTCTGTCACAGTCAGTTGATATGTAAGGAATCATTCCATTTTGCGAGCAAACGACGACGAACACTTTTATATAATAGAACTAAACTCGACGACTCGATTTTAAGAAATTTTAAATACATTTCTTGTAATTTTTAATAAAAACTATCAAGCTTAACATTTAGTTCTAAAAATAGGTTAGGTACTCAAAAAGAAAGAGAAATAGAGCGATCAATTAGTTAGATATTGCTTTTGCTCATTGAATTACTTAGCTAATTGATAAGAATATTACAATAAACAATTATGCATAAATTGATATCTAAGATATTCATAAATAATGATACCCATTGCAAAAGCTGTCGGTACAGGCTGTATCACCATCATATCAGCCGAAAGACTCCCCCAAGCGTCGCCACTTTGACCAATCCCGTGCGTCTCGCATCCAGAGCATTCCCACAACCTTACCCAGGTCATCGGTTCACAGGGTGTATGCTTATTACAAATATTTAAAACCTACCTATTAAAAGCTACGTATTCGATAAACACCTGTGGTGTATTTTCGCACAAAATAAATCGAAGCAGGCCTTTAATTAATACTGTTTTAAATTAAACATTCCATTTACCACAGCCATTCCCAGTAACCACAACAACAAAAAAAATACAAATAAAATTTCACCACACATGATATGCTATAATATTTATGTGCAGTATTTTGATAAAAAACAATTTATTTTTCATTCAAACTTTAACACCCTTTTAAGGGATGATGTTCCAGAAATCCTTGAAAACGTATTTGTTTAATTGTATAGAAGAGCAGAAATGCTAAATTTCTAGTAATTTTGATAATAAACAATTGATTTGTCATACAAACTTTAAAACCCCATTTTACCCCTTTAAGGGATGAAATTCATAAAATCCTTTCATACGTGTTTCTTTAATTGTATTAAAGAGCATAAATACTATATTTCAAGTCATTTTGATAATAAACAATTTAATTTTCATACAAACTTTAACACCCCTTTTTACCCCTTTAAGGGATGAAATTCAAAAAATCCTTTCATACGTGTTTATTTAATTATATTGAAGAGCATAAATACTAAATGTCAAGTCATTTTGATAATAAACAATTTATTTTTCATACAAACTTTAACACCCCCTTTTAACCCTTTAAGGGACGAAATTCAAAAAATCCTGATAGACGTGTTTTATTATTTTAAACGAAGACTCTAAATAACACATCTCATTGATTTCAAATTAAAAATGACAGAGATTCATACAAACTTTAAACCCCTATTTTACCCCTTTAGGGGATGAATTTAGAAAAATCCGTTCTTAAATGACGCCTCCAATATAAACTCAACATCCTCCCAAAATTTCAAACTTCTATCATTAGTGGTTTAGGCTAGGCGTTGATATGTCAGTCGGGACATTGCCTTTTATATATATAGATATATAGATTAGTTGGTCATAAAGCCAATAAGTTATTGCTTTACGTCACTTCAAGAGGTAGTAAAACATATTTTATTGATACCACTGAAAGCTATTTCGTCTTAGTTTTTATATTAGAAAGGGCGTCAAATTGTTTTCATCAATCATTTCCTTTTTATCGGTTCGTAACAACACATTTCACACATCTTTTTTTATATTAAGCCAAGGAGGCTTAATATAAAAAAGATGTGTGAAATGTTTCTTTGATATGAAACAACTTAAATGTCATCTTATTAAAGTTTTGGCAAATTGATATAGCAATCATATGCAGGATTAGATAACAATTATTATCATTTTGTAATATTATGCTACCCAAAGTCAAATTCAAATCTTTATTGAATATCACAATATGTGTTTTAACAAGATCTTATAAATGGTAATACAATTCACATGGGCATAGCAATTGAGAAAAGTAATAAATCAATTTAATTAATAAAATAACACACATAACAACACACAATAGTTTACATTATAATTTTCCGGTTGTATTAAATTTGAAGTAAATTAAATTATGCTGCAATAGTCGTGGTGGCCCAGCGGCTAAAACCTCGCCTCTCGTGCTTTAGGTCGTGGGTTTCAAATTCATATCTTCTTTCTAAGTTTATCTTGGACATCACAGGCAGTGGTGAAGGAAAACATCGAGGAAAAACCTGGATTTTATAGTTAATTTAAGTCTGAAATAGCCAAGTCAGAGGCTTGTGGGGTTTCCAGAGGCGGTTTAGTATACTCTGACACCAGAGGTGGCCATTTCCTCACACAAAAAGAAGAAGAAGATGCTATAGAATCACAATTATAAAATAAATAAAGAATGTCAATAAAGTTTAGATAAAAGGAAAATAAAATGGTAAAGTGGCAATCAAAATAACAAATCAAATAAAACTGGCAATATCAATAAAATAAAATAATATTTGTCAATATGTCGAGCACAGTAATTTTGTATAGTCATGAAGACCTATTATGCTATTAATAAAAATTGGAAAATTTATAATGTAAGTTTCAAATGTAAATAAATGATTCTACACAATAATAATAAAATAATTAATGTCAATTAAAGTTAGCTAATAACATTGCGCAGTGCATGCGCGCAACAGTGCGCGAGACCTGCGCGCCGCGCTTCTGCGCCTCAAGCCCAAGCGCTCAGTAGGCCCGGATGGCATACCGCCTTACATTGTCAGAGACTGTCGTATGGTTTTTGACGAGCCTTTGTTGCACATCTTCAACTTGTGTTTGCGGGAGGGCCCAAAATCTATAAAGAGTTTACCATCGACTCGAAAAGCTAATAATCAAATATATAAAATAGTAACAAAGCAATTTAAGTAAAAAGCATTTTCTCTTAAGAATCGCTTGAAAATAGTATTTTAGTTTTGTCTCTTACCATCAGGTGAGACAGTAATCAAACACTATTCTATGAAAATTCTTTATTTAAAGTAGATGCCTCAAAGCCACATACCTGTTGGACATAACATTTATAACACGGGTCAACAAACGCTTTCGCAGTGCGAGCTACGCCGTAGCATACGTGCTACGCGCTACGACAAAGAGCAGTGATTCGTCACTGCTCGTTGTCACATGCTTCAGTGAGCTTAGCAGCGCTGAGCACTTGAGCGTAGAAGTTACTTATCATAACATCACGTTTGGTATTCCCCGAAGGGATGAGCAGATGGGCATCTATACCCTTTTCCTATGAATGAAAGAAAGAAAAGGTTTTTAATTGTCACAAAACGACACACAATATAATTACAAGCTTATGCTAAACCCTTAACAATAGTATTAATAGTACTTTAATAAAGTTAGTAAGGACGAGAAATAAATAAAACAATCATAACATATACCACCTACATTTTGTATAAAACAGAAAAGAAATAGGGTGAAAAAGATGCCAGGCCATCTGCCTGTCGTGATTGTGGCAAGAAGGCTTCCTCTTAGCATATTGCTGTGCCGTGGGGGACCCACAGCATGACGTTGATTTTCAGTGGTCGTCTAGGACGTGATGTACGGAAACCAAATCTGTTGTGTATGCAAAAATTGATTCAAAGAACATAAAATAAATACTTAGTTAAAATTATGATGTGAATTAAACCAAAAGCACGAGTATCTTGAATTCTTGACGAAAACATATATGTAATATCCACAAAACACAGGCACCCTCCCTGTTTTATCTCTGATGACGGATGCTATGGGAAAGCTCAGCGCAATTTTTGACTGTACTTTTTTAATATCACTTTTACCCTATCATTGTTGGTGTTGTATTGTGTCCATGTCGAATAAATGTTTTATATTCTATTTTACAGAACACCCAATTATTTGCCCAGTTAGGGTGGTTAGGTTACGCACTACATTCGATCCGTGTCCGTGGCTTGAGTTCCAAGTTCAAAATGTTCTGAATTATGACGGATAGAGTTCTGATGTAATGCGTAATCTTACTTACAAGAAGTACTACGGCTTCTTCGGAACCGAAAGTTCACGGGCACGGATCGGATATAGTGCAATACGGCCCTTATGTTTAAGTTCCATGTAATATACCGTAGGGGTTAATTTGAATTATACTCACTTTTTCTTTAAGCCTCAAACTTCCAAAGTTCTTACTTTCATAACTGGACATAAAAATAACTCCCATCTGGACCTCACATAAAACTTCTATAATAAAAACGCATGACATTTACAACCACACAATATACAACATCTTAACGCTACAATTGCCTGAGGCCAACATGTTACCAATAAACGACCCATATTTTACCTTGAACTATATAGAATACAAAATCTTAACATACCTGATATTAATGAAATAATCCTTAAAAACCCTTCCTTACATAATATATCTTCGGGCGATTACATAAAAATGCTACATACAAGTATAAGCCGTTGAAGACTTTACGTCATGTGTCTCCATTTCTTCCAACGATTTACCTTCCAGTTACAGATTTATTAAGTTATATTAAATAAATATTATGTTACATTTTAAGCAGAAAAATAAAAAAAATAATTTTAAAATAAAATATTACTAATTAATATACAAATAAAAATATTTATTTTCCTGCATAAAAACAAGCATAAATAAAAGCAAGTCAATCCACACTTGCTTTTTTTTAGGTATATATTTGTTTATCAATCACAAAATTCACATCTCTCAAAAATATCTACACACTTATTGTACAACTTTTACATTGCTAGTCTAACTAGTTTAACAAAACATGATCACTATGGGCTGGAATTTCTGAATTGAGTATTTGGAGTAAAACACCTGACAAACTTTAAAATTTAAGTACCCTAGTGCTTTAATACCTAAGCTTAATAGATTATCTAAATGCTTCATATCAAATTCTTAGTTAAAAATCGAAGTAAGCACACCGGGAAAAGCGCGAAACAATAAACAAAATCGCGAGATCAATTGAGAGAAAACGACCATGCGTCGTGCGTGCAAAATAATTTATACACCGTGGCATTTTAATCGTCTTACAAAAGCAGCCCACTTCTTGTGCCCATGCATATAAACAACTACCTCCAATAGTCAAAGTCAATTCTCAAAAAAAAATCATCTATACAAATGTTGGTCACGTGACGACAACTTTGTATGGAAAATCCATTTAGTTTTTGTGAATTGCTTGTGCCTTCCGAAGAAAAAGTTTTTCATGTACATGGGCATGAGCTGCTTTTGTAAGACGATTAAAATGCCACGATGTATAAATCCAATCCTAGGATTTTAAGTTCGTTGAAACGAAAAGATATTATACACCTAGCTAGCTGCTTGCGGCTCTGCTCGCGTAATATTAGTACTTCTACCAATATCTTTTTAAATTATAGCTGTAGCGTTGTGAGGGTCTTAACTGTTAATAGTTGAGTGATGCTAAAATATCACTATTAGTAAGTAACTAGCCACATCACTAAAAACACGGTACAACACTGGTTTTCGGGGGACACTGACATTCTGTCATTTTGATCCCGCTTGCTTAGCTGATGAAAGCTATCCTCTGACCCTCAGGACTCTGTGTGCCCCGATCGATAATAATAATAATATGTATGTATTGCTACTTCATCGAGGTGGTGTAGTGCCTCACTGTAAGTGATCACGTTTACTTTATATTTATTAATGCTCTCGTGTTCATACTTAACCTAATTTTGCATCTGTCAATGTGCTTGCTATGTTTGCAAACTCTTTACCTGTAAGCCACTACGATGTGCTGAGCTTTCACCTACAATGCTTCCCACACCGTTCTTTGGCTTAAAAAGGGGAAGAAGCTGGTACATCGCATGCGGCTTCCTGCTAATTGCACCGCATCTATCATGAACACCCTATGGTGGTTCCAGGGCTCTTCGTACGGGCTGAGGGCTAGACCCCTTGCCCACTGCAGCACGCTGCTAGCTACCAGCACGCTAGCTACGCAAGCTGCCCAGGTCTTAGCCTGCCCCCACGCGTGCCGGTGCTGACAGGCTGTCTCAGGGTACCACGTGTGAGAGATACGAGGGTCGTCCGGCCTATTGCTGAGCTACCAAGGGACGGTACCTTTCTTACCCTATATACCGTGTGATATGCTATGCTATTCCAGGCCACGTATTCCAAATGACATACAAATCCTTTCAGCTTTTGAGGCGTGATGGATTGAAGTTGCATTGATTTTCCATTTGTTTGTAAGTAATGTGTTCTACTGTATGATTGTATGTAATCAGCAATCGTGTTTTTTTAAATGGATTTGTCAGAGTATAAAGTTCCGTATGTATACGGGTCAAGAAACATTTACTTTTAGTTCAAGCTGCTACCAAAGAAATTGTTCGTTTTAATTTCATAATTTTATTATTTCCAATAAAAAGCTGTTACTACAATTTTTATTTTAATAATAATTATGATTACATTAATTGTTCAAATTAGATGGTGATTTGACTTGTTTAACTTAAATTTAAAAATTCATTGACTCTTACACATTTACAGATTAAACTTGTAAAAATAAAACTAGATGGGCTTTTGAGTGACATTTTAAGCTAAATGACCTTCTCTTAACATTACCCAAATGACTTTGAAAGCTCTTATCTCAGTACAAGCTAAGTGGCTACAGAGCAGAGAACATCACATCGGAAAAATACACCAACTCTTGTAATATCCGTGGCCATCAAATGAGGGCTACCGCTTTTGAATTTGCCGCTAGGCGAGCTTGTGTAGAGTGAGGTCTTCAATAAGTAAAATTTCATAGTTATTTTGGTTTGTAGCGCGAATTTATTTATTACTTTTTTATTGATAGGAATATATTCCAAATACGGCAGTTTAAGAAAGGTTCGAGTTTTACAAACCACCCAAATAATAAGATAAGGCTAGGCAAAGAGAGATATAGCCTTAGTCAGAATTGTCCTGACCGTAAAATTCTATGAGTAAACGGTAACACAGTGAGTGTTACCGTTCACACATAGAATTTTACGCACGCTTGGTTATTGAAAGTGTTGACAATACCGCCTTTAATAGTGGCCGCCGAGGCGCCTCGCTGCTTTGTGGGTGGCTATTATTAAAATTAGTCGGGTCTGTCCATGGTCCCGTTGTCGTGATGTTTGCTCAGCGGCTGCGAGCCTCAATTAGTGCTACACAAATATTGCCGCCACTCCTTGGTTTTAACGGAGGCGATTTGGGGTGAAGTTGAAGCTATGAATTGATAAGGCATGGATTGGCAAGCGAAAAATCTGGGTTTCTTTTATTTCTGGATAGTAATTAGTGGTATGTTAATGTAAACCAACTTCAAGATTCATCCAATAAAGAACACTCATATTTAAACATAAGTTTTCAGTCGACCTACATATCGCTTCTTTATCCCACCACCATCATAACTGATAATGTGAGAGAAAGAGAATCAACTGAGAAGTCTTGCTCAACCTATGAGTCATTAACATTAACCAAAATTGGCAGACAATCACACACGTAAATTCATATTTAAAAGGTCCATCCCCCACGTAATGCTTCCTTCTCCCAACCTGATCTGATTTTTCTCGTGGCCATGATAATTATTTGTGTTATTTCATTTCCTCCATCAAATATTAGTAAACGCCTTATGGGATTAGCTGGTGCCCAATTGGCTATGTTACTTTCTTCCTGTTATTTCTTTGGGTAATATCAATCAGACAATTAATATTAATGAGCTTAACTTGGGATCAGGACTTTACCGCTTATTGCCACCATCTTTTTCAACAGAATATTTAACAGAATCAACTCTGGTATCCCCAAGGCAATCAATGAATAATACGGTTCTACCCTCTTGAATTTTGCAAGAAGTTAATCAGGAAAGTATATCGGAGGAATAAGAAAACACATAATTTCTACTTCCCTTCATATCAAGTACGAGATAGAAACGAGCAAGACCAATAGGGCGGTTACAACAGGAATAAGCCTAGTTGACGAGCACCACGATTTGAAATTGACATTGAAATGAAATGGTCCTAAATTGTGTACAGATTTCCGCTACCGCCTATAAACGCGCCAATAGTATTACCAAGTTGGATGCTCTTGTTTGCAATTGTAAGCTCTAGTGACATTCTGATATAAAGTTACATTTTAATCACCCGGCCGTGTTACTGACGTCTAGCTGTTTTTAGAAGTGTGATTTGACAGTTCTTAAAGTTAATGTCCGCGTTTGCGTTGGAAACGCGAAACTTTGCGTAACGTTGTTATCAATATTTATGAAGATTCATCTTAGTTAATGGGAATATGAGTATAAGATTGTTTTCTTGCCATAATGTGGAGGTACGTATGATGTTACAGTGTAACTAAGATAAATGATATTTTTGGGGCGATCTAGGCATATCATAACGTAAAAAGATGTTGCGAGCTGGATAAACTCAGGATTGAATAATTAAAATTTACCGTCTTGTAGGCCTTAGATAAATCGTTTTAATGAAGAACATTTATCACAAAATGAAAGTAAATATGTAATCAATTTTTGGATGAGACGTTAGTCGCCCGGAATTCTGGGCACTTTACTCATTGACCAATTATATTATGCCAATTTTTTGGATGTCCCAATAGTTCTTCCCCTCACCTCTTTATATACGTGCCTGTAAGTACATAATTATTATTATCCGTTTGTAAAAAAAAAGGTAAAGGGTCAAATACAGTTTGTTACAAACCTTGGGTTAATCTATATCCAAACAGATACTCAATCAATCAAATAGTTTATTTCAAATAAACCTTTGAGGTACTTTTGAATTGTCAAACTAAAAACAAGATGACTCTAGTTGCAAATTCGCAAGCGTCAGTTGGAGAGAGTTGGGAGACCTACTGACGCTTGCGACAGTACGACCTACGGACACTCTTTTCCATCAGTTTAAATTACATTTTTTGGTTACATCATTCTTTTTAAAAAAATACATATATGTGAGAACAATGTTACAAGACGTGCACGTAAAAGCTTCTAAAGTAACAACGAATTTTGAAAAAAAGGACAATAACAGGCCGAGGCAGCAAAGTTATGACCAATCCCAACTGATGGCACCCGTTCACGAACATGACGCATGGATCGGCACCACTCAGCTTTTATCTTCAACGCAGTCCTTGATTTTATAATATGCTTTTTTAATAAGGACACGTTTGATGTGATTTTTGAACTTTCCATCGGTCAGTTCTATAACTGACTTTGGCAAATTGTTATAAAAGCGTATACTGTTTATAAGAAAAGACTTGCTAGTTTTAGTTAATCTGAATTTGGGTAATACAATTTCGTGCTTACTGCGTTTATTTAAATTATGGAAGTCGCTTCTAGTTTTGAAAAGCCCTCGATTTTTGCGGACATACAAAATACATTCCAAAATATAAAGTGAAGGTAGAGTCAGTATATCGATCTCTTTAAATTTATCTCTGAGGGACTCGCGTGGACCCATTTTATAGATCGCGCGGATTGCCCTCTTTTGTAATATGAAAACTGAGTCAACATCTGCTGCTGATCCCCACAGCAGAATACCATAAGTCATAATACTGTGGAAATAAGCATAGTATACTAACCTAGCTGTGGCTACATCGGTTAACTGCAGCTGAACTTAAGCTTCCCGAAAGAGTTCTAATGTGCGCGCCCCACTGCAATTTTGAATCGATAGTAATCCCTAAGAATACAGTTTCCATTATAACTTCAAGATTTTTGCCGTCAAGATTTAAGTTTAGGGCACGTTGTGGTACATTTGATAAAGAGAACTTAAGACATTTTGTTTTTTACGCATTAGGTAAGAGATTGTTAGCTGCGAACCATTTTGAGAGAGTAATTAGACTTTCGTTGACATGTAAGACATCCGTATCTTTCCTATCTATTTTAAAAATTAGCGAAGGATCACCAGCAAATAGAATTATATCCGATAATTTGGCCATCATAAAGGAGAGATCATTAATGTAAACAAGAAAGAGGAAAGGGCCGAGAATTGAACCTTGGGGTACGCCCATCTTGACTAGAGACCCGGAGGACGTTGCCCCACTAACATTTACTTTTTGCTTCTGTTTGATAAATAGGAAAGCACGAGATCAGCAGCTTGTCCTCGAATTCCGTAGTGGTGTAATTTACAGATCAATCAATCAAGATTAGTTGTTGTCGACACAGTCGAACGCTTTTGAGAGATCACAGAAAACGCCAATGGCATCATGGGACTTCTCCCAAGATTCCAAGATGTTGCTGATGAGTTTTACTCCCGCGTCCGTTGTCGACCTACCTTTCGTGAAACCAAACTGCTGAATATGCATGATCCCATTAGAATTGATGATTTTGATTGATATGATGATTTATGATTTTTTCATAGATTTCACTCAATACTGGAAGCACGGATATAGGTCTATAATTAGAGGGATCACTCTTACAGCCTGATTTGAAAATTGGTACTACTTTACTGTGCTTCATTAAGTCAGGAAACGTGCCGCTGTCCAAACATTGATTGAATATGCCTGTAAGGACAGGAGCAATCGAATCAATAATATCTACAAGAACCCTAACGGATATCCCCCATAAGTCTTCAGTATTTTTTATATTGAGACTTTTGAACGCGTTATTAATTGTATCAAGACATATTGGTTTAAATTTAAAGGTCGGTATGTCTTTAGTAAAGTTTTCTTTAAGAAGAGCTTCAGCTAATTTTGATGAGGAGGGAAGAGACTTCGTAACCTCTAACGGAATGTTGGTAAATAATTTTTTTAATGTCTCAGCGACTTCTTGCTTATCAGAAATGGTTTGATTAGTTATTTTCAAAGACAACTCATTCTAATCGCTTTGTTGTGTCTTTCCAGATTCTCTATTAATTACTTGCCACACAGTTTTTATTTTATTGTTTGAAATACCAATCTTGTTAATTATTATTTGAGATTTTGCTTGAGCGCAGACTCTTTTGAATATTTTGGAATAATTTCTAACATAAGTCTGAAAAACTTGATCGGAAGTCAAAGATTTTTCGTAATATAATGTTATAATGTTATCCCCAAAATTATAATATGCTAGCCTGCATAGTGTGCGTTATAAAAAAGTTTTAAATTTCGTCTCATTCTGTTCTTAAATGTGGGGCGGTATTTTATTGTAACATTTTATACAGTACGCCATAAAAGATGTTGCTACTTTAGCCAGCCTGACACCTGGTTGAATTAATTTGTCCCTATTTCTAGTAACATAATTATGTGTGTCGCCGTTTTTACTGTAAAGATTTAAATTATTTCTAACGTACATGATGTTTTAATAAATATATTGACAAGGTACCGTCATGATGTTAATGTCCTTAAACAGTTCCCTTAGAGAACCGCGCCGGCGAAAATTGTATATCGCTCTGATGGCTCGTTTTTGCAGAATAAAAATTGATTCAATGCCTGCAGTCCTTCCCCATAGTAAGATACCGTAAGACATTATACTATGAAAGTAACTAAAATAGACTAGCCTCGCGGTATCTACATCAGAAAACTGACGATTTTTTCTAACAGCATAAGCTGCTGAACTTAGCCGCTCCGCAAGTGATATTAAATGAAGACACCAATGCAACCGTGAGTCTAGCGGGATCCCCAGGAAATCGACGAATTCTAGCTTCTCCCTGTTTAATATAATGTTACAATGAGCGTGCCTGCCTGCTGGCTGTGGGAGAGTGGGAGTCGGTCCTCGGTTCTTGTCACCGCCGGGGTGCCAGTAGTTTTAGAACCCAATGGCTTGGCACGCGACGATGGGAAGAGAACAGACGGGATGACCATTATGCCTTGGAAGATGGGTAGGCCTCTGGTGTGGGATACAACATGTGACGACAACCTTGCGCTATCCCATCTTTTTAGCACGTCTTAGTCGGTTGGGGCGGCTGCCTGCATATTTACGCCGTTTGAGGTTTTCTGCACCAGCATGCAGAAAACCTCAAACGGCGCAAATATAACAACCTTATTGGAAGTTATATGTTTGAACCGTTTAGGGTTGAAACATTAGGTCCATCGGGCCCGAGTGCGCATCGAGTTTTTCGAGAAATTAGCACAAAGTTCGTCGACTCTTCACGGGCCAGAGAATCAGCATTGCCATTCAACGTGGCAATGCTGCCAGCGTTCTGGGCACGTTTCCCATTGATATCGATGTGGACGAATTTTTTGATGCACAATGAGCTCTTTTCCGTCTCCCCTTTGTATTTTGTATAGAGGTATTTTTCTTTTTTAGAATATTCAATTGTATATATGTTTAAATAAATGTTTATAGATTTATGTTACAATCAGTACTTTTGTCATTAGGCAAGGCAAATTTCACTCACTCAGTTTTTTTAGCATTTAAACTAAATTATTAGCTGTGAACCAATTTTGAAACTGTCGCAAGACGTTATTTACGTCGTCAACGTTACTCGTACGTCTATTTATCTTAAAATCAAAGAAGTGTCATCAGCAAATAACACCATATTTAAATTGTTTTTCAAAAGATGGGGTAAATAGATAATGTAACCTAGAAACAAGAAAGGACCCAAAATTTAACCCTGGGGTTCAATTAGGGTCTTTTTCACGGTTAACTCCGGCGAATTGACACCGTTTATTTGAACTAATTGCTGTCTATCATTTAAATAAGATTTTACTAAACTTAACGCTGATTGGCCTAGCCCAAATTGCTCAAGTTTCAAAAGTAATGTTTCATGATTAACGCAATCAAACACTTTCGAGAGGTCGCAGAAGACACCACCCTGGTCTTCGACCTGTTCATAGAACTCAAAATATTCGGGCGAATAAAATTCGAGCCGTGGTGCGGTGGATTCTGTGGCTAAACACGGATTTCTTGCGGTATTGTTTCCGCACGATTTCTTTACCGCAATGCGAACAACTTCATACAATTCCATAGGTAGCAGAAAGGCCGGAAAAAAATCGCGCGAATAAAGATCGCAGTGCGTGCTAAGCCTTAGCGCATGCGCGGTTAATGCGATGATGTGATTGATGGGTTTTGGCGCCATTCATACTTTTTGCAAGTTTTGCTGTACTGAATTTCATGAGTTATTTAAATTATTGTTTAAAAATTTCTGATATCAGTGAATGTGAAGAAAATTTGACTCTGCCCGATATTTTAGATGCAGCGAAGGAAATTACTCTTAATTTATTACCAGCAAAGTTGAGAAAAGTATATGACAAATGCTATCACGATTATATGAAATGGAAAATGCAAAAAGAGGTATTTAGTAGGTTCAATACCAATTTATGAATGTAGATAAAGTAGTGTATAAAACTGCACATAACTAGGTATTATAAACATTCGTGTGAAAACTATTAAAAACCTCTCCTACGACTCGGTTTTTAAACATTCACTCATGTTTTAATACCCCTCATTATGCAACAGTTTCATAAACTACTATTACAAATTACCATTCTGAAAACCTCAATTAAATTAATGCTAGTTTCATACCAATTTCACAGAAAGTTAGCTAACTTTGGAGTAAAGAGCTAACTAAATACCATTCTAGTACCTACATTAAAAAAACTTGTAATTTAATTTGTAATTGACTGGATTCCTAGTGGTCGTGTCGTCTTGATTGAGTTTGTTGAGAGAAGCTGCCCTAAGCAATGTTTAATCGATAACTTGAAGATCAATTGCCTCGTGTTCCATGTTTAATTTAATCACAAAATTTCGTGTTTTTATTTCGTCTGAAAAGGGCAAAATCTAGTGTCGTTTTACCCGACCGCGGGAGGTCAATGTTTTTCAAGCGTATGTATGTATGTCCATTTCTATAGCACGCTCTACAGCCCAAACGGCTTGACGGATTATGACATATGAGGTGTCGTTGGAATCGTCTTAACTGTAGGAGTTACATAGGGTATACATTTTTTAAATAGCGCCACTACTAAAAAAAGGGGTTGATACAATTGCTTTTTTCATTATCTTAACAACATGGGTATCAAATGAAAGCTACTAAATAGGCCATTCAATATATATATATATATATATATATATTGTGACACTTTTATTTTCCTATTTTTATGTTGTTGCTTGCGGCTGCGCTCGCGTTGTGAAGAAAGATCTTTGTGTAACAGGCTTAATGGTAGAAAACGTAAACTATATGCACTAAGTTTTTATTCAGTGTCTGGGCGACTGAAGGACTCAGGAAAAGTAGGGAAAGACTTTACGAGCTGTACGGCCTTAAGCCTTATATTAACACTGAAACTTTAAATAAGTATGTTGCCATATATTGAAGTTTTTTTTTAAATACGTGTGATTAGCTAGGGATTTATACATTAGCAATAAGGTTAAACCCGCAGAAAATAAAATCAAGACAATTTGGAAAATTATAAACATAGAAAAGAACAGGAACAAAAGAAATAATACTGATTACACGCTTGAAACTAAAGCTTACTAACTTGAAAAAGTTGCTCAAGTATTTGTAAATTTCTTTACCAGCAGCCCAATGAAAACTACTGAAACCTTAAATTCTTCGCCCTCACTTGCTTCTGGTTTATTAAACGCTTACGTTTCAGCCTGCCCGACAAATTTTAACTTTTCACATATAAACCCAATAACAGTAATAAAAGCTTTTAAGCAAATCAAGATCAAACTGACCGAAGATCTATGGGGCATGTCCATCAAAGTTAGTACCTCCTTTATTCAGACTATAGCGCCGTACTTACCTTTAATTTTTAATTTGTGTGTAGATCATGCAGTCTTTCCGGATCTAATGAAACATAGTAAGGTTATACCACTTTTTAAATCTGGGACAAAGAAAGACACAAATAATTATAGACCAGTATCGGTGCTGCCAGCTTTCAGCAAGATATTTGAAAAGATAATGCTAAATCAATTGCTCATTCATTTTAATACGAATAACATCCTACATGATAAACAGTATGGTTTTACCAAAGGTCATTGTGCGACCGACGCTGGTGTCACCTTATTAAAACACCTCTTTGATGTGTGGGAAGAGGCAAAAGATGCCATTGGTGTCTTCTGCGACCTCTCGAAAGTGTTTGATTGCGTTAATCATGAAACATTACTTTTGAAACTTGAGCAATTTGGGCTAGGCCAATCAGCGTTAAGTTTAGTAAAATCTTATTTAAATGATAGACAGCAATTAGTTCAAATAAACGGTGTCAATTCGCCGGGATTAACCGTGAAAAAGGACCCTAATTGAACCCCAGGGTTAAATTTTGGGTCCTTTCTTGTTTCTAGGCTACATTATCTATTTACCCCACTGACCTCTATCATACATTGTACACTGGACTTCATATTATCGATGACAAAATGAAGACATTTGATTATCGCCATTTTGGCGCTGATAGCAACGTGAATTAACGTGAGAGTCGCATGGAACTAATATTAGAGATGGGACACAGCTTTCGGTAAAATACTTTTATGGGTTTATTGATCGTGAGAATAATTTAATACGTAAGAGAAAAAAAAACAGTTATTTTTATTATGATTAATTTTTAAGTAATAAAATAATTGCTGTAAAGGTAACTAAAAAATATTTTCAGTCAGATTGCAAGCTATAAACTAGTGGATAGCGTGCTAGTAAAGTTATAGCGCATTACTGTCAGATCAGTGAGATTTAAATATGGGGTTAGGCTAACAACTTATCCTAAAACTATCACATTTGAGCAAGTATCTCATCGTTCAAGTACACTAGTTGTACGCCCATCGGATTCGTAAAGGGAACATCATTTATATAATAATAATAAATGAGATGGATAATCATTTACAGCGTACGTATTTCTCGCTCTCATCGCTGAGATCTTGTCTCTGTAGTGTTAAGGTGCAAATAAGAGTGACATCGCATTCCAGCAAGGTGAAGACTTATATTTATTTTATAAACTTCATGTACAAAGGTACAATGGTGGACTTAATGCCTTAGGCATTCTCTACCAGTCAACCAAGGGTGGTGAAGAGATAACATGGCAGGTGCATTGTTTAAATCGTGGCAACAATTTAACAACAAAATATATTTTTAATTACTTAACATATATATACATATATTATATGATACATACCTAAATAAATATATATATTTAATAAAGTAATGAAAATAAGTTATCGAGATGACCCTACCCCCGCTGAAATCAGTTTTCAGCTCTGTTTCAGATGCAGATAATAAATTGTTTGACTTCAAAACATTTGTTAGTAAAATTATAATTATATTGTTCCAGAATTAATTCCAGGTTCAGGAACGTAGTGATTGGTACAAGAGAGAGGCCTGTGCTCAGCAGTGGGCGAAGTCGGGCCGTGGATGATCATGATGATAATTCCAGAATTTAGTATTACACATTGCTATTTAACATATTATAACTGATTATTAGGCATTCATATAATATTCATCACCAATACCAATATGAGATATTTAGTTCCAACATACTACGAGAAGTCAATACAGTAGATGAGTGATACGCCATGCCAAGTCTACTATTTTGATATTAGTGTAATTTAAAAATATCACTAATACTGATATATTAGTTACAATATTATAATATTTCCAGTCAAATATAGTATTACCAAATTTTTAGAAATATCGGTAGTATCCTATCTCTAAATGTGTCAATTTTAGTTCCTGATACGCTCGAGCGGGGCGCTTTGAATCAGCACAAAAATCAACTGTCATTTCATATAGAATGTTTAGTCCAGCGTACTTGTATAATAGAGGTCAGTGATTTACCCCATCTTTTGAAAAACAATTTAAATATGGTGTTATTTGCTGATGACACTTCTTTGATTTTTAAGATAAATAGACGTACGAGTAACGTTGACGACGTAAATAACGTCTTGCGACAGTTTCAAAATTGGTTCACAGCTAATAATTTAGTTTAAATGCTAAAAAAACTGAGTGAGTGAAATTTGCCTTGCCTAATGTCAAAAGTACTGATTGTAACATAAATCTATAAACATTTATTTAAACATATATACAATTGAATATTCTAAAAAAGAAAAATACCTATATACAAAATACAAAGGGGAGACGGAAAAGAGCTCATTGTGCATCAAAAAATTCGTCCACATCGATATCAATGGGAAACGTGCCCTAAGTTATGCCAGAAAGCGTTTTATACAACTAAAGATTACCTAGAAGACATAAAGGCTTGGGATTGAGCTGCTCCAATTAATTAATTTTGTTTTTTTTATTGTATTTTGCACCGTGATTTTTGTTTGTAGAGTTGTTGTTGTTTGTTGAGAATTTTGTTTTTTTTATTGTATTTTGCTCTTTTTGCTATATATCAATGCTCTGACAAAAGTAACTGACCATCCCTGCATACTCTTTGCAGATGATGTCTCCGTAATTATCCCTAAAACTAAAGAAAACTATAATGAAGAAATAAATAGTACCGTAGACAAAATAATAACTTGGATGGAAAAGAATAACCTTAAACCTAACATAGATAAAACCAAATATGTACAATTTCAAAACAAAAACTGGACTAAAATGGATTTAAACATAACTTATAAAGGTAAACAAATACAACAATCAGATAGTATTACTTTTCTTGGGATAGTTCTAGATGAGAGGTGTTCTTGGATTAACCATATTGATATGATATGTGGAAAACTCAGTAAGTTTGCTTATGCTCTATGGCGTTTATCTAATCTTACAAGTAGACAAGCCACATTGCAGGCTTATCATGCATATGTTGGTTCAATACTGCGCTATGGTATACTGGTATGGGGGAACTCGGTGCATCTCCGAAGAGCTTTCATCGCACAAAAGCGGTGTATACGTGCGATTTGTAATGTAGACCCACTCACATCCTGTAAACCGCTGTTTAGAAAACTTAGACTACTTACATTAACTGGTATTTATATTGAGGAAGTATGTAAATTTACCAAATCTCACCCTGAAATGTTTGAAAAATTGGGAGATAAATGTAACTTTAAAACCAGATATCCTAATAGATTAATAAATCCTACAAGAATAAAAACGGAACTATATAGGCGAAGTTGTTATCCTATGTGTATTCAGATCTATAACAAGATTCCTAACCAAATTAAAGAACTTCCAATGGTCCGCTTCAAAAGGGCTTTACGCAGGTGGTTAATTGAGCATCCCTTCTATAATATAAAAGAATTTCTTGATTATAAATTAAATTAATGTTCGAATTCTACCTATACCAAAAATTTGCATGTCATTATGTTATGATTGAATATGTTAAGCTACTAATACTACCATTGTAAGAACTTTTGTAACCATATTTATCTGCAAATAAATCTTTGACTTTGACTTTGACTTTGTGAATTTTGTTGTTGTTTTTTTTTTTTGGTTTTCTTGCAATGACAAGAATATTTACTTTTTAAAGTATTATATTATTTTATATTAATTATTGTGAATGTGAAGACTATGTGGATCATTCTTTTTTGTTTTAATTTAAATTTATCTTAGTTTTTAATTATGGTCTGGCAGTTTGAGTAGTTTATGCGGCCTACCCGAATGTCCTTTCTGTGGTATTGTTCGTCGAATCGTTGAGCTCCTTAAATTCCGAGTTGAGCTGCTCGGTTATTGACAAATGCGTGCACTGACTGGACAGGTCCACTCAATCTGGCTGGTTCTTTCCTCAAAAGACCATTTCAGACATCAGTCTACATGGTCTTCACATGATCTAACCAATATTTTGTCTGGACTTTAAAACAGACTGTGACCTCTGAGTTGGTTTCGGCCTTTCTTCTCAGAGTAGTCAGATAGGAAACGCCGACCTTATCTAGTTTTAAAAAATATCTTCGACATGTAAAAGTGTTTGTATAAACCAACTTACAGAAATAAAATCATTTATCATTGTATAAGAAAATTAGTTTGTTTGTTTGATATTGACAGTAATATTCTAATTGATTCAAGTTAAAGTCATTGTTTTTAACTATTAAAGTAAATTGAATATTGAATTCTATTGTAAAATCAACCTACCCACTTTGTGTTGATAATTTTCATTTTTTAGAATACCCTCTTGTGTGTTGATAATTTATTTTCTTGAGGTACCCACTTTGTTTTTGATAATTTATTAATTGATATTTGGGGTTCCATAATAAATTTGTACCGGAAAATAATTAAGTAAATGTAACAGGGTTCAGTACTATTTGTTGAATTAACTTGTTGTTTCTCTTACAGACTTTGTGATTTGATATTTAATTTAGTATATTCTATTATAAACAATTTTGACATACAAGAATCTCTTGCGATTTCTAAAAGAAAAAAAAGAGTATATTATTGTCATTTATTTAATATCCTTAATGTGTTTTTAATTTTCAAATTTAAACTTTAAACTTTTTCAATATATTTCAATGGTATTATAAATTTGTTATCTTAGATGTAAATTCAATTATGCATGCTGTAGTCTCCTGTAAGTGAAGGAGTTCACCTACGTGATACTTTTTAAGTGCAGTCTATTTCACATGATCTGTGTACATCCTTTGTTGGAGATCCTAAATAAATAAATAAATAAATAAAGAGAATTACTGTCAAACTGTTGTTTTGGTTACATACATATATTATTAATTTAAGTTGTTGAATATTTTGTCTATTAATTAATATAATCACCGTTGCTTACGTTTTGAAAGTATGACTGCCATTTGCTTGTAAGATTAGAGCGGAATTGAGATGGGTGACCTTGGTGGCCTCTTTAATAAGTAGATCTGATAGATCAGAGGCTTTGTTGGCCCGTTTTAGTGAACTCCCAGCCCGTCAAGCCAGGGTGGATGAATGCTTTGCGGAGTGTTTGGCGCTATTGTCCACTGAGGACACTGAGTTGGCCGCTGCGGTTGAGGTAGACTTCACGCAGTTTTACGGTTTCTCGGATGACATTGTTGAGGCAACCGCTAAGTTAAGGGGTTTTGCACATGGGAAATATGGTGGGGATGATGCCACACACCTCCCCCCTTTTGATAATTTGTTGAAGTCTTTGGATGAGGAATGTCGCCTTTTAGACAATTCTGGTGTTGAAGGTCCCTTGCGGGCCCCAGAGCGGCCCTCTCCGGACCAGCGTCGTGTTGGTGCGCCCCTCCACTTGTGGATTGAGTGAGCCACGACGCCAGTCTCATCAATACGTAGCGACTAAGGTTCGCAGTATGCGCTGCTCATATTGCAGCACGGATGGCCATGTGGTCACGTCCTGTCCGAAGTTCCTAGAACGGAACACAAGGAACCGACGTGGAATCGCCAACAGCCGCAAGTGGTGCTACACTTGTCTGGGACAGCATTTGCAGCGGGATTGCCAGAGGTCGGATCCTTGCCCGCACTGTCAAGGTAGGCACTACCGCGTGTTGTGTCCGGACCAAAATGGTGTTGGTGGCTCTGATGATGCCGGATGCTCCCCCATAGGCGGGGGAGCGCATCCCCACCAACCCCAGGTGGATCCTCGACGGGGTATACCTCGCAAAGGCGGGGGCACCCCTCCACCCCTTCCTCAATTGGAGGAAGCGTCCGCTTTCCTGGACGACCACCAACCCCAGGTGGATCCCCGACGGGGTATACCTCGCAAAGGCGGGGGCACCCCTCCACCCCTTCCTCAATTGGAGGAAGCGTCCGCTTTTCAGGACGACTACCAACCCCAGGTGGATCCACGACAGGGTTTACCTCGCAAAGGCGGGGGCACCCCACCACCCCTTCCTCAATTGGAGGAAGCGTCCGCTTTTCAGGACGACTACCAACCCCAGAGGGGTTATCAACATTAGGTAGTCGCCTCCCTCTCCTCCACTACAGCCGCCCAGCCAGAGACTGTCCTTCTGCCAACTGTCCCTGTAATGATCTGGGGCCCGAAGAGTAAATCTTTGTTTAGTTCGTGCTCTTTTGGATTCGAGTGCTCAAGGCTGTCTTGTATCCTTTTGTTTAGTGGAAATATTGGATCTCCCATATGGGTGGTATTGAAGCGGTTGGTCAACGGGGAGAAATTGAAATTTGTGTTTCGCCTGTTCATTGTGGGCCAAGAATCTTGGCCAAGGCCGTTGTTTTGAATGATATTATGGGCAGACACCCGCAGGTAACCATTAGCCTGCAGTGGTGAAATTGACGTCGGACCTAACTCCTAACGACCCGAAGTGGTTGGTACCCGGACCCGTATACGGGTGCGGATGTTTTGGGTTTGATTTTGTCCGGGACCAAGTGGGTTCTGCAGAATGGGTTAGTAGTAGTACCGACGGGTTTTGATTTTGGACTTACGGGTCCCGTGTTGAAGGGCTCCGCCCCGCGGATTGAGGACCAAGGACTGATAATGGGATAGTCCTTTGTTGGTTTCGCACCTCAGCTCATACTTTGGAGGTTTTTGTGGCGAATAGAGTCTCACAGAGTCAGAACTCAGACTAAAGAAAAGACAGGAGAATTGAACCCCGCAGACTGCGCGTCACGTGGTTGCGAGGCTCCTGCCCTTGTTGACCATTCTCTTTGGTGGGGACCAGACTGGTCGACGCATTGCAAGTCGTCCTGGCCCCAGAATAGGTTCTCCTCTCCAGAGGTTTTGCCAGTTTTGCGTATTGGCATTGTTGAAACGCAACCTGCATATAATTTGGATTATCTTTTGGACAGATACAGTTCTTTGTCGAAATTGTTGGGAGTTACCGCTTGGGTTCGGCGTTTCATACGTAACGGACGGAACCCTAATAATAAACCGTTATCCCCAGTTCTGTCGCCTCATGAACGCCAAGAGGCCCTGATGTTTTTGGTTCGTGCTGTACAAGCCGAGCACTTTGACCAGACTATTGAAGCCATGAAGAAATGCTTAGCTTTGAAAGGCTCAATCGCTGGTCTTAATCCATTCCTAGACCAATCTGGTTTGCTCCGAGTCGGAGGACGACTGCGAAATTTCCAACTTGACTTATGGTGCTCGCCATCCTTTGTTGCTCCCTAAAGGAGGAGCGTTGGTGAAATTGTTGGTGTCCGATCGACACATTAATAACGCACACGCCGGTTGCAACGCCCTCGTAGCCGTTTTGCAGCGTGAGTTTTGGATTTTGTCGGCCAGACGCATTATTCATGGCATCATCTTTAAATGTATGCAGAACTATAAGTCGAAGGCTGCTCCTACTCAACCCATAATGGGTGATTTGCCATCCGACCGAGCGACGGAGAGCAGACCATTTGCTTCGATCGGAACCGATTTCGCTGGTCCCTTCTTGGTGAAGACTTCTCAACTTAGGAACGCCAAGGCTGTCAAGGCCTACTTTTGTGTGTTCGTTTGTCTGGCCTCCAAGGCGGTTCACTTGGAACTTGTAACTGCCCTCAGCACAGATGCGTTTGTTGCAGCGCTAGGTAGCTTTGATTCCCGCCGAGGACTACCATCTTTGATCCGTTCTGATAAGGGTACAAATTATAAGGGCGCTGATAGATATTTAAATGATATTTGTAATTATCTAAATAAGGATAAACAGACTTTGAGATTTGCCATGGCGCAAATGGGAATTAATTGGCATTTTTGTAAATATTGCGATAGTAGCAAAACCGCTTCTCCGCCGTGTTGTTGGTGAAACTATTTTCACATTTGAGGAACTTGTTACGGTATTTTGTAAAGTTGAGCCCGTCCTCAATTCGCGACCTCTCTGTCCGATCTCCTCAGACATAAATGACCTGGAAGTCATGACCCCTCGTCATTTTTTTGAATTGTCGGCCCCTCAGCGCCCTGCCCTACCCCTTCAGGGAAATTGAATCTTCGCAATTGACTTCGTTTTGCATTGCTCCAACAGATGTCCCAAAGCTTCTGGCATCGTTGGTCTTTAGAATATTTGCATACTTTGCAGCAGCGCGTTGAGTGGACTGACAAAACCCTCTAACCTAACCCTCCCAAAGTCGGAGACCTTGTATTTGTTAAAGAACCTAATTTGTTGCCTTTATATGGGCGTCGTGGACGCATTGTAGATTTATTCTATGGGTCTGACGGAGATCCCAGAGTTGCAAAGGTCATGGTCGGAGTTTCGGTTTTGAAGCGAGCAGTGGCAATTTAGCAAGCTTGCCCATTTATTAGCGGACATAACTCCTTATGTCCGAGACGGGGGGATGTTTGGTCCCGATTTTTAATATTTACTTGCAACACCGTGTCAGTGGGCTGTCAACGATTTTGACAGCTGACACTTAACAGTCGAAAGAGAAAGTTTGTAATGTCAACACGCGGCAGTCGAGTTTTTGTCGAAACATATCGAATCGAGATGTGTTTCACCCATTTTATTTGTTAATCGCGCCCGCCGTTCGCAATCGGCGTTGTGGGGCGCCCCTAAAGTGGGTTTCGTATATATTTCACGCGCATCGAAGTGCTTTTGCGGGAAACGTGCTGCCTGGTGGACGCCGGCCGGATTCTTCGGTCCATACAGCCGTCAGTCTATCCCTTTTGTCCTTTATTATATATATATTCTCCTATCTCTAACCTCACGGCACGAGATCGATCGACGCCCAGGAGTCTACCGCAGGAATCTAAGGTAAGTCATATTGACTTTACTATTACCGGCCAACCTTTGTGCCACCTGTGAGATAGGTACCAGTATCTCTCCCAATGGGGAGCAAATCCCTAGCTTTCCACTGCTGCGTTACGGCAGTTTCGTGGGTACAGGTTCAGACAGGGCCCAGGAGTTCCCAACGCTGCTATGGGCCCCAGCGTTAGCTACTGGCTTGGGACCAGAAGACCTGTATTTAACACGAATGGTTGCAAGCGCTGCTGCTGAAATCTTGGGTTCCATTCCTGGGTCGGGCAGTGTGTTATTGAGATTTTTTATCTGGTATTTTTCAGTGGCTGTCCGGAGTTTGGATTTGGGCCCGTTTGTTGGCAAAAGGCGCGCCCCTTATTACATGGGACTTAATAATATCAACATCATCATCATCAGCTTTTTTAATGTTTCCACTGCTGGGACACAGGCCTCCTCTCTGTGAGAGGGAATGGACCGTAATTCTCCATCCTCCGTTGGTGGATGTCACATGTATTAAAATTTTTGTTTCTAGTACATGCCAGTTTCCTCACGATGTTTTCCTTCACCGTTTTAAAATATACCTCTTGAGATTTAGTTGTAAGTGCTGCACCACTGTATAACACTTTCTTCTAAATACCCAACAGGTGTGATGTTATGTTATGTGTCAAAACAATGCACCTGCCATTTTATCTCTTCACTACCCTTGTTTGACTGTAGAAACGTGTCTACCCGATAATATTAACGGTTAAACAATTTAATATTAATCGCATCATTTAATTTTGCCCACCCGCTGCATCGGATAATTTCGTGTTGTTTTAAAGTAATAAGCGAAACACATGCTTTTCATTTAAGAGTAAATAATGTAAAGTTAAATAAATACCGAGCTAATTTAATTCCTTGGTGTATATTGCTGTAGCTCCAGCGTGCGGAGAAAATTAAACAAACGAGATGAATTTAAATTAAAGTTGATTCTGCGTATTGCTGAGAAAATATTACGGTAATAATTTGGTAAACAAATAATAATAATAATAAGAGAGAGAGAGAGCTCGAGCGACGAGTATTTTTCCCCGCCGACGTCGCCAACACCTGTACGTCGGCAGGGGAGAGGCCGGCTGCCGAGGAGTTTGGGACCTAGGAGCCAACCGGCTCCAAGCCGGGTCCCCGCTGCCGGTGGTTGTGTGCAGCGCATGAGATGGACTCAAAATATGAATGAGAACGTCATGCGCGCATATTACGGGTCTACTGAGGGGGGAACTAACCTCACTGCGTACCGTGCTAGGATGCTGTCTCTGTTTCAGGACCTTGAACCAACTGTAAACGTCTCAGCCCAACGATTGTCGGATCAGGTGCGGGTCATCCAGCGTAATCACAGGTTGGACGACGCCGCACTTGATAGGCTGCGCTCAGAAGTGCTGAACAACCAAATCGTCTCAACCCCGACACAGACCGCGACACCGCCAGCCACTATTGTGATCCCGCCGCGGTCCAATCATGTTACCGAAGAGGCAGATGATAGGGTTGTTACAGTAAGTAGCCAGTGCAATGAAAGATTGAGGAGCGCACTGGAGGATGCGCTTCGCGAGTATAGGTCAACACCGACTGAACTTAGACCCCGATTGCCACGGTTGCCTATGCACAAGAAGAATAGGGCGCTGGTGTGTGCCTTGGACTCGCTGCTTAAGAATATCTTTGAAAGCAGCGAGAGCCTCGTTGATACGCACTCAATCCTGTATTGCGGGGCTGTTGCGGCATGTCGTTTGGCCAATGTTAAGTTCCCAAACGAGACTATTCGGCCAAAGCCTGCCGTGCCAGCCTGGCAATGCAGGATCCAACGGCGTATCGATGGGGCCAGGGTACTCATCGGCAAACTATGCTGTTTCAGGGAGGGCAATACACGACCACGCGTGATGCGCTTCGTGAGGCGGGCGTTTTCGGGCACTGGAATCAGTCCTCGAGAATACATGTCCCGTGTCACGGAGCGCATCGACTTCCTGAAGCAGAAAGTTTGTGCATGGGCCAGCCGTATTCGGCGGTATAAGCGGCGGGTTGACCGGTACTCGCAGAATCGCATGTTCCAGAGTGATGAGAGGTGGGTATACAGAACTTGGGAGCGACCTGAGCACAGTGTGACTGACGTGTGCCGCCCGGATGATGTCGCCACGAGTACATTCTGGCGAAGCATCATTCCAGTCATGTTTAGAGACTGGGTCGCTGCCGCAGTTTTTAACAACAGGCGTTACCCACCTGCTCCATAAGACAGGTAGTACCGCGGAACCCAAGAATTATAGACCAATTACTTGCCTATCGAAGGTTTATAAACTTCTTACATCCATCCTGAGAGCAAAAATTGATAAACACATTGAAGCTAACTCAATAATGTCTACCTCTCAGAATGGATGTAGGAATGGGTCCCGCGGCACTAAGGAGCTACTCCTCATTGACATGGCCATAAGCCAGCAGGTTCGTCGATCCCGCAAGGATCTGTCGACATGCTGGATAGACTACAAGAAGGCCTACGACTCTGTGCCACATACATGGCTCATGAGGGTGCTGGAGTTATACAAAATAGATGCAACTCTATGCACCTTCCTTCAGTCATGTATGGGGCAATGGAAGACAGTCCTTCGATATCCAGGATGTCGACCGATTCAGGGGGATGATGAGCCTGTATGGATTAAGCGGGGGATATTCCAGGGCGACAGTTTGAGTCCACTTTGGTTTTGCTTAGCCCTGAATCCTCTAAGTACACTGCTGGAGGATTCAGGACTAGCCTATCGGTTGAGAAGAGGTGGTCAGGTCATATCTCACCTCCTTTACATGGATGATCTGAAACTCTTTACCCCCAACAAATTCCAACTGACGGAGCTACTGAAGGTAACTGAAACCTTCAGTAACTCCTTCAGGATGGAATTTGGTGTGGACAAATGTGCAGTCATGCATGTAAAGCAAGGGGAGATTATGGAATCCGAGGGAATTCAACTCTCTGATTCCATACACCTCAGACACCTCTCCTCGACCGAAACTTACAAGTATTTGGGTATGTCGGAAGCGTTGGGCATCAACAGTTCTGACATGAAGCAACTGCTGAAGGAGCGGTTCTTTGGCCGCCTGAAAAAGGTATTAAATAGCCTTTTGTCAGGCGGAAATAAGGTGCGCGCCTTCAACAGTTGGGTCATGCCGGTTTTGATGTACTCTTTCGGCATACTCAAATGGACTCAGACCGAGCTTGACGCCCTCGATAGGATGGTCCGGACACTGCTGACCGCAAACCGGATGCATCACCCACGATCATCAGTGATGAGACTGTACATCCCGCGGAAGTGTGGGGGTCGAGGCTTTTTAAACGCCAAGACTCTTCACAACCGCGAGGTGTGCAGCCTCAGAGAATATTTTTTTAAATCTGAAGTGGGTATGCACAGGGATGTGGTCGCAGTGGACAAGGGACTCACCCCGTTGTCCATGGCTAAAGAGAACTGGCGCAAGCCTGTAATACTAACTACTGATGAACGCAAAGAAGTATGGCAAGGCAAGGAGCTACACGGGCGCTTCTATCGGGCTCTACATGGGACCGATGTAGATTTCCCAGCGTCCGTATCCTGGCTACGTTTCGGCGACCTTTTTGGGGAAACTGAAGGTTTTGTCTGTGCAATTATGGACGAAGTTATCCTGACGAATAACTACCGGAGACATATAATGAAGGACGGCACGGTTGACATATGTCGGGCATGCCACCGTCCGGGTGAATCCATCAGACATATTATCTCTGGTTGTTCTCGTCTCGCTAACGGCGAGTACTTGCACAGGCATAATCAAGTGGCCAGGATTATTCACCAGCAACTTGCTTTGAAGTACAATCTAGTGGAATCGGAGGTACCGTATTACAAGTATGTGCCCGACCCAGTTCTCGAAAATGACCATGTCACGTTGTACTGGGATCGGTCTATCATCACTGATAGGACTATTGTTGCTAATAAGCCAGATATAGTGGTGATAGACCGATTAGCGCGCCGCACAATGATAATCGATGTCACCATTCCGCATGACGAGAACCTCGTGAAAGCTGAGAAAGAGAAACAAATCAAGTATCTCGACTTAGCACACGAGGTTGTCGACATGTGGAATGTGGACTCGGCAATCATTGTGCCGATTGTCATTACGGCCAACGGCCTGATGGCCAAGAGCCTCGACGACCATCTGTCGAGGCTGTCACTGCACGGTTGGATCAAGGGCCTGATACAGAAGGCAGTACTCCTCGATACGGCTCGCATTGTGAGGAGGTTCCTGTCTCTGGAGCCCTAACCACCGGTAGCTTGGACCCTGCTCCCGACACCGGTGGACAACCATTTTTGTTATATTTTTAAATGTTTTTTTTTAATGATTTGTTTTTTATAAAGAAATATTTAAAAATGTAAGTATAAAGTGTGTACAAAGCTAAATAAACGGCATAATAATAATAATAATAACTTTATTGACATAAAAATATTACAACCATACATGTGAAGCCCCTGACTCCCGTGCTAGGCGAACCTGTGTTACAGGAATCAGTGTCCTCCGCTGATATAAATCAATACACATTTCAATGTTTATGTAATAGAACACAAGGAGTAAGTAACACTACTAGTCATTGAAACAGTAAAACTAAACAATAAAAAGAAGCAAAGCGAACGTGCGAGCGTGTGATTGTGATTGTGAGTGTGTGTGTGTGTGAGTGTGTGTGAGTATGTGTGATAGTGAATGGACGCTTGAGTGAGCGTGCGGGAATCTAATGTAATCTTGATGAACTTTAATTGTTCAAATTATACGCGTCTTTTATGGTACTGATAAAAATAACTTTTCAGTGTCGTCATAACTTAATGACTGAAGCCATGGTCTTATAATTTGTTTCACTTTATATAACGTGAGCTTATAAATTGAGAGAACAAGTATGGTATTGCTGTACTTTTAATATTAGATATCATTTTAATTAAATAATATGAAGGAAGTCCGAAGTTCCGAAATAAGTACCTACTTTCTTAACACAATTGACAAGAACAGAATATTATTTAAGGATTTGTTATTATTTCAGATCGTGTTTTGTTTGTGAGAATTAATGAAGTCTGATTGTTTGACAGTGTACACGTATGGAGGATATCTAGTGCAAATCAGGCTCAAACAACCGAACAAGTTTGTTTTGATTGTCTTTTCATGTTTTACAATAAAGTTTGATGTACGTTTTTTTTTAATTTAAAGCTTCTGTTACACATTTAAATACTAATAATCTGTAGTAAATAGTTTATTGAAGAAATATATTTAAATACATTTTAGACTGCACCAAGCAAAGCACGCATTATCGACAATTTAAATTGTAAAAAAAACGTTAGATCCAAAAAAAACAGTTAAAACAAAACTTTTAATACCATTTGCAAATTCGTTAGAATTGAAAAAAACACGAATATAAACAACCTGGACACATGGCGTGTATTGAGGTAGTCAATCCATCATGTGAAACTTTTTTACGCACTACAACCGATCCGTAATTTGAGTTCCGAGTTCAAAATGTTCTGATCACGGATAAAGTTCGGATGCAGTGCGTAGGAAGTACTACGGCTAACTTCGAAACCGAAGTTTCACGGACACGGTTCGGATATAGTGCGTTACCGCTCTTAGGTTATTGAGCGATAGAAACTAATACCTAGAAATACTTTGCTGAAAGACTTGTATAAGAACCAGCTGAGTATTAAGAAAGATAGGTAACCTGACAGCATGGTTACAAATATACAAATAACATAACATGGAAATAATAATAATATCTGCCTGTAACCGTCCCACAAAGGCATCACAAAGTCAAAAACATCTACTCATACAGAGAACCCGTCTTGAGCGAGCGTGGTGATTAGTGCTTGTGGCATTAATGACCACGCTTGCTCAAGATGGTGATTTCAGAAGTATATTTTATTGACCTGTTTCCGTGTTGGAAGCCTAATATTTTCGTTTCTCTGTCTGTCTGTTTGTTACCTTCTCACGTCTTAAAACGGATGAACGGATTCTTATAGAACTTGACACACGGGTAGACCATGGCCTAGATTAGGTCAAAGGATACTTTGCAATCCGGTACAGTGTTACCTTGGAATAATAAAACACTTCGCAGGGTTGAAGCCGCTGGCAGCAGCTATTGTATAAATAAAAATACAAAATCAGACTTCACTATAATGTATTAGTTTTAATACAAATGTAAGTTTGGTGCCCTGAACTTCAGCATAAGACAAGGATCAAACTTTAAAAGAGTCCTGAATGTAACGACTCCTAACGGTCCACAAAACTTCTCAAAACTTCGTTTTCTTGTTTTTTTGCTATGAATAAATTCGTGGGATAGTTTTGATCTCACTCAAAGTAAAACAATATAAAAATACTTCAGCTGTGGAGACGATACGACAAAGTATGCTATATATATTTAACGGCGCGTGACATTATTAAATAATGAAAATCAGTTAATTTGGAGAATTGTAATTTATGTTGTTATTTTTTTAAACATTGTTCAATATTCTGTTATTTTAAAGATTAATTTTAATTAAGAGCGGGTAACACCGAATGGAGTTGCGTCTGTCATAACGGGCGAACGTCATGTCAATTTTATGGAAAAAATGGTTGTCAGCCGTTGCACGTTTTGAACACTCGCAAACCCATTGGCTCTGAATAGATAATTATACTGCAATACATAATTGTTTAAGTAATTGAAGTGTCTGTATAATTAAAATAGTGAGCACTCAACGCTACAGTGTATTCATTTGAATGTTGTCCTGAAGTTTAACGCCCACTATGAATTCCCGTGCTGACGAGGTCTCGAATCAGCAGCCAGATGCAACAGCCCGGTCTCCCGACGTCTCGTTATATTTATTACTGGCTTCTGCCGGCGGCTTTGCGTGAATGTCGAAATTTATCCCAAGGGAACATATTCCCGGGATAAAAAATGTACTATTTCAGACTATAATTTATCTTTGTGCCATATTTCATCCAGATCTGTGCCGTAGTTTTTACGTGAATGAGTAACAAATATACAAGCACATTCACAAACTTTCGCCTTTATTATATTAATGTGATGATGTACTTCATGGTTCACAGCAATGTAGGAGCTCGTGACTAAATAATAATAGACTGCCAATCGAGCCAGCCTCGATCTTTGAGGTTAAGCAACCCTTGCCGAGGTTGGTCCATGAATGGGTGACCATTTCCCACATACCTTTCGGTACTAATCTCACATGTCTATCCTCCGTGTCTCGGTCAGCGTGTAAAGCCCTTGCCCGTGGCCGTTGATGTCTTAATCCGTACTAATATTATAATTAAGAAAGTAACTCTGGTTGTTTGTTTGGTACCTTTTCATGACTTAACGGCTGAACGGATTTAGATGAATTTTATATGGAGATAATTTGAGACCCTGGGAAGGCCATAGGATAGACTTCTTGGGCAAAACACTTTTTATGGGGACGTAGCCGCATGCAGAACCTAGTATCCATTTAATCCTGTTCCGAAATATTCCGAATATACCGACCAAAATTTCAGCATAATTATATTAATCTCAACATTGGTTTTAGCTATAAAGTGGAAACCCGATACTTACAAACATGATCCACTTACCTGGTGCGGGGCAGCCTCGGACTCATTAAAGAGCCACCGTGTAGACTTTCACAATATACCTTCGAACACGTATCTACACAATATATAATTTGTCGGTAAAATCACCTCATGAAAACTTGGTCACATTTTAGACTTTGTACATCTTATTACGATTCCAATAAACCCAAACACGATTAGGATGCAATGTTTTATTACGGAGTTCAAGTGCCTTCCTTCCGGATTTATCATCCGATCAGTTCGATGGTACAATTTTCATCGGTACCATTTATATAGATGTGTTTGCTTCATCATAAGCGCTTAACTATTCGAGATATCTTAAACCCATGACATACTTTTTAAGCAGTTCCAGTAGCCACTTGAGATCTTCTTCATCACTCCTACTTCACCAAATGATACTTTCTGAGGGTTAATTTGGTTTAGAAAAATTCTTTATTAACATAAAAAATATACATAGCTGAAGTACTTAAAAATAAATAACAGTTACACTTATATTAATAACAACACTTTTACAGGCTAGGAGCACCTTTATACTCGTAAGTATATAAAAATAATGGTTACAAACTTATTACAACATGAGGGATTTATTAATCAAACCTTTACTATTAATATATGAAATTATTGTAATAATTTCATTTTTATAAAATGCAAATGGTAACAGCAAATACTTAACTACGCGCTCAGCGTAGGTGCGACCGGTGCAAGCGGTAGCTCAGGTGATCGCGCGTGGCCACCGGCGGCGCACAAACTACCGCGCCCCGCGCTTGCTCACTTGTTTACGGTGAGAGCGGGGAAGCGCTGGCGCATCGTACGGGCCTAGCTACGATTCGTTATCAGTATTGTGCGCGAACAACACGTAGTGATGGGGAAGCTTGTATGTACAGTATCCATCGATATGTCGCAAGTCTTTCAATTTAATTTGACCTATGTTAGCAATAAATGTATTTTGATGACATTTATTTTTAGAGTTAATTTTAAGATAAATTTTGTAACGTTATGTAACTTAATATTTGTTTGTAGTGCTTTAAGATTAGTTTTAAACGGAGTATTATAGGCAATTTTAACTGCTTTATTTTGAATTATTTGTAAAAGGTTATAATTAGATTGACAAGTGCTACTCCATACCGGACACGAATAAGTGATGCAAGGTCCGATTAGAGTAGTATATAACCTAAGTTTGGTGTTAGCACTGAGCTTACTTTTTCGGTTAAGTATAGGACTAAGAGAACCGAGTGCTTGAGCTCCCTTAACGCGTAAATTATTGACATGCTTTGTCCAGTTGAGCTTTTTATCCAACGTAACGCCAAGATAGCGAACTTCTGTGGTCCACGGAATCAATTGCCCAGCTATTTCTAATTTTCTTTTTGGGGTGGTACGATGGCGAGTGAAAAGTATCGCCTCAGTCTTTGATTCGTTCAACTTCAGCTTCTACTTCTTGAAATAAGATTGAAGAAGTTCAAGCGACAACTTCAGTCTTCTTATGATAATATCCAAGTCATCATCACTTGTGTACGATGCTGTATCGTCGGCAAAACAGGCTAGATGAGTACGGACCTGCACAGGAATGTCAGTCACGAATAAAATGAAGAGATAGGGACCGAGCACCGAACCTTGAGGAACTCCTGCCAATACCGTCCGGGGCGAAGACCTGTCAGTACCAATATGGACAACAAACTTGCGGTTATTTAATAAGTTTTATCAGCTCAGTTGGAATGCCGTAACACATGAGCTTGTGGAACAAGCCTTCGTGCCAGACGGTAATGAAGGCTTTTTCGATGTCCAGAAGGAACATACCGGTAGACTGCTTAAGGTTAAGATGATAGGAAAAGTGTTCAGAGACTCGAGCCAATTGTTGCACCGTGGAGTGAGAGGAATGCAAGCCAAATTGCATATTCATAATGAGCTGCTCAGAACAACGTAGCAAGCAATTATAAATCATGACCTCAAACAGCTTGCCTAGAACAGGAAGAAGGCTAATAGGCCTGTAACTAACTGGCAAGGAGGTATCTTTTCCAGGCTTTTTAAGTGCAGTTTTCCAAGTATTGGAAAAATATCGTAATTTTAAGCAACCGTTGAAAATTTTTGTGATAAACACAACAGATTTTTGCGAAAGATTTTTGAGCATAATGTTGTTAATACCATCATCACTTGGAGCCTTTCTAGCCTTGAGTTTACGTATAACTTTCCAGACTTCAGTTGGCCGCACTGGTAGATGTAATTCATTTATGACATGATCATTTAAGTGAGTAGTGGCTGACTGAACATCCTTATCGACGCTATCGCTTATCCAGCCACGAGTAAGATGAATGTTCATCTCGAAAGCATCTGCTAGAGCATCACACTGTTCCCTCAGGTTTTTTAAGTGGAGGTATTGAGTCTAATCTGGGTTTTAATGACTTAGCCAGTCGCCAAATATCGTTGCTAGGATTGTCAACTTTCGAAAGTTTAGTGTTCCATATTTTATCTTGATGTTTTGTTATAGCCAAATTAATCAAATGTTGCAATTTATTGATAACTGATCGTAACAGTCTTTTCTCCGAGTGTAAATGCTTGGAAAGTCAAGAGAATAACAAAATCGCTAAATGTCTGCCTATAATATTTGAGGAGTGTTTTTAGCTTTTTGAAAAATTTTTTAATCAAATAACATTTTATTTTACATAAATTAAAGTGAATAAAGTCCGACATACCGCGTCGCCTCAGGCCCTTAATCACACACTCTGAATTATGAAATTTTAATTACGCCTCGAATAATAATTAAAAGTTGACTCTTTGTAATGAGTCACGTACATATTTTGAACATTCACGTACGAATGTTTACGTAAAAGTACTCTTCTACAGTCACAAGTTTGCATGTGACATTTACACAAAATTTAAAAGCAGTTTTGTCATAAAGTACTTACCTACATTCCTAATAAAAAATAATATTATTGTACGATTCGTACACTTGCAGAGTTGTTGTTGTTGAGGTTGAAGCACGAAGAGAAAAGATCACTCAGTTTTCGTTAGATTTATTACGTATTTTTGTGTTTACAAGTAATACTGTTGACGATTCCTTTCTCTAATGTTAGTCACCGCGTAGCAGTTATCGTACTCATTGATTTAAAGTGTTTCATGTGTATTTATAATATTATTGGAATGACGCACGTGTGGTGCACGGCACCTCGTCAGCAAAATATGTACAGTTTTAGACTGTACATCTTGGCAACCCAAAAAGAAGAAACCAACGAGAAGAGAAAGGAAAAGTCATCACAAAGTTAGTTAAGTAATTAATCAATCAAATAGAAAGGCGATGTTCCTGTTCCCAGGTTGAGGCTCCCGCCGCAAGTCCTTTGTTGTTTGTGCTGCGACGGTTTCATGCTGCTGGCACTCTGTTTTGCGGAAAACTTGAAGTTCAATATCTTCAGGTTGACTCGAAGTTTTGTTCTTAGCGTTGTGTGTGCAATAGTGTGGACAACGATTTCTCCCAACCACGACAAGTACGACTATGATGGCGATCGCCAGCAAAGAGTAACTTATGGCATATTGATGAATGTCGTGACTTGTTAGTGTTGGTAGTGAAGCTTCATTTTGCCGTTGAGTTGCAATTTTCTGATCAATTGTTACAATTTCCTGATCCGTAGCCTTTGACTGAAGGATATTTGGAGCATAGCGATATGTTAAGTTCACTATCTTGTTAATAGATGTATCAAATGTTGGAGCTGTAAACTCATAATCCATCTTCATATGACTGCTGTATCGGCGTTGAGCGTAGATGGTTAAGTCGTTGGATTGCAGTACGCATCCCTGAGATAATGTCACTATGTTCGATAATGCAATGGTTTGTGATGTGACGTCGTTGCTACATATGATTCGTAATGCACACGTTTCGCAGCAAATCGCCAGCCAGCTGTTTTGAGTTTGTAACTCTATCCAAGTGTCTTTGCATGACGCGCGTTCGACGTCACAAGGTTCATTGTTTTGATGCGATAGCAGTTTTGCCTCACAAGGAGCGTTTTTGCTGTGTAGGTCAAATGATGGCAGGTTTTTCTTGCATAAGAAATTCTGCGATTTTTGTTGCATGCAGTGTTTCAAGTCATCTTTGGACATAGACACGTAAATGTTCTTCTTGAAGTTGACAGCGATGTACTCGTTTGATAACTGCACATATGTAGTTTCCTTAGCATTGTTAACCGGTAAAGGTATCGCTTGGTATATTACGAAATCTTCGTTAGCTACAAGTGGAATATGTGCTTCGAAAAGAAAGTAATTTTCAGTAACTCGTGCTTTCACATTGATCAGCTTGTAGATATCTTTAATGTTTTCTTTGTAGTTCTCAACTGGTAGCGATAAAGATTTCGGAAGGCTTCCGGATATTTCCGTTAATTTTTGAATCAGACGCACCGGACTTATCAGATGGACATCTACATGACCTTGGTAGACGTTAGTTAGAGTATTAAACAGCATCTCCTGGAACGTCCTCAAGCTGTTGATCAATAGGTACGTCGTTAACGAAGCAGAGTTGAGGTAGGTAGTAGCCGAAAGTATTTCCATTTCCGTTTCGATGGATGCTATATTTTTATTGGTCTGATTGATAAAGTTATCAATGGAGTTGAATTGACGCTGAATATTGTCTTCAGTTTGTTTCAATACTTGATTCTCAAGCTCCACAATCGTTGTTTGATTTTTTAATAACTCAAGTAAGTAGTTCTCATTGGTTTGCAGAGATTGAATATCGTTTTGATATTTCTTAGCGAATTGTTGGTCCAATATCCCAAACAGACTGTTAGCTATGTAGCCGACTCCGTCGACTAGACCCCGTTTCTTCCTGTTGCTCAGGTGTTTGTGGGGATTTATAAGTATAGAGTTGTAGTAGTTTAGAAGTTCTAGTTCATGATTTAATTGTTCCATGGTTGATCTGCAGTGTTGTAGATTCGTTTTTTGGCATAAGTTGTGAATATTCTCGAAGTAAGTTTGAGTACGACGAGTCCCATCCCAATAGTTTGTTAGGTTGTAGTACATCATTAGTATCCATTCATCGTGCACTACTTGCATTTTGCCGACGGTGTCATAGTATATGGGCCGCTCGCGTTCCAGACTTGTAATCTGAGCGGTCGCCGCCGGCGCTCCGCGCGTGCCATCGGTGGCGGTATAAGATCCCGTTACAAATGTAAACAATGATAACATTGTTATTAGTAACGTTGAGATAAGATTCTTTGACTTCTTCCGCCGTTCGTTTTTCGATTTCTGTGGAGGCTTATTTTTCATTTCGTTTTCTTTGGTTTCCTCAGTTTCAGAGTTCAATGGTAATGGCGACAGTTTTGTTATTGGGCGCTTTATGATTCCTGCTTGAGTTTTAACAGTAGTTACTCGAACATATCCATCAGATCCTGGATGTGTTTCCAGAATCCGACCTAGGGCCCATTTTCCCGGCGGTAGATTGTTTTCTTTCACCAGTACTACATCGCCTTCTTTAACGTTTCTAGAAGGCTTGTTCCACTTACTACGTGTTTGTAGAGTGGTAAGGTAATCGTTTGACCAGCTTTTCCAATATTGTTGGAACATATGCTCGGTAAGCTGCCATCTACGGCGTAAATCAATGTTTTTTACGTCACTGTAATCCGAGAGTGGCATGGACAATATTGGGCTTCCTGTAAGGAAATGTCCAGGCGTTAGGCAGTTGTAGAACTCTTCTGGATCTTCAGTTAGCGGGCACAGAGGTCTTGAATTCATGCAGGCTTCTATTTTTGCTAAAATCGTTATGAACTCCTCGTACGTTAGTTTTTGGTCCCCCAGTACTCGTCGCAGATGGTGCTTCATAGACTTGACGGCAGCTTCCCACAGACCGCCAGCAGTTGGCCAGGCGGGGGCGTTGAAATGCCACTCCACCTCCAATTTGGCCAGTTCGTTGAAAACATCTGGTTTCAGTAGTTGTTTGAACTCTTCGAATTCCTGACGAAGCACCTTTGCAGCGCCGATAAAGTTTGTACCACAGTCAGAGTACATGTGTTTCGGGGTGCCGCGTCTCGCACATAGTCTTTGGAAGGCCGCCATAAACGTTTCTGTGCTAAGGTCTGATACGAGTTCAATATGAACAGCTTTCGTCGCCATACATATAAATATGGCTATGTATCCCTTTGAAGTTTTTACGCCTCTACCCTTGTTGTGTTTAACATCCACATGACCGGTAAAGTCTACTCCTGTGTGCGTGAAAGGGCGGCACGGAGTGATCCTTTGCGGTGGTAGGTCACCCATCAGTTGATAGCTATCTGTCTTGTTGAAGCGATGGCAGCGTACACATCTTCGAAGTTGGTTCTTGACAGCCCGGTTGCCGCCAACGATCCAGTAACGCTGTCTAATATAAGTCAGCGTTAGCCGAGCTCCTCCATGTAATGTGGCTGAATGTGCTTGTTCTATAAGAAGTTGTGTAAATCTTCCTTTATGTGGTACGATTATTGGATTCTTCATATCCCCAGTTAATCTTGAGTGTTTAAGACGACCTCCGACACAGATGATGCCCGCTTTGTTTACATAAGGATTCAATTTGCAAATTGCGCTTTTCTTTGATACTGTTTCGTTGTTAACAATTTGTTTGTATTCAGAATTGAACTGCAATCGCTGCGCTTGAATAATGATACTAATGCGCGCTGCGCTTAGTTCACTTGTTGTTAGGTACGTAGTTTCCGATTTCGTCCTATTGCGCACATTTGTAATGAAGCGTAATATCCATGCGATGACCCTGTTTGCTTGTGTCAATGAGCTGCATTTGCTCAATAAATTGATAATTATATTATGATCGATATTTTCTTGCGTGATTTTAGCGTGGTTTAAGCCGCCAAAATTCGTTTGGAAAGTGCAAGGCATATCTGCCGGCGGATCTTGTTTTGTTAAGAACTCTGGGCCTTGCCACCACAGGTTGAAGTTTACTAGTTTGCTTGGCAAAAGACCTCTTGAGGCGCAGTCTGCTGGATTTTGCTCTGATTTGACATAATGCCACTGAGCTGCAGGAATGACGTTTTTGATCTTTGTAACTCTGTTGGCTACGTAAGTTTCCCATCTTGATGTTTCGCCTTGAATCCACGCGAGGACCACTTGAGAATCCGACCAAGCCCGTGTTGATATGTTATATCCACAGAATGTTTCCTTGGTTTTCTCCATCAAGTCAGCTAGTAGCTGAGCACCACACAGTTCCAGTCTTGGTAGTGTTGTTTTCTGAGTCAGTGGAGCCACCCTTGTTCGAGCAGCAAGTAGAGTTACGATGGGTTGGCCATGTTCGTTGAACACCTTGCTGTAAATAACGCAAGCGTACGCCTTTACACTTGCGTCGCAGAAGCCTAGCAATTCGACACATTGTTGTGTGTCGCCAATCCATCTATTTATCGTTATTTTATTAATGAACGGCAGTTCTGTTTTTAGGTTCAGCCACTCAGATTCAATGTTGCTGGGCACTATGTCATCCCAGCTAAGTTTACTCATCCAGACTTTCTGGAATAGTAGTTTGGCCTTGACCGTTACTGGGGAGAGCCAACCCAATGGGTCGTAAAATCTTGATATGGCTGAGAGTAAAGATCTCTTTGTTAGTTGTTTGGAGTTTTCCACAGGCCAGTTAAAGTGGAAGTTGTCGCTGTTTGGATTCCAACCGAGGCCTAACGTTTTGCTTGATTCTTCCCCTTTAAAATCAAACATGGTTTGAGTTGAAATTTGATCCTTGCGTAAGTCTTCCAGTATAGCGCGGTCATTGGCTGTCCACTTCCGTAAATTCATGCCTCCTCCTTTTAACAGTTGGATCAAGGAGTTTTGCAGTTTTTTCGCTTCTGTGAGGTTGTTATGGCCGCTAATGACGTCATCTACGTAGCATTCTTCTATGAGTGTCTTGGCAGCTGCCGGATGTTTGTGACCGTCGTCAATGGCTAGTTGCTTCAATGTTCGCATAGCTAGCCATGGTGCGCATTTGGTCCCGTAGGTTACTGTGCAGAGCTGGTAATCGCGAAGATGTTGATCTCGTGAGTCCCGCCATACAATTCTCTGTAGATGTTGTTGTTCTTTTGAAATCCAAATGCAGCGGTACATCTTTTCAATGTCAGCCGTAAATGCGTATTTATACGTTCGCCATTTCAGTATAAGGGCCTGAATGTCCTTTTGTAAGTTGGCGCCTTTTTCCATGACGTTGTTCAGGCTGACGCCAGTCGTAGTTTTTTGAGAGGCGTTAAATACGACCCTCAACTTTGTTGTTGTCGAGTTTTCTCTCAAGACCCCGTGGTGCGGTAAGAAGTAGACGTCAGTAGGTATCTGAGGTGCTAATTTCATGTGACCCAGATCCGCGTACTCTTCCATGAATTTTTTGTACATGGAGGAAAGCTTTTCGTTCTTCTCTAGCCGTTTTTCCAACTGTAGAAACTGCGAAACCGCAATTGTTCTAGACTTGCCTAGTTTCTCTTTGTAGTCTGGAACTAGAGGCATTTTGACGATGTACTTTCCGTCAAATGATCTTCTTACAGTTTCGTTATAAAATTGTTCACACTGGTCATCTTTGGGGATATCTTTAGTTTTTTGAATTTCTTCATTCTCCCAAAATTTTGTTAAATCCTCTAAGTTGACTACAGTAACGTGGCAGTTAAACGTTTGTTTCATCTTTCCGCATAAAATCCACCCAATTTGCGTTTGTTGTGCAACTGGGGAGCTGTTATTGCCTTTCAATACACCTCCTAGGATAATTTCGGAGTATACGTCGGCTCCTAGTAATAGGTCGATTTGCCGAGATACGTTGAAGTCAGGATCTGCAAGTTTCAAGTTTTCAAGTGACTCCATGCACCTTTCTCGAACGTTTTCATAGGCAGGTTGTTTGTTAGCTTCGTCATAATAAGTGCTTGAGTTTCAAAGTTATAATCGGAGTGAATCGATTGACAGGTAAGTTTCAGTTTTCCCCTGCATTCTCTGGAAACAGAGCCGATTCCCGATACTGATGCGTTGATCCCGCGCCGAGGAAGACGTAATATTTGTGCAGCGTTTTCTGTTATCAAGTTCACCTGTGAGCCTTGATCGAGCAACGCACGTAGTGTTACATAAATCCCATCTGCAGATTTTATTCTCAGCTGGACCGTAGTCAGTAGAACCTCCATGTTGTCTTTAGACAAATGGTTAGATGTTGGTTGTTGAGATGAAGGGCGTTTTTCAACATTGTTTTTTCTAGTCGCTGACGTTATGGTTTGGTTGTCCGGATTGTGCAATAGTGTGTTGTGTTTCAAGTTACATTCTTTGCACATTTTCGTGGATTTGCACTCGTCATTTCCGTGGCTGAATAAACAGTTTTTGCACAGCTGCAGTTTCGACACGGTGTCGTTTCGCTTGCCAAAGTCCATTTGTAGGAATTTGTCACATTGGCGCAGAACGTGACTTCCGTTGCAGAATGGGCATTTTCCGTAAATAGCATGATAGTTGTTTGTTTTATTTTGATTGAAGTTATAGTTATGTTTCTTCATCTGGGTTTGCTTGTTGAATGTTTTCCAGTTGGATGATTTTTCTGTGGCTGTAGGGTTCGCCCTTTTAGCTGATTTCATCGTTTCGTATGCCATGAACTGTGTTTCGAGGAAATACAGGAAGTCGTGGAGGTTCTGTAGTTCTCTGTGATCTTGAAGTTCTTTCATGTAGTCACTCAAAGTACTGGAGTCCAGTTTTTGTGACATGATGTGCACAATGATCGGGTCCCAAGTTGAAGTATCAATACCGATGTTAGAGATGCCGTTCAGGCATTCGGTAATGACGTCATGCATCTTCTTCAAATTGTATGAGTCTGCATGTTGTATGATCGGCAGATTTAGCATGTTGTTCATAAATGAAGTAAACTGGAGGCGACGATTGTCGTAGCGCTGAATTAATATATCCCAGCATGAGTTATAGTTTTCAGTGCTAATGGTCAGATGCTGCACTAAGCGTTCAGCTTCTCCTCGCAGCTTGGTCTTTAAGTGTTGCATTTTCTGCGCGTTGTTGATCATAGGGTTTTTGTGAATAGCTTCCAGAAATAGGTCTTTGAAGGAGATCCACTGACTGTAGTTGCCGGAGAACTCAGGGATTTCGATCTTAGGTGTCGATTTCTGGTAGTGGACGGTGGACCAGATTTTGGCATGGATTTTCCTCTTTAGCTCATCATATTGTTGTTCAATGTCCGTGAACATTTTGTAGTAATGTTCGTTGGATCCTTTCAGTTGAAAGTCTATTTCCCAATGAAGTTTATCGATGGGTTCCCATTTCGATTTCAAGGTTGCGAAGTGGTCTTCCAGTTCCCATCTTTCCGATATAGTGATTAAGTCAATCTTGGAGATGACACGGTGAATCGCGTTGAAATTGCATTCTTGCTTGTTAAGCAAGAGTTGTATGTTGCTGTCGTCATCTTCTGAAGTCCCACCTAGGTCGAACTTCACGTTTTGTTTGCTCAAAGTCGTCAGTTTGCTAGTTATGTCTGTTTTAGTTGATAAGAACATTTCTTTAGTTTTTTCGTAGATGTCGTCCTTGAAATATGCTATGTTCTTATCTTCTAGTTCGAGCAACAGTTGGGCATGCCTGCCTTCGAAGTCTTGCCATTGGTTTTCTAGCGACGACAAGCGTTTCTTCAGGTAATCCACAGATTTTCGTGATGATGAATCCTTGCGATAGTTGACACATAATGCTTTGATGTTATCGAAGCACGTTGACTGCAATTCTAGCATATCCATGTTGATGCTTGCTGACACGTCGTTGACTGTGGCAGGAGAGCGTTGCGTTGTATTGCGAAGGCTACTGCGTTGCTTGTAGTCTTCTCCGTTTCAAATCTTGAAATCGTTGACTTACTTGATTTGAAATGGTCAGTGGAACTCAGCACCCTTGCACCTCTGTCACGATATTATGCGACTTCTCAATCTAGCTGGGGCGACCCGCTTCTGGGAGACCAGCTAAACCGATTCGCTACCGTAAAGAGACACAGTGGCACCAAACATCCGGCTCGAAGGACCAAAAAATGTACGATTCGTACACTTGCAGAGTTGTTGTTGTTGAGGTTGAAGCACGAAGAGAAAAGATCACTCAGTTTTCGTTAGATTTATTACGTATTTTTGTGTTTACAAGTAATACTGTTGACGATTCCTTTCTCTAATGTTAGTCACCGCGTAGCAGTTATCGTACTCATTGATTTAAAGTGTTTCATGTGTATTTATAATATTATTGGAATGACGCACGTGTGGTGCACGTGTAGCCGAAAGTATTTCCATATCCGGCTCGAAGGACCAAAAAATGTACGATTCGTACACTTGCAGAGTTGTTGTTGTTGAGGTTGAAGCACGAAGAGAAAAGATCACTCAGTTTTCGTTAGATTTATTACGTATTTTTGTGTTTACAAGTAATACTGTTGACGATTCCTTTCTCTAATGTTAGTCACCGCGTAGCAGTTATCGTACTCATTGATTTAAAGTGTTTCATGTGTATTTATAATATTATTGGAATGACGCACGTGTGGTGCACGGCACCTCGTCAGCAAAATATGTACAGTTTTAGACTGTACAATTATAAATGAGAAAGTTTGAATGGAGGGATGGCTGAAAGTTTTTACTCAATAATGTTAGAATGGCAAAACAAATCTAAATGAAATTTAGCACAGAGTTTATATGATCCCATGAAATAATAAAGCTCTTTTCACGCGCGCAAAACCGCGAGTGGAAGCTAGTACAAAAATAAACCTAAATGTGTTTCCTAAATGCGAATATTTGGATAGATTTTTGTTTGCTATTCAATCACGCTAAAACGGCTAAACGGATCTGGATAAAATTTGGCAAAGAGATAGATTATAATCTGAAATAGGACTAAGGATACTTTTTATGCCGGTATAATGTTCCCTTGGGATGATAAAACGGTTTTCACGCGGGCAAAGCCGCTGGCAGGAGTTAGTAGAATATAAATTGTACTCTACTCAAAGTTATTATCGTGATTTCACTTTCACAAAAAAGCTTGTTTTGCGTAAGTGTATCGAAGGTTTATAAGCGGTTCAGTTACCAAAAAATTAAGCTCAAATAAAATCCAGGCTAGCATAATAAATTAACTGTCGCCATTTTATCAAAAGTTAAACAAAACTTACGATGTCAGCTATATCCTATTCAGACTGCTCTGAACGAAACGAATTAAAGCAGTCAAAGTTATTGTTTGAAGATATTATTTTATTGACAGTACATTTAAGTGTAACTCTGAAGCGTACGTTACATTTGTTTCTGTAAATGTTTTTAATTTGTAAGTGAAGTTACATTTCGTTACATTTTAAGGTGGCATTGAAACTTTTATGTTAAAACTTTAAAGATTTTCTACCAGAGAATATAAATCTGCTATCGATATATAATTATTAAATTGGATTGAGCTAGAATGTTGCAGTGACAATTTAATCTGACAATTTTGCACCACAAATCTCTCAAGCCAATCAATTTGGGAAAATCGTTTGCCGAATTCCAGTATTTTATATATATATTTTTAACCTCCAATTATTGCACAGTTCTATTAATAGAACAAGCTGGGCTTGCCCAAGTTTCGTGTGGTTTCCGGTAAAGATAAAGAAGCCCATGCGAGCGATTTATGATATTCAAGCAAATATCTAGTTTTGAGCCCACCACATGAAACTACTAGGTGCAAGAGACCTCCGGCTGTTCTAGATCGGGTTTATCGACTTATAGTTTCACTCGGGGTTATTCACTGTTTACTTGACAATACAAACCAAGCATCATCTATACTAAAGTTCTAAACAACTCGAATCTAAGGGTAAATTCAAATTCTAAAGAAAACAAACCTGAGCAAAAACACGAAGTTAATAAAAGTAAAGTATTGTGAATTATACAATGAATTGTGAAACTCAGATAAAAAACTATTTGCTTTCAATTTCGTGATGTTGTTTATTTTAAAATAATGTTGAAGTTCTGTCTAGGATAGTGTTATCACTCCCTACATTTAATCAATTATAATATAATAAATAACTTTATTGACTGGAATACAGTAGGTAAGTCTCACATAACGTACGGTAGACCATTGTTGCAGTGTCCTTGTCCGCAGAATGCCGTAGTTCTTTAAACAAATACATAAGCTTACGGAGCCTGGAACATAAAGCATCTTTGTGTGATCGCCAGTCAAGCTTTTCGTCTATATGGACTCCTGGATATTTGATGTGAGGTACCAAGGTGAGACTAATACATTTACATTGAGTAGGATCTGTGCATACATGTGGTAAATTTAAATCATTGTTGTTGATTTTTTTCCTCCTCGTAGCAAAGTTATTACTGCCGCACGGGTCTATCTTCAAGGTTAAACAACACTTGCCGAGGTCGGCTCGTGGATAGTTGGAGGTCCATTACAAACCAAGACTCCTTTGTGTCAAGGAAAGCAAATTAAGCTGTTGGTCCCGGCCGGAAATAAAATTGTTATCTTTGACAGTTGTTACGGGAAGACAGAAAATCTGACAAGGAGGCAGACTTGGCAAGGAGTGTAGTATTACCCAGTAACTAGGTTGTGAAGGACTGATAGGCAGTTGCTTCATATAATACAATACTGCTATTCAGCTGATAATACTGACAAATTGTAGACAGATTGCTTGACTGAGAAATCCGGATAGGTTGACATCGACGCTCAATTTTGGTCCATTCATTGAGGCAAAAGCTCAGCTGGCTTCCAAAAAATTGGGGATACTCGCGAAGGTGAGACGGTACTTCACGCCAGAACAGCTGCTCAACTTATATCAAGCGCAAGTTCGATCATGCATGGAATACTGCTCTCATCTCTGGGACGGATCTGCCAAGTACCAGCTGGATGCACTTGATGCGATCGAAAGACGGGCTAAGAGGCTCATCGACAATGAAGTATTGGCCGAATCTAGGCTCCAGAACCTCGAACATCGGCGCCGAGTTGCCAGTCTGTCGGTTTTTTATCGGTTACATTTCGGGGAGTGTGCGTTGGAATTGCATGAACTAATTCCTCCTAGCCCGTTCCATCATCGGACTACAAGACGTACGGCGTTGCGTCATCGGTACATGGTGGACATCCCACCCATACGCACCAAACGTTTTGGGAATTCCTTTATTATGCGTACAGCAAAGGAGTGGAATTCCCTGCCGGAGTCTGTATTTCCTGATACCTACAACCTGGGAGTCTTTAAGTCAAGAGTGAACAGGTTTCTTCTAGGCAAGCGTGCTTCATCGTCGGCCACATCATCGCTTACCATCAGGTGAGATAGTGGTCAAACGCAAGCCTATCAATAATAAAAAAAATAAAAAAAAACTCTTTTCATTTTGAATTGGAAAATGGAACGCGCGTTCAATATTTGGTGAGGTAACAAAATGTGGCTCACAGTTTTAGTTTTACCTACTACTATAATATAAAATCCCACTGCAAAAATCATGCCTTACTCTAGGAACTTTCCTGTATCGTGGGTGTGTATGCAACATCATCTAGCTCTCAGTTAGCTGCAATTGATGGGTTGCCAGGTTTAACAGGTAAACTGATATTTCCAGGCAACCCGCCAGCAATCTCTTCTACTGTCAGGGGGGTGACTACAAGCTCTTAGAGTAAGGTTATTTTGATATCGAGTAAGGGACAGATGTATATGACGTGTATCCATCTGTCACTTTCTCGATATCAAAATAACCTTACTCTAAGAGCTTGTGGTCACCCCCCAGGTATCATTCATGAAAATTAATTTTAATTTATAACACAAATATCTGCAGATTTTTGCAGTGGGATCTTAGGTTGTACTACTAGAGCTATCCTTCTAATATTATAAACATTCAATTATCCAGTAATTAAATATTTGCTAATCAATCTGACTGGATCGTTGGTGTAGTACTCGCAAACGGTACTGCTAGGCCTAAGGTTCTGGGTCCGATTACCGGATCGGGCAATCCCAGATGGGTTTTTCCATCTGAGATTTCTTAGTAAATGCCCGGAATCTGGACTTTGTGCCCATTTGATGTCAACAGATTCACCCCTCATTAGAGGGGACTTAAACATATCTGACGAAATGTGGGTGTTTATAGGTCACCTCGGCCCAACCCTTCACGTCCCAACTGCTGCAAGGATCTAGATAAAAATTTGCACAGGGTTTGACCATATCCTGGATTATTTTTATCGGGTAGTTTGTTCCAACGGATTAATTTTCGAATTTTACGCGTGCGATGTCTCTAGTAAAAGCTAATCTATAAAAACTTACTTTCTTCGCCCTTGTATTCCTATGTTTACGGATGTAACTTAAAAGATACGACGAAAAATTCCACCATTTATCGAACTTTCGAAACTTTCCTGTCCCAGGTGAAAACTTAGGAAGCGAAAGCAAACTCAATTAAACTTTTTGCCCTAGAAAAACTGACATCAAAACTTTGAAAGTTTATACCTTAGATCAAATAAAAAGTCAAGATGGAACGTTGCAAACAACAAAGTGACGCCGGTTCAAACTAAGCCTTGCCGTACAAATACACAATTACACGCACTCACGTACAACGAAATTACGCTTTAGCTTGTCCTTCGAGCTTACAGATCAAATAATAAAGCTCAACTGACAAGCTAAGGGGTAGTTTCGTTATACGTGTGCGCGTATAATTGTGTATTTATACGGCAAGGCTTACTTTGAACCGGCTTCACTTTGTTGTTTGCAACGTTCCATCTTGACTTTTTATTTGATCTGAGGTTTATACTATAAGAAACTGTCATCTGTGCTATCACTATCATAGACATCTCATGCAGATAGTAACAAAAAAGTAATGGAAATGTTGAACGAATAGAAATATGCGCAAATACGCGCATATTATTGTTTTTTTTTCAAATAAATAATTATGTTCTGCACAGAATAGGGAACATTACTCCCAATTGCTCCCGCCAGATGGAGCTTGACGGAGCGGAGTAAAAATAACAACATTGCCAGTTTGCGACTACTACTGTTTGTGGTTCCCCAACTATATTTACTGTTTTTAAGAATAGTTAGCGTTCAAAAACCAAATAATAATATTGCTAGCTGTTGGTCAAGAATGCATCAGTTTGGACTGCTTTCCACCATTATAATATGACCGTGCGCAAGACGGTTACATTGCGAAGTAATTATGCGAGTCATATAAAATCAAGCTGGAAATATTGTTTTGAATATTAATTGGATTTACATTAATCTCATTACATAGTTAATTAACAAAATATCTGCAAGGTACACAAGACTTTCAATGCTCGCATTCATATTTGTACCTTTTAACTAAATCCGTTTTTTTTTCCTTTTACTGATGCACCGCGCTCTCGAAGCTGGGTTTTTAGCTGCAGTATTGTCTAATTTCCTCAATTCTTAGTTAGCTCCACTTTTCTTTCACTATTACTTTTATATTTTGTATGCATAAACTGCGAAATTTTGTCGGTCGGCTTTAACAGTTTGGTTTGTTTACTCTGATTCCTGTAGCGCCATCTGAACTCAACTTTGCGGATAGTTCTCTATTGAGCCACGTCGACAGCGTGAGCATTAGCCTCGTAAAGGTCTTTCAGGGTATAGGCAGGTGTTATTGCACATATAACAAGACAAGAGATGAGACATTGTTTAGGACGTACTGTGGGCCATGGTGCAGGATGACCTCGATTGTCACTATCGTATTATTTAATTTATTATGACAATTATTTACAGAAACAAATCTTTTAGCTGGCTGGAGCGAAATACACGCTATATTTATACAGTTTTACGAGTAATCATAAGTTACTTCGTATCTTTATCCACCGCTAGCGCTTCACGATTGATTCTAAAAACATTTGCCAGAACTTACAGGCTTTTAAAAACGAGTTTATCGAGGCCTTAATTGATGCATGCGTTTTAAATGTCGAAACAACAAGAACATGATGGGACCAATATTCTAACGTAGACGGCCAGCGAAGGCGTACCGCATAATTGAAGCGCTTACAACGTAACAATATTCAAACTTTGAAATTGTTTGTAGGATTTTTGGCAATACCTGATACAATAAGAGTTTTCTTTTTAGACTAATTTCTGAAACCGAAAACTTTAACTACGATCGTAGGTATTTTTGTTTTCTATTTATTGTATTATTATGAAACCTGAATTCTGATTTCGAAACCCTTATGAAAAGGTTTAATATCACCTAAAGGGCTATGCTCGGAGTTTCCTTTAATGATCGAATCATATATGAAGATATCCGCAGAATAACTAAAGGTCAGCGCACATTGCTTGTAGACAGGATGGCCGAAAAGTTCTGGACTGGCGATTGCATACCGGAAAACGCAGCGTTGTAGGTCTGCCCATAAGATGGCCCCATGATCTGGTAAAGACTGCGAGAATCCACTGGATGCTAGACATACAGGAGCAGTCGATGTGGTGACACTTGGGGTGGCCTATGTTCAGCCGTGTATTTTTTTTTTGATGATGAAAACATTACTTATAAGTAATATAGTCAACACATCATCATAAGCATTTTTAATGTTACCACGGCTGGGACACAGGCCTCCTCTTTGTGAGAGGGAATGGACTATCTGCGACCACGCGGGCCCAGTGCGTGTTGGTGGATGTCACATGTCTTCGAATTTTTGGTTCTAGGACACACCGGTTTCCTCACGATGTTTTCCTTCACCGTTTTGAGAGCAGTGGTGATGAAATAATTTAGACAAAGTAATGCGCCTGCCTGGGTTCGAACCCACGACGAAGTCCCTTGCAAGCCGCGGCCGTTACCACTGGGCCACTACTGCTCTAGTCAACACATGATCTTGTTTAAATATGTCTCATCGCTCTTAATCTTACCCTCTCTCTCCAGATTAAGTTAAGCTGAGTATTAGACAATAGGCCCGAACTGTAGTTGACAAGTTCATTTAATACGTCTCGAGTGCCTAATACATTTGACACACAAACAGACACGGTTTGTGTTTGTGATGTGGAGAGAATGGCGAACTTGGCACAATGAAGTGGGTTGCTTAGCGAATTACAGCCTTCTTGCTGTTATTACATGAGTTTTACAAGTACCTATTCTTGTGAAGGTCGTGAAATCATAATGAGTTATTGAGGTTCTCTCAGACGCTTATTTATTGAATTACTTTACTAATAAATGAAAAGTGAAATTAAAAAAAAACTTTATAACTAGCTTTTTGTTTTTCAGCTAATTTCTTTCGTTTCATATTCATATCATATTATTTTGTGTGCATTAAAAATAATTGGTCCGCCATCTTTGAGATTCCACTATATTAGATTTAGAAGAGTGACATTTAGCAAACCGTGCCAAACCAAACTATTGTAATTACAACTAGTGTATTATTTTTATTTTATTTTTTTTGTATTTCAAATTGAAGAGGGAATTTAAGGTTTTCGTTACATGGACATTCTATTTAATTATCAACACTGTACCTACAATGTACAGTGTTGACATTCATGGTATACTTGAAACCTCAGATTTATTCTGTTCCAATATTTTTCTTACATGTTCTAGCACTCAACAAGGAAAGAATAACGCTCTGAAAAGGCGTGACACGAATTAATGGGGAACCTGATCACAGCTGACGGATAACAGACATATAAATAGCTAAAACGAATTTTGCGGATTGTTTCCGTAAAGAATTGGTCACGACCGGCACTCGTGTCGGCATCGAAAAAGGAGATGTATTTAATAAGAGTTGGGTAACTATCAGGTAATTATTCGGTATAGCAACGTTTTCGCTTTGTGCAATAGATAGGTACAGAAAAATACAAGTATTTACAGTCACACGGCACATTAACATGTCGATTTCAAAGTCACAATGAGCATGTCGCTGACGCGAACCCAAAAGTTTTGTCCCTACAAAAATTGCCAAATGTTGTTAAATTTTTAACTCCAAAAAAATTACCCTGAAATACAGCTTATTCAAACCTATCGAACCACAACAGTAACTCTTCACAATATTATAATTCAGCAGATCAGAATCACAATTTAGTGTTACTGCAGTAAAATATTCTAACGTTATTCCATATCTACCGCGCGATGCGCCACAATGCTGTGTTGATTGGAACTAAATATTTCCAGCTCAAAAACTTTTACCCCGAGATCCCACTGCAGAAATCTGCAGGTATTTTGTGATAAACTATTCGATATGTATCAGATATTAAATAAACAACTTACATATAATCAATATTTTATTGTATTTTATATATATTCATTCATTCAGATGATAGGACATATTCGTTCAGAGGATAACCGTGGTCGTATGCTTCTTTGCAGAATGTATTGTTTTGTTACGGTAGGTGGCATACGACCACGCTTATTAACTTTATAAGTTGTTGTCCGATACAAGTCGAATAGTTTGTCCATAACAATTTCAGTTGAGAATATTTTCTTGTTCCTTACTTTTTAGAGCGTGATTTTTCAGAAGATAGTCGGGTTTTAGTTTTTTATTATATGGATTTACATACTGACGTGAATAATAAGGCGGACGTTAATTGCTATGCTTCCTATTCATCGTCTGGTTTTGCCATCTTGTCCCGTCGAAAGAAGACAATCAAAGTCAAATTATGTATTTCAATAAGACCATTAAAAGGCTCTTTTGCTACGTAAATTGCGAGTAGGTTGTTTGTCTCATTTAGTCCGATTGGTCTGGACACCGAAATAATAAAACAGTTATAAGTATGAAGAAACGCATTCCAAAGCTGCCGTCATCGTGGACAGGTTCAATACATAATCCGTACTGGAACACTTCAAAACGAAAGATCGTCTTTGTCCAGTAAGCAGGACAATATGAACTTATTGTAATAGTATTAAACCGTTATCCCTTTTAATCTATTTCTGGCGACATTATTTACTGTAGCTACAAATCAATTTGTTCACATTCTGAAAGGCGGCATTCTACCGAAAAAATGTAATAAAGGGCGCATTTTACGGGAGACTTAGTAAAGAACCTTATTGATGTTCAGTCTGTTATCTCACTCATCTGTACTGAATCTTATGAAGAGATAAGAATACCTACTATATAGTTTGACTTTAAACCTGACTACGGCGATGCCAAAAGGAGAGTTATGATTATAGCCAGTAAGTACAATAACAATACATTGTAACAGTTTTAAGCAATATTTCAGGGCGCAAAAAAGAGCTGTGTCCTATATTATGCATACGGTAAATTGTTATAGTCCCATAGTCAATGTATTTATATTAATGAGTACTTTCAGCACCTGTAAGATTGCTTCTGAATAAAAACTCACCCTGTATGGTACGTGAAGGAATGTCGCGTCTGCATTTCGCAGAGTTGCGTGATGATACGATTTAGAACACTTGCGTGACTTGATTTACGAAGAAGGTGCCTGGTTATAATCGTTTCATTTAGTATTTAATTTTCCGATTTAGTTTCAGTTTTATGAATAGATTTAGAACAGATTAATTGGCTGTGTAGTTTAGTATTCCATACTGTATTATTCATTTAATCTTAAGTTTTGGTTTGGCCTACGCTTAACTGAGACGGTTCCTAAGGTAACATGAGATTAGACCTGTCAGTTGAGAGTTCACTGAGGGGTGTCAACCCTGGGGTGCAAGTTGAAAGCCTCCACGTGGCGCACCCTGAGCAACGTCGGCTCCAACTGCCCACCCGCGTCGGGTGGACAGTTGGGGCGGGCGGCTAATTTCAACAAACGAGGGAAGGTCACGGTTCCAAACACAGATCATCAGCCACGATGGTCTGTGAAGGGAACCGGGCTAGTGATAGGTGGCCTTTTAACGCCTACTCCCCTCTCTGCTTACAGAGGGTTGGACGAGTGGGCGTAGAGTAGGAAGGAAGAGAAATAGGGACCTCACCCTTTAAAAAGGAAAAATAAATGGAAAAAGACTCTTGCGAAAAAGGTCCCCAGGTGGGTCCCGATTGCTCAGCGGTCGGGGAGTCCCACCCCGCTTCGGTGGGCTGCCCTCCGTACTCTGGGGTGGGCAACAACTGTCTTACTTCTGTGTCTTCGGACAATAATGACGACCACACGCATGCTAAACGGACAACGACGATGCTGACTATACGCGATGACCAAGAACCACTTGCCGTTGCCGACGGCAACAAGAGTCGAGGAGGCTCAAGTCCTGTGGACAACTTGTCCGACCAGGACTCGCGCGGGTTCAACTCCAAATCTTGGAGGAAGCGTCCGCGCAGCAAGGACTCGGGGACACTGGGCCTCTCCTCGAGTGAGGAGAACCTTTCGGCCCCAAAAGTGTCAACGGGAAGGAGAGGGCGGGGTCGTGCGGTGGGGGGTATAGCCACCGCTCGGTGGCCGGAGCGACCTGGTACGCCTGCCCCTGCGGAATGCGTGGAGAGTGACCCTGGGCACATGAGTGCGGACCAGAGTAGTGGCTCCACCACGTCCCTGCTGGGAAGTATAGGGCGGAGGCGAATGCCGCAAAGCGGGCGCAGCGACGGGCTTTCGCGGCTGACGAGGTCAGCGAGTTGTCACGGCTCCCTGTCGTTTCGGGTGACGCAGGTGCTCTCGGGGCATGGTTGCTTCGGGAAGTACCTGTGTCGCATAAACAGGGAGCCGGACGCCCGGTGTCACCACTGCGTCGACTGCCGGGAGGACACGGCGCGGCATACGCTGGCAGATTGTGCCGCTTGGGAGGAGCCACGCCGTGCCCTCGTCTCTGAAGTAGGCAATGACCTGTCGCTGCCCGCTGTAGTCGAGTCTATGGTCGGCAGCGAGGAGTCCTGGGACGCGGTGGTATCCTTCTGCGAAACAGTCGTCTCGCAGAAGGAAGCTGCGGAAAGGGAGAGGGAGATTTCATCCGCTAACCCGATCCTCACCAGACGTGCCAGGCGTCGGCGGAGGGCGGACAACGCCCTCTTCCAGCCCCCCTAAATGGGTCCAGGGGCGACGGACTCGGGGATTGTCCGTCGCCCCCCAGATATCAGGACCCGAGGTGATGGCGCGTAGTGTCCCACGCGCGCCCCTCTTAGACGTCACGGGGGGAGTCCAACACCTCACTCCCCCCCCAACCCGAGGTAGAGGCGAGGATTTTCCGACCCGGAAAAAAAAGGGGTGTCAACCCTCAGCGAACTTTCAACTGACAGGTTACTACACCTGCGGCGACACTTAGTCCTCCTATGTACTTTTATGTTGTATGAAGTTTTATTAAATAATTAAATACACCCCATTCCGTAATGCGCAGCTACTCAAGAATGGTTAGCGGTTAAGCGGTCGGTCTATAGGTAAATAGTATCGTATGTAGTTAAGTATGTTAGTTAGAAAGTTGTTGCTGTTCCTTTCAATCATATTAAAGGGTAAGTCTTAATAAAAAAAATACCAAATAATTTATAGATAGACAGAATATACTTTATTGTATACCAAAATAGGTATACAACTCTTCTAAATTAAAAAGGTCACATATAGCACACTTAACAACTCGGAAAGGGGTCGTCACCTTATCAACTCGAGCCATGCAGTATTATTTGTATGAAACCCCCTACTGCATTGTACACTAATCGGAATCGTAACGTAATCGCCTAGCCTCGGGAAAAACTCACGAACTGCGGTGCGATGCGTGGTCAACTTACAGTTCCCGCGCTTCAGGCTCGTCGTCCCCGCGCTTACGTGTCTCAAACTGATCTGGTGCCAGCCAGGTAAACCAGCGGTCGGCGAGCCGTAAGCGCGGCGTCGTCACCTAGCCGTAGCCGATTCGACGTACCGGAGCTGCTGATCCGCTTTGGTTACGAGCTTTCATTAGGTTGACGCCTGTTTGACAGCGAGGCGAAAGGCGATACGGTGCCGATCCGATGCCGAGTTGATATGTGTGCTATGAACTTTAGACGTACAATGACGAATTTATTCTATTTATTTATTAGCAAACCACCCCGGCTTCGCACGTGACAAATTATACCTGTACAAAAACCTTCCTCGTTTATCACTCTTTCTATTAATGAAAACTATCAAAATCCGTTGTGTGGTTTAGAAGAAGTTAGCTGAAAAACGGGGGGTGACCATAAACTTTTAGATTAAGTTTATTTCGAGTGTGCGTAGCAGATGTTTACAATTCATATACCAGAAATGAGGTCGATGGACGCGGTCAGCGGTATTTAGAGAAGATTATATAAATAGTGAGTAGTTATACAGGGAGGGCAAGAAATCGTGGATCAAACAAAACGGCGATAGTTGGGATGACCAGTAGAAAAAAAAAACCTACTTTAGGACCAACTGCAAATAACCAAAACTATCTCCCTTTTTCGTTTGAACTACGATTTTTTGCCCACCGCATATAGGCGGACTTAATATCAAGAGCCGTTCTTTACCAGTCAATATTCAGGTTATAATGATAATATCGACAGATAAACAAAATTAGAAGTTAGGAGAAAAAAACGTATTAACACTGTTATTACTTCGAGAAACTATATAATACTGGGACTACATATTCTTCTTTAATGAATTGCAGGTACTGTAGCAATCATAAAAGCTTTCATAGAATTAACTTTTTCGCAGAAAAACACATCATAGTTGACACTCAACTCAACGGTTTTCCATTTAGCCAGGGAAAGCGGCTTAACTTCCCACAAAAACCTTTTATGATTTTGCATTATTAAATGAAAACCACTTTTATTTTATGAATATGATCAAAGGCTCAGCTGGCTGCCAAAAAATTGGGGATCCTTGCGAAGGTGAGAAAGTACTTCACGCCGGAACAGCTTCTCTACTTGTATCAAGCGCAAGTTCGATCGTGCATGGAGTACTGTTCTCATCTCTGGGACAGATCTGCCAAATACCAGCTAGATGCACTAGAGTCGATCAAAAAGTGGGCCAAGAGACTCATCGGCAATGAGGTACTAGTCAAATCAAAGCTCCAGAGCCTTGAACATCGTCGACCGAAGAGATATCAGGGGATCACGACCAACGGCGTTCACTTTGTTGTGACTAGTCAACACGTGCGTGTGACAACAAGAACTGAGTTTGTTTCGGCCTTTCTTCTCAGAGTAGTCAGATAGGAAACGCCGACCTCATCTAGTTTTAAAAATATGTTCGACATGTAAAAGTGTTTGTATAAACCAACATACAGAAAAAAAAAAAAAACTACGGGCTGCTACTGAAAAATGACTGATTACAAATGCCAATAAAACTTAGCCCGGCCTGGGGATCGAATCCAACACTGTACGAGACCAACGGGGCAGTCACAGCGTCGGGGTAGTTCGAAAATACAAAAGTTATATGAACAGCTTATTCTGCAATCTGGCAAATTAAAATAAAGGGTGTCTTAGAAAGATTTTTGTTTTTGATACTTAAAAAACACGAGAATAAATTTAAAATAATTTTATTATCTTTTAAATTAAAGAGCAGATTATATATTTTGTTTCTGAAAAACAATATTTTGCAAATGCGCACCCTCAATTTAGTGGCACTCATTTAGCCTTGAATTAAAATCTTCAATCGTTTTTCATAAACAAAATTCAGAATCTGCTCTTTAATTTAACAGTAAATAAAACGACTTTAAACCAATTATAATGTTTTTTTAAGTATCCAAATTGAAAAACTTTCTAAGACACTCTATATAACTTTTATAATTAAAAATGCTTATTGCTCCTTATTAATTATATTTTATATTCCTCGTATTCCCTTAAAGAAAATCCAATCAAATAATTTTTTAGAAGAAATTACGCTTGGTAAAATTACCTTTCATTCATGAGAAACACGTTTTATTGGGATTTAAAATAATATTTAAATGCAATCCTCACTGTAAACCATAAATTCAATAATCAATGAAACATTAATTACTTTAGCCTTTCAGATTTTCAATTAGTCGTAATTGCGAAAACACTTTTCAATGGACTACTTAAAATCTATTTTTGGACTGCTGTTGCACTTAAACGTTTATTTAGTATGGCCGTGTGAGCGTGTTATGAAATTGCATGATTTGAAAGAATATTAAAGCAAGTTTTAGTAGACAAGTAGTTGCCGATGCTGAGCACCTGCAAATCCATTGCTCCAAGAGCACCAGCCACTTCTTCGTCTGTACCATTCGTTTTATTACTACCCCACCAGGAGCTTTTTGCATTGACGTCGTCTCCCATGATGATTCGCCGGCCGAATTTCCTCTCTATCCTTTTAAGCTGCTCCAGGTATGGCCCTATCGGTTCTGGCTTTGGTTCGAAGTAGAATGAGACCACCACGATATCCCAGGCAATGGTCCTCATCTTTACCACTATGATGTTGGGCGTGGTAAAGTCCGGGCACCGGACGACGTCTATATCACCGTCAAAGACCGCAATTGCTGTCTTGACGGCACCGTCTGTCCCATTGCACTGGTAAATTCTCGCGCCATGGTAGTCTTTCATTCTATCTATGCCTCCGATGTACGGCTCCTGGAGCAGTGCAAAGGCAAAGTTCGTTTTTTGCCAGTGCCTTTCTTTGCAAATTTGTTTGGGCTACTATGTATGGCCTTGGATTTGAGTCGGAAGTTCCGCCGGGGACCACTGGTTTTTATTTTTTTTAAGATTGAAGATTTTAGTGGCTAGGCAACCTAGTTAGTGAAAGCTTTGAAGTCTTGTTTTCAAGTGTAACAATAATGTTAACGTACTTTTTTTGTGCCAAGATATTTCCTACATTATTATTAGCCGTGATTCACGGCTCTTGTTGTTTTTGGACACAATTTTTTTCATAAAAAATGTACAGTTTTTTGGCCTTGCGTAGAGGTTCACTCCCATTTTATTTAGGGTACCGTAACTCCGGTGCACTGTAGGCCGTAATGTTACTTTTTGTATAAAGTTTGCATACAATACTGGCGACCGTGCCTACACACGGCACATCAACCGTGAGTCTTCACGGTAAAATACGTGTGTATATATGAACCCCAGGTCATTATAGGTGACTGAGCACAGGAGAATGATAAATGGCAGGTTGATTTATTGACATAAAATGAAAAAAGCTCTATTCACCCAAAATAACACCTAAAGACATAGTTGTAGGCGTATTAAAACATTGTATAAAGAAACTCAAAAGATAATGATTTATTATTCCACGATGTTGTTTGTTCGTCAGCCTAGTCTAAATATTTGGTGAAGTACGTCATATTCATGGCAGTTCCTAATTGTTATGTATAATACAAACAAGCCTCAAGATATTACTTTACGAAAACATGTCTAATACCGTCTCAGCACTGCCTCATATGACGCACATTCTTCCCAACGTTCAGTAAGAAACAATTTATTTGCTAAAGAAAATATGAATAAGTTTATCTTATAAGATTATTAATTGTGCTGTTTATTGCTTGATGTATTGTATAAACTGTTATTATACTTCGTATTCATGTACTATAAACAGACACAAAAAGCTTGGTTTTCAAATCCTACGGTTTTCCCCCATCGATCCACCGTGTGGGTAGTCTTGTAACGTTAAGCCTTCCGATACGCGATCGGGGCCTTACGGTACGATCGCCAAGTCAAAACTTTCACAGGACGGTGCAACTGGTGACGCTTGATTCCGAAGCACAGTTCAACAGTGGCCGTCTCCCCGTTGACATGATGATGACGATCACTGTAGTACATGAATCAGATAAGTGAAAATTTTGACATAACGTAGATTAGAGATTCAAGTTACAGGGAGTCAAGGCAATTAAGATAGGAACCCGTAATGACACTATCCACCCTCCAAAGGAAAGACATTGGCACGGTGATCAGATGCTGCCATGCACAGCGAGGCTCAGGGGAGACGCTTAGTCAGTTCCCAGGGAAATGCACTAACGATAAGCGTTGCACAAAGGGTGTTCCGAGGTTATCTTTTAAGAAGTTCATTACATGTGCTGATGGTGATCACTGGGGTGGTTTTAGTGAAGTATAAATCCCAAAATTCCTGGTCTATTCCCCGAAAGCTCAGGCGCCTTTTGAGGTTTCACCACGAAAACAAAAAAAATACAAAAAGGCACAATTACAACAATATGACCTTTATTTACGACAGCAGACAGTAATAAATTACTGTCACACAATATCATTAGGTTCTAAAGATGTCACACAAATTGTAATGATCGAGATTACAAGTCACACAAATTAGCTTAGTAATTTGGTAACTAGGGCATAGAGAAGCCTTCTAATTTGCTGAGAACCAAATGAGCTACGTTCGCATTGATGTTGGGAACATACTCCAAGCAAAGTTAAAATGCCATATTTTTTTGTTGCCAGGGCCAGTTTGCCATATGGTGGACATGATAAACTTTAAGTGTCAGTAGCCAATACGGAAATAACCCAATCGGTTACGTATGCAGTTAGGCCACTGCAAACACAACATGGCAAACTGGGGTTTTATAGATCCGTCTTATACGCAATGTCAGTGAGGTGCCCCTGTAAAGAATAATAAACTCAAATCCTGGAGTGCTCCAATTGCCCATATACCTGCATTTTTGAGGAACTGAACGTCATTATATTTCTCGCCAAACTTCTTGGCCGACCTAAGTTGGCTACAATGGCTGCGTAGTAGTAAATCTCACACAAAAACAAGCCTGCACCACGCCTTACGCATTGGCAAACCAAATTCGGGGCGGTCAAGAAGACTGGCGAAAACTATAGTCATAATGGTAAGCAGACAGTTGCAATATTGAAAGCTAAAATTGATGCTATGGAACAGCAAGCACGCCAGCGTAACCTTGAAATTTTTAACTGGCGCACGGTTGGCGCAGTGGTTGAGCGATTGACTGCTGCGCTGCGTGTCGCGGGTTCGATTCCCGCACGGTACAAATATTTGTATGACCTACAGATAGTTGTTCCGGCTCTGGGTGTTTGTGTATGTGAGTTTATATGTTTGTAAACGCACCCACGATACAGGAAGAAATTCCTAGTGTGGGGCAACGTTTTTAAAAAAAAAAAAAAAAAAACTTGCCTGATAAACGCAATGAAAATTTGCTTACTATGCTACAAGCACTGACCTCTATCATACAAGTACGCTGGACTTCATACTATCGATGCCAAAATGAAGACATTTGATATTCGCCATTTTGGCGCTGATAGCAACGTGACTTAACGTGAGCGTACATGGAACTAATATTAGAGATGGGACACAGCCTTGGGTAAAACAATATTTTTATGGACTTTATCGATCGTGAGAATAATTAAATACGTAAGAGAAAATAATCCCAGTTATTTTTATTATGATTCATTTTTTAAGTAATAGAATAATTACTATACCTAAAGGTTAAATGAAAAATATTTTCAGTCAGATTGCAAGCTATAAACTAGTGGATAGCGTGCTAGTAAAGTTATAGCGCATTACTGTCAGATCAGTGAGATTTAAATATGGGGATAGGCTAACAACCTATCCTTAAAACTAGTATATTTGAGCAAGTATTTATTTATTTATTAAAACTTCATGCAACATAAAAGTACAATGGCGGACTTAATGCCTTAGGCATTCTCTACCAACCAAGGGCGGTGAAGAGATAACATGGCGGTGCATAAAAATAGTAATATTATAAACGCAAAATTAGTACAAAAGTAAGTGTGTAGTAGTAAGTATCTCCTCGCTCAAGTACACTAGTTAGTTAATACTTACAATAGTTCGGATTCACTCGGTTGGCGCCCATCGGATTAGTGAAGAGAACATCATTCATACAAATATTTGCGTACGAATGAGATGGATAATAATTTATAACGGCAGTATTTCGCTCATCGCTGAGATTATGTCTCTGTAGTGTTAAGGTGCAAATAAGAGTGACATCGCATTCCAACGAAGTGAAGACTTATATCAGTTTTCAACTCTGTTTCAGATGACTGACTTCGTTAGTACTGACGTTTGACTTCAAAATATTTGTTAATAAAACTATAATTAACATGATTTTATTCCAGAATTAATTCCAGGCTCAGGAACGAGGTGATTGGTACAAGAAGAGAGATGCCTGTGCTCAGCAGTGGGCGATGTCGGGCTGTGGATGATCATGATGATGATTCCAGAATTTAGTATTACACATTGCTTTTGAACATATTATTACTGATTATTAGGCATTCATATAACATTCATCACCAATACCAATACGAGATATTTAGTTGCAACTTACTACGAGAAGTCAATACAGTAGATGAGTGATACCCCTTGCCAAGTCTACTATTTTGATATTAGTGCAATTTAAAAATAACACCGATATATTAGTTACAATATTATAATATTTCCAGGCGAATATATTAGTATTACCTTATCTTGAGAAATATCGGTATTAACCTATCTCTAAATGTGTCAATTTTAGTTCCTAATACGCTCGAGCGGGGCGCTTTGAATCAGCACAAAAATCAACTGTCATTTCATATATTATGTTTAGTCCAGCGTACTTGTATAATAGAGGTCAGTGGCTACAAGCTATTGGAACGGCTGTCAGTTTTCCTGTATCTCAGAGTGACATTATATCTATAAACACGGTCCCGCACGCGCTGCAAGGAGATAATAAACCAAAGAACGTGATAGTTAAACTAAAATCACGGATTCTTCGCGACAACTTACTTAGCGCCTACCAGAAAAAGAAGAGTCTCAAATACTACGAACTGAGAATTCTAGGCGCGACTGTTCCAGTGTACATCAACGAACATCTTACTTAAAAAAGTCCTTATTTCGAAAATGTAATGAAATCGCTAGAAAACATGGTTTTAAATACGTTTGGATTAAAAATACCACGATCCTTGTACGCGAGAGAGATGGGAGAGCGGCCTTTGTTGTACGCACCGAAAATGATCTCAAAAAGATTTTTGCTAACGAGAAGACAAATGCTTAATACTGTACCTGTTTGGCAATTCATGTATACATTTCTTGGACCTATTTTGATCAATTGTGTGTCTATTTGTGAATGTTTGCTTTTTCAATGTCTGCATGCTATTAGATTCATATACTATGTTTTTTTTTGTGTTTTGTTATCTACTCTTTTAGTTATTTTTTATGAGAAGCTATTCTATTTATATTGTGCCCCGTCTGATGTCTAAAATATGTTATCATATAGTCATGTTGCTCAAGGCATCATCTATGATAAAAAATAAATCTAACATGTATTACATATTCCGGTTCACTTAACTTTAGATGTCAAATTGTATACCGTAATGTTTTATCATTGCTGTGTTAATTTTTTTAGGCATAAATATTTTTTATAGCTACTGATAACATTGTAATATATTACCAAAATTGTAGACGAATTTGTGCTAAGTTGCCTACGCTTTATATGAGCATCATGTCGGATTCATATGTTGTTATCATACTAACTGGAGCCAGGCTCATTCTTAGTATTCACGATAGCGAGTTTATTGACGATCGCTACACTATAAACGTGAGGGTGGGGGTGGGGGTGTCTTAATAGCCATACTGCGTGGGCTACGATCCACCACGAAGGTGACACAATTTGCCCATGCTTGTGACGAACAACTTGTGGTTCAATTACCTGCATCTCAGCCCCGTAAACACCACATCATCAGCGTAGCATACATACCACCTCGTACAAGTGATGTAATACACAAGCAATTTATTGACATGCTACAATTGACTGCCAATGATTATACTACCGAGTCATTCTTCTTTGTTGGGGATTTCAACTTGCCCGATTTAAAGTGGTTCATGGCAATTATGCAGTGGCAGATAGCTCAACCTCAAGCGGCCAGCTGATATTAAATTTCATATCAGTAATTAATGGTTCCCAATACAATAATAAGATAAGGAATAATCTTGGACGAATACTTGATTTGTTTATCTCGAACGTAGACTGCCAAACTTAATCTTGTACGTCACTACTTCAGGCTGATACACACCATCCTCCTTTTTCCGTATTTGTAGACCTCAACATGCAATTTACTCCTATAAAATGCCATTCTGTACCTAGGTATAACTATCATAAAGCGAAATATCCTGACATTAATGCGGATCTTTGTTCTACGATTTTCTATACGGAATAATAAGACAGCACATTCCACAAACTTGAATTAAAAAATCACATTTTCCTGTCTGGTTTACACCTTTTTTAATACGTATCTTTAAAAATAAAGAACGTGCCTGGATTAAGTGGAAAAAGTACCATAACTTGTACGAATATAATCACTTCTCGGGTTACCGTAAATTATTTCAACATTAATCTGTTATTTGTTTTAGAAACTATATTAACTCAGTCGAAGATAGTATACCTAAAAATATAAAGTACTTTTGGACATATGTATCTAACAGAAGGGGCAAGGCTAACTATACCGATAATATGTACATTAAAAATGCCTCGTCTGATAGCCCTACTGATATATGTAATTTATTTTCTACTTTCTTTGCTTCTGTCTATGAAACGTCCACTTTCGATCCTGATAATTGGGAACCCTCAAATATATGCCAGGATAGCTCAACATGTATATCTGCAATTTACCTCACAAAAGAAGTTGTACAGGTTGCAGTCAAATTATTGGACCCATCTATGGGCGCTGGTCCCGATGGTATACAACCTACCTTCTTTATTAAAACTGCCGATAACATCAGTACTTTGTTGCACTTAATTTTCAATAAATGCTTACATGAAGGTGTCTTTTCTACCGTGTGGAAGCGAGCATTTATAACGCCTGTTTATAAAAGTGGAGATAAAAATAATGTATAAAACTACCGGCTCATATCGATTCTATCCACCTTGTCGAGCTATTCGAGAGATTGGTGCACGGCGCTCTGTACCCCCAAATTCATGGCCTTATTATACCGGTACAAGACGTGTTCGTCACACGGTGGTCGACTACGACCAATCTTATGATTTTTACAAACTTTATTTTGAAAATATGGACAGAGGGGTCACAGGTAGACGCTGTGTACACTGATTTTCTGAAGGCTTTTGACAAGGTGGATCAAACAATTCTTTTGGAAAAGCTCGCCTTCGACGGAATCCGAGGCAACTTACTTCGTTGGTTTGCATCATACATTTATAACAGGACACAAAAGGGTAGGCAAAATTATAGGGTTTGAATCTGAGATTATGGCTGTCAAGTCCGGTGTTCCTCAAGGGTCCATTTTGGGGCCCCTGCTTTTAATTTTGTTTTTAAATGATATTAAAGTTGCTTTGTTGATGCGAATTTCTTACTGTACGCGGATGATATGAAAGTTTATAAAGATTGCCAAAAAATGATGACTTAGGCAGTCATCAATTTGTTGCTTCAATAAGATCTTCACAGGCTTAATAGCTACTGTATAGACAAAAAACTCTTTCTTAGTCTTCCGAAATGTCACAGTATATCATATACTAAATCATTTATCAAATGTATGGTTTTGTCATGAGAGCCTCCAAAGACTTTGTGCGACCCTCTACCTTTTTCGTATTACACAAAACTTTAATAAGGTCTCAATTAGAATACGCCACTCCTACCTGGAAAACGTTTAATTCCAAATATAACATTAAATTAGAGTAGAAAAAGTTTCTACGTACATTGAACTATAGATGTTATCATTCGAGGATTCCATACTCACAGGTGTTACAGCGATATAATATTTTAAGTTTAGAGTCTCGTCGCTTACTTTTGGTTGACATGATGCTGCATGGTTTGTGTAACAATAGATTCGATTGTTTTGAAATCACAAATAAGTTACGCTATACAGTACCCCGAAATGTTATCAGAAGGGCGGCCCACGTGCCCCGGTTGTTGACGTGACCAACGCCGGGGCACGGGAGCCTTTTTGTTAACTTCTCGTAGAGGGTTTTCCGCGAATGCAATCAAAGAATTGAAGAACTTGTACACCGGATATATTGTAAAATAAAATCACAATGAAAATACATGAGCGCAGCCATCAGGCGATCACATTAGCGAATACAAAAGTCATTCTCCATTCAAAACCTATGACAGAAGTATAGAATAAAGAACCATGAATCAAACAGTGACTGCACAAAGAAGGTCAACATTCAACACTTCCCCTCAATCGCTGTTTGAACTCAGACATCACCGCTGGCTCAACTGGCTTAAAAACCTAAGCCCAAGTTCACAACACAGAACTTATGTTTAGGAGCACACAAAGATTTCGTTAATACATCAGCCACCATTTCTTCAGTAGACAAATAACTCAACGTAATTACATGATTATTCACAGCCTCCCTAACATAGTGGTACCTGATATCTATGTGCTTAGTCCTCCTATGAAACACTGGATTGACACTTAGTTTTTGAGCAGACTGATTGTCATTGTACAAATCAACCACTAACCCAGAAATACCAGTAAATTCAGTCACCAAGTCCCTTTTTTTTTTTTTTTTTTTTTTTTTTTCCGGGGTGGAAAATCCTCATTGAATGTCCTCCGCCCTGGGGGAGCGGAGGGGTCTGTCAGACTCGTACTGACTAAAAACCACCCCGGTGTTCCGTCTCACACCTACACCGGGGGTCGCGGGAACAACGATACTTCCGCAACCCCCGGCTAGTGCCGGCCCGCCTCTACGGGCCACGACCTCGGGTTGGGGGGGAGTGAGGTGTTTGACTCCCCCGCAACGTCTGAGTGGGGCACGCGTGGAACACTACGCGCCGCCACCTCGGGTCCAGATGTTTTGGGGGCGACGAACGTCCCCGAGTCCGTCGCCCCTGGACCCATTTACGGGGGCCGAAAGAGGGCGTTATCCGCCCTCCGCCGACGCCCGGCGCGTCTGCTGCGGATCGGGTTAGTGGATGAAATCTCCCTCTCCCTCTCCGCAGCCTCCTTCTGCGAGACCACTGTTTCGCAGAAGGATACCACCGCGTCCCAGGACTCTTCACTGCCGACCATAGACTCGACTACGGCCGGCAGCGACAGGTCACTGCCTACTTCTGAGATGAGGGCACGGAGCGGCTCCTCCCAAGCGGCACATTCTGCCAGCGTATGCCGTGCCGTGTCCTCCCGGCAGTCGACGCAGTGGTGACACCGGGCGTCCGGCTCCCTGTTTATGCGACACAGGTACTTCCCGAAGCAACCATGCCCCGAGAGCACCTGCGTCACCCGAAACGACAGGGAGCCGTGCCTCCTCCCGAGCCAGTTCTCTAGCACTGGCCGGACCGCCTCGATGGTGACGAGGCCGGCGGTAGGGCGTGCAAGCCTGTCCCGCCATTCCGCCACCAGGACCTCGCGGAGCTGAGACCGACGCAACTCCATATGTCGCTGCATCGGCCCTTCGCCCCGCGCCCGCGCTTCCTCGCGCCACCGATACAGTGACGCGAGTACCTTAGCCTCCAGGTCCCAGGGCGGGGATCCGGCCAGTGCACAAGCCGCCTCGTAGGAGATCGTGCGATACCCCCTGATGACTCTGACGGCCATCGCTCTCTGCGGCTTTCGCAGAACAGCGATGCTGCCAGCCGTCAGGTCAGTCGCCCAGATCGGGGCCCCATACAGGGCCATCGATCGCACGATCCCCACGTAGAGCCGCCTACAGGCAGCGCTCGGGCCCCCTAGATTGGGAAGCAGCGATGACAGCGCCCCAGCCGCGCCCAACAACTTGGGCGCCAGCCGCTGGAAGTGGGGGCCGAAATCCCACCGGCTGTCGAGCACCAATCCCAGGTACTTCATGGTTGACTCGACAGCGATTCGAGCCCCCCCGACGACGATGTGGGCATCGGGACCATGAAAGACCATGGCCTCCGACTTGTTGAGGGCCACCTCCAGGCCAAGGCGCCGTATGCGGCTCACCACCTGTGAGACCGCAGCCGTCGCCAGCAACGCTGCCTCCCTGTACGAACTCCCCCGGGCGGTGACCAGCGTATCATCCGCGTAACACGTCAGGTCTACGCCCGGTTGGAGTTCGCCCCTCAGCACCCAGTCGTACCCGATGTTCCACAGGAGTGGGCCCAAGACTGAGCCCTGTGGAACACCGCACGACATGCCGTGCTGGTTTTCGACGCCATCACGTCCCACGTAGGTGACACACCTCTCCGCCAAATAAGCCCCGACGATGCGGCGGAGGTAGGGAGGCACTCGATGATACCGCAGTGCCTCCCGAACACAACTCCAGGGCAGGGTGTTGAAGGCATTGGAAATGTCCAAGGACACGGCCAACATCACCCCACCCCGGGACACCGCTTCCTCCGCCAGGACTCTCACATGCGATATCGCGTGGATGGTGGAGCGCCCATGCCGAAAGCCGAACTGGCTTTCGTCCAGGTCCGGCCCCTCTCTGTACAAGTGGCTGACGAGGCGGGCAGCGATTATCCGCTCGAACAGCTTACCCACCTCGTCTAGCAGCACTATGGGCCGGTACGCGGACGGCGAGTCCGCAGGGCGCCCCGCCTTCCTGAGCAGGACCAGGCGACCATATTTCCACAGAGTGGGAAACTGGCCCCGCTCAAGGCACGCTGTGAAGAGTCCTCTCAGCCAGGGCTCTAGCTCCTTAAGAGCGAGGGCAAGCACGTTACCGTGAATTCCATCAGGCCCAGGAGCCACGTTCTTGGCCCGGAGCCGCATCAAGGCCGCCTCCATCTCTGCCTGTGTCACCTCTGGGACGCTGATGGCGTCCTCCTCTGTAGACTCTGCGGCCGTGGGCAAAGCCATCGGCGGCGGAATATGCTCCACTCTCGCCGGGCAGAGGGCTGCGACCACCTCCTCCAGCAGCTCGGGTTGGAGACTCTCCGTAACTGGAGGCGCGGCGGCTCGAAGTTTCCCTCGAACCGCTCGATAAGGACGCCCCCAAGGATCCCCGTCTAGAGTCTCAAACATCTCCTCCCTGGCTCGCTTCTTCGCCTCGCCGATGGCCAGCCGCAGAGTCTTCGTCGCCGCGCGGTACACCTCATACAGCGCGGCTTCTTCGTCAGGGACCCGACTACGTCTCCTCCGGTATCGGGTGTACTGGCGTCTGGCCGCTACGCACGCGACACGCAACTGTGCGATCTCGGCGGACCACCAGTACACCTGGCGCCTCGCTGACTGTGCGTGGACCCAGGGCATGGACGCGTCGCTGATTTGCGTCATCGCCCCGCGGAACCACAGCGCCTCCTCGACGTCGACGGGTCCGGTTGTTGCCGACTCCCGGATCCAGGCCTGGACAATGGTGGCCTCCTCGAGAAGTTCCCTGTCGATGCGCTTGCGCGCCCAGCGTGGACCGACCGTCCGCGGGGCCGGCGAATCGCGGCCGTCTGCAGTTTGGGTGGAGACGTCGAAACGGATATATCTGTGATCCGATAACGTCTCCACCTCCACGGCGACACGCCAGTCATGGACACGGCTTGCAACAGCAGGGCTTGCGAACGATACGTCCACTATTGAACCGCCCCGCTGTCGCACGCACGTGTAGACTGAGCCCCGGTTTAGGACGACCAAGCCAGTGGTGACTACCCACTCTTCCAGCACCTCACCCCTAGCATCGGTTACCGGAGATCCCCACGCCGAAGACTTGGCGTTGAGATCCCCTAGCAACAGCACAGGGCGAGGGTGGAGTTGGCCTACGACGGCGCCCAACTCGTCAAGGAAACTCTCGAAGTCGGCGAGACTCTTGTTGGGCGAAAAATACGCACCAACTATGCCAACGCCGTCCGCGAGGGCGGCCACCCAGCCGTGAACTCGGGACGGGCTGACTAGAGCCCCGCCAATGATGGCCACCAAACCGTCGAAGTCTCCAACCCAGTTATCCCTGGGTGGGACGAAATACGGCTCGGCGACCACAGCCACGTGAATCGACCACTCTGCCATGCTCTGGAGCAAGAGATCCTGAGCTCTGGCACAGTGGTTGATATTGCCTTGGAGGAAATGGTAGAGCGCCATTATGCGCAATCCATTCCCTCCTCTCCATTCCTAGGCCTAGGAGTCGGCCGAAGAGCAGCCAGACTGACGAGGGGGTAAAGAGCCCCCGGCAACCTTGGCCCTCCTTCTCCTCTTCTGCTGCTGCGCGGTTGCGCCACAAGCCTTTCCGCCCGCTCTGTGCCCAGCGGGCCTCCCTGCAGCTGTACAGAGGCTGCAGTTTGGCGCCACGGAGCACTGGGCCGCTTTGTGGCCGGGCTGACCGAGCGATAGCACTGCTCGCTGCGGTCTGTTTCGGCGGTGCATCGTGCCCTGACATGCCCAATGTCCAGGCAACGATAGCACCGCAATGCCCTGGGTTGCAGCAGCTTCACACGTGCTGAAACCCACCCCACCAACAGTCGCCCACCGTTAGCAACCTTGTTCGCCGCCGCACCGGGCACCGCACCCAAATCATGCCGAGCCCGGTAGCGTCGGCGCGAATCTCACCCGTCCGCACGTCTTCAGCCGGACATCCGCCGGCACGGGCGATGGCCGCTGCGACCTCAGCTGGGGTCGTCGAGTCATCCAGACCGTCGACACGTAGCTCAGCCGTCTTCATCGGCCTGGACACTCGGACGTCCTCTGGGTTCAGGACCTCCCGCAGCTTGGCGGCCAAAATGTCCGCCTTTTCTGCGCTTGAGGCACCCGACACCTCGAGCAGCCGCGCCCCCGTTATCGCTGGCCTCATTTTGAAGCCAGACGGTGTTCTAAGGTCGGGGAACGCGACTTTGGCCCTCGCCTCTGTCAGGACCGCCTTGTAGGAGACGCCCCTTTCGACGGCTCCGGGCTGCAGCGTAATTACTACAGCCGCGGAGCGTGGGGTTCTGACCCTAGGCGGTCCCGCAGCCTTATTTGGTGCCGGTTTCGGTGCTCCATTGGTGCCTGCGGCGCTGTCTTCTTCTTTCGACGGCGGCCCCTCTTGACCACCGTCGTCCAGGCTTCCGTGAGGGGGCCAAGTGGTGTCAGCACGGTCGCAGCCGCTGCCTGGGAAGTGGGTGCGGCCCTACCCTCAGCGGGCTTACTTGGCCCCTCCGTGGGCTTTGTGGCCCCCTTCCCGGCACTTCTCTGCTGAGCCACTGCCGGCTTAGCGGGCCCCTCCTGTCTCCGCTTATCCCCAGCGAGCGGTGGGCGGAGGGTTTCGGCTGGTAGTCTCCAGCCTGGGTGAGGTCCTCCAACTCGGATCGGAGACGGCCGTTCTCCTCCCACAACTTCGCCGTCTCCTCCGTAGTTGTGCGGCTACTGAGGACCTCAACCGCCTCCTGGATGCTGTCCACCGCGTCCTTTAGGGCACGCGTGAACGTGCCCTTCAGGTTGCCCGATTTAGTGGCAACCTTCAGGACGACATCCAGGCCCTCCGACACTTGGCGACTGAGCGCCACCGCCGATGCATCCGCCTTCCGAGCAGAGCGCCGCTCTCGGGCCTGTCGGGCCAACTCACTAACCTCTTCTACCGCGACAGCCCGTTGCTGAGCCCGCTTCGGCATTCACCTCCGCCTTGTTTGCCTCCAGCAGGGACGTGGTGGAGCCACCACTCTGGTCCGCACTCATGTGCCCGGGGTCACTGTGAACGCACACTGCAGGGGCAGGCGTGTCGGCCCGAGGCACGAAGCGACGCCGCACGTCGCGTTCCGTCACCCGAGCGGTAGCACCACTTGCCACCGCGCGACCCCGCCCTCTCCTCCCCGTTGATACTTTCGGAGCTGACAGGTTCTCCTCACTCGAGGAGAGACCCAACGACCCCGAGGCTTTGCTGCGCGGACGCTTCCTCCAACCTTTGGAGCTGCAACCGCGTGAGTCCTGGTCGGACAAATTGTCTGCAGGACCTGAGCCTCCTCGGCTCTTGTTGCCGTCGGTGACGGCAAGTGGATCTTGGTCGTCGTGTAAGGTAATCATCGTCGTTTTCCGTTGAGCATGCGTGTGGTTGTCATTGTTGTCCGAAGACATTGAAGGAAGACAGTTGTTGCCCACCCCAGATACGGAGGGCAGCCCGCCGAAGCGGGGTGGGACTCCCCGACCGCTGAGCAGTCGGGACCCACCTGGGGACGTTTTTCGCAAGTGCCTTTATTCATTTTTGTTGTTTTTCCTTTTAAAGGGTGAGGTCCCTTTACTCCTTCCTTCCCACTCTACGCCCACTCTCCTACCCTCTGTAAGCAGAGGGGGAAGTAGGCGTTAGAAGCCACCAGGCCCATCCAAGAGATGGACCTGCTGACCCATCTCTAGCCCGGTTCCCTTCACAAACCATCCAGGATGATCTGTGATTGGAACCGTGACCCTTCCTCTTGTGTTGAAATTAGCCGCCCACCCCAACTGTCCACCCAACGTGGGTGGGCAGTTGGAGCCGACGTTGCCCAGGGTGCGCCACGTGGAGGCTTTCAACTTGCACCCTGCCACCAAGTCCCTTTTTTTTTTTTTTTTTTTTTGTTTCGGGGTGGAAAATCCTCATTGGATGTCCTCCGCCCTGGGGGGCGAAGGGGTCTGTCAGACTTGTACTGACTAAAAACCACCCCGGTGTTCCGTCTCACACCTGCACCGGGGGTCGCGGGAACAACGATACTTCCGCAACCCCCGGCTAGTGCCGGCCCGCCTCTGCGGGCCACGATCTCGGGTTGGGGGGGGAGTGAGGTGTTGGCCTCCCCCCGCGACGTCTAAGAGGGGCGCGCGTGGAACACTACGCGCCACCACCTCGGGTCCTGATATCTGGGGGGCGACGGACGTCCCCGAGTCCGTCGCCCCTGGACCCATTTAGGGGGGCTGGAAGAGGGCGTTGTCCGCCCTCCGCCGACGCCCGGCGCGTCTTCTGCGGATCGGGTTAGCGGATGAAATCTCCCTCTCCCTCTCCGCAGCTTCCTTCTGCGAGACGACTGTTTCGCAGAAGGATACCACCGCGTCCCAGGACTCCTCGCTGCCGACCATAGACTCGACTACAGCCGGCAGCGACAGGTCACTGCCTACTTCAGAGATGAGGGCACGGCGTGGCTCCTCCCAAGCGGCACACTCTGCCAGCGTATGCCGCGCCGTGTCCTCCCGGCAGTCGACGCAGTGGTGACACCGGGCGTCCGGCTCCCTGTTTATGCGACACAGGTACTTCCCGAAGCAACCATGCCCCGAGAGCACCTGCGTCACCCGAAACGACAGGGAGCCGTGCCTCCTCCCGAGCCAGCGCTCGAGCACTGGCCGGACCGCCTCGATGGTAATGAGGCCGGCGGTAGGTCGTGAAAGCCTGTCCCGCCATTCCGCCACCAGGACCTCGCGAAGCTGAGACTGACGCAACTCCATATGTTGCTGCATCAGTCCTTCGCCCCGCGCCCGCGCTTCCTCGCGCCACCGATGCAATGACGCGAGTACCTTCGCCTCCAGGTCCCAGGGCGGGGATCCGGCCAATGCACAAGCCGCCTCGTACGAGATCGTGCGATACCCCCTGATGACTCTGACGGCCATCGCTCTCTGCGGCTTTCGCAAAACAGCGATGCTGCCGGCCGTCAGGTCAGCCGCCCAGATCGGGGCCCCATACAGGGCCATCGATCGCACGATCCCCACGTAGAGCCGCCTACAGGCAGCGCTCGGGCCCCCCAGATTGGGAAGCAGCGTTGACAGCGCCCCAGCCGCGCCCAGCAACTTGGGCGCCAGCCGTCGAAAGTGGGGGCCGAAATCCCACCGGCTGTCGAGCACCAATTCCCGGTACTTCATGGTTGACTCGACAGCGATTCGAGCCCCCCCGACGACGATGTGGGCATCGGGCGGTGGCGCCCGCCGGGGGCCATGAAAGACAATGGCCTCCGACTTGTTGAGGGCCACCTCCAGGCCAAGGCGCCGTATGCGGCTCACCACCTGTGAGACCGCAGCCGTCGCCAGCAACGCTGCCTCCCTGTACGAACTCCCCCGGGCGGTGACCAGCGTATCGTCCGCGTAACACGTCAGGTCTACGCCCGGTTGGAGTTCGCCCCTCAGCACCCAGTCGTACCCGATGTTCCACAGGGGCGGGCCCAAGACCGAGCCCTGTGGAACACCGCACGACATGCGGTGCTGGTTTTCGACGCCATCACGTCCCACGTAGGTGACACACCTCTCCGCCAAATAAGCCCCGACGATGCGGCGGAGGTAGGGAGGCACTCGATGATACCGCAGTGCCTCCCGAACACAACTCCAGGGCAGGGTGTTGAAGGCGTTGGAAATGTCCAAGGACACCGCCAACATCACCCCACCCCGGGACACCGCTTCCTCCGCCAGGACTCTCACCTGCGATATCGCGTGAATGGTGGAGCGCCCATGCCGAAAGCCGAACTGGCTTTCGTCAAGGTCCGGCCCCTCTCTGTATAAGTGGCTGACGAGGCGGGCAGCGATTATCCGCTCGAACAGCTTACCCACCTCGTCTAGCAGCACTATGGGCCGGTACGCGGACGGCGAGTCCGCAGGGCGCCCCGCCTTCCTGAGCAGGACCAGACGACCAGATTTCCACAGAGTAGGAAACTGGCCCCGCTCAAGGCACGCTGTGAAGAGTCCTCTCAGCCAGGGCTCTAGCTCCTTCAGTGCGAGGGCTAGCACATGGCCGTGGATTCCGTCGGGCCCCGGAGCCACGTTCTTGGCCCGGAGCCGCATCACGGCCGCCCCCATCTCTGCCTGTGTCACCTCTGGGACGCTGATGGCGTCCTCCTCTGTAGACTCTGCGGCCGTGGGCAAAGCCATCGGCGGCGGGATATGCTCCGCTCTCGCCGGGAAGAGGGCTGCGACTACCTCCTCCAGCAGCTCGGGTTGGAGACTCATCGTAAGTGGAGGCGCGGCGGCTCGAAGTTTTCCTCGAACCGCTCGATAAGGGCGCCCCCAAGGATCCCCGTCTAGAGTCTCCAACATCTCCTCCCTGGCTCGCTTCTTCGCATCGCCGATAGCCAGCCGCAGAGTCTCCGTCGCCGCGCGGTACACCTCATAAAGCGCGGCTTCTTCGTCAGGGACCCGACGACGTCTCCTCCGGTATCGGGTGTACTGGCGTCTGGCCGCTACGCACGCGACACGGAACTGTGCGATCTCGGCGGACCACCAGTACACCTGGCGCCTCGCTGACTGTGCGTGGACCCGGGGCATGGACGCGTCGCTGATTAGCGTCATCGCCCCGCGGAACCACAGCGCCTCCTGTTCGACGTCGACGGGTCCGGTTGTTGCCGACTCCCGGATCCAGGCCTGGACAATGGTGCCACCAAGTCCCTAAGCCAACCTCCAACGTGACTCACTAAGAGCAACATACTCAGCCTCAGTACTTGATATACTAACACGTGTTTGTTTTCTGCATTCCCAGGAGATGGTGTTTCCCCCATACTTGAAAACAAACCCTGAAAATGACTTTCGGTCTCGTACGTCACCACCCCAGTCCGCGTCTACAAACCCCTCAACCTTAGCATGACCCGACCTACTAAACACAAGGCTAACGCTTTGAGTCCCCTTAAGATATCTCAATAAACGTTTCGCTGTCCTCCAGTGTTCCATAGTATGACACGTATTAAACTGGCTTAAGTACGAAACTGCATACGTAATGTCCGGCCGTGTAAATACACTCAGATACATAAGAGAACCTATCAATTCCCTATATGGAACAGTACCTTCATCTAACACAATCGTATCAGTAAACTTAACATTTGGGTCCAAAGGAGTCTGGACTGGTTTGCATTCCGACATACCGAAACTGTCGAGCAAGCGCTCAACATACCGCGCTTGACAAAGCTTAAGAGTTTTATTCGTCCTGTCACGCTCTACCGCGACCCCGAGAATATGCCGCACCGCACCCAAATGTTTAATCTTAAACAGTTTTCGCAAACTCTCTTTCAGCTCTTCAGCCATGCGTGCATCATTGTAACAGACAATGAAATCGTCCACGTATAAAGCAATGTAAATAACCGACTTACCATTTCGTATGTAGAAAATACATTGTTCAAGTTGGCATTGAACAAAATCTATCGACTTACTAATCGATCTAACTTATTCCGCTTAAAGTCATCAATATGTACATAGGCCTCGTAACCGAAAACCCGCAAGTGGTCATACTTTACCCTATTACTCGACCAAACCTCCTCGGGCGTCTTGCCACCTAATTTACTAGACGGCGACCGATTAATGAGGTACCCGGCAGTGTTAGCCGCCTCAGCCCACAACTTGTGATCCAAACCCGCGTGATATAACATACAACGTACCCGTTCCAAAAGAGTTCTGTTTAACCTCTCCGCCGCACCATTCATTTGGGGCGAATACGGAAGAGTGACCTGATGCACAATACCCTTCTGTCTGAAGAATGCGCTCAGCTCTTTGTTTACGTACTCCGTACCGTTATCACTGCGTATAGCCTTTACCTTGGATTCACATTGATTTTCCACGAGCCTAACAAAGTCTTTGGTGACACTAGCTACTTCGCTCTTATTCTTCAAGAAGTACAAGAATACTTTCCGCGAGTGGTCATCTAGAAACGTTAAAATGTACTGCTTACCTGAGTGGGACGCAACAGGAATCGAACACAAGTCCGTGTGCACCAGATCCAAGCACTTAGCCGCTACATCACGCCCAGATTTCTTGAACGGAAACCTTATTTGTTTTCCAAGAATGCAAATATCGCAATTATTTGCAATTTCTGTATTCTGAAAATCAATAACGTGTGACAGTGACTTCAAGCTGTCATAACTTAAATGACCCAATCTATGGTACCAAGACTCCTTTGAAACCTCTTTATTTACACTACATAAAGCTACCGCGTTAGTATGCAGTTTATATACCCCGCCAACAGACCTAACACTAGCTATACAAGATTTATTTTTAAAAATCTTACAAGTAGACTCAATAAATTCCACTCTAAACCCTTTAACCGTTAAACAATTCACAGAAAGTAAATTTACACTCAGTCCCGGAACGTACATCACTTCTTTAAGAGTCAAATCATAATTGCTGAGTTGTAAACACACGTTACCGATACCCACGCATTTCAAAGTCTGTCCACTCGCCACATTTACATCTACACTTTTTGTAGTAAAATCATGTAACCAGTCTCGCTGTCCCGTCATGTGACTCGATGCACCCGAGTCTACGTACCACGTGTCAGCCAAGAACCGAGACGCGACCATTGCCGCCGCTTTCTGGGTACACTCCTTCTTAACGTGACCAGACTTTCCACAGTTCCAACACCTCGGCTTCTTTTCTTTGCGTCTCTTACCAGACTTATTCGCCGACTTATCAGCAATCAGGCAATCTCCACCATTGCAATTGTCAGACCACTTTGTATCCTGAAGCAATTTAGCCTTCACAAAATCACTGGTCAGGTTGCTCACACTACTCTCCAAGGCCATGATCATTGGATCAAACCTAGAAGGTAATCCCTGAAGAATAATCGCCGCCAGGAACTCATCGTCAATCGGTTTATTTACAGCCGCCAACTGTTGCGACAGCGACAAACATTCGCTAACATATTTATCCATATCGCCACCTAAGTCGTCCAACTTTACGGAACACAGCATCCGCAAAAGTTTTAATCTCCTGCCTATGCCCTTATCGTCGTACGCTTTCTCTAGGCTCAGCCAGGCATCCTTACTCGTATTTGCAGTCATCACGTGGGACACGCACGAAGCGTCCACTGACAGGCAGATCTTAGCCAACGCCCTTTCGTCCTTACGCCGTTTCAGTTCTGTACTGGACTTATCGTCCTCCGGATACCCGTCGATCGAACACCAAAGGTCGTCATGGATAAGCAGGTTTCTCATATTAAACTTCCAAAGGAGATAATTCTCTCGCCCCCTCAATCGTTCTATAGAAAAACCACTCACGCTTCCGCCTCCTGCAGACATGGATACCATCTCTCGTTCGCTCATTGTATCTTAATACAATTCTTCTTCTTTAAGCGTTCTGGGCCCATAACCCTTGTTAACTTCTCGTAGAGGGTTTTCCGCGAATGCAATCAAAGAATTGAAGAACTTGTACACCGGATATATTGTAAAATAAAATCACATAGAAAATACATGAGCGCAGCCATCAGGCGATCACATTAGCGAATACAAAAGTCATTCTCCATTCAAAACCTATGACAGAAGTATAGAATAAAGAACCATGAATCAAACAGTGACTGCACAAAGAAGGTCAACATTCAACACTTTTCATCAGCTTGTGGAAACTTATACACACACTTCATGGACATATATATCTTCTCCCTTTCTAGTAAAAAGTTTAAATATCTGGCTATAAATATTTTATCTCCATAATCTTGATATATTAACGCGATGAACGATACTCTTCCGTTTCCTATTTGTTCATATATTAATCCATGGACAATGGTGTGGGTTATATGTTTGCCAATTTATTATGTACTCATAGTTTTATTTAAACTTTAACATGCAACTGTTTTTTGTCCCTAATAAATAAATAAATAATATGAAAATAATGCCCATGAAAGTAACGTTCAGCGCAAGTTTCAATCCTCAGAATTAGTTAATTGTAGTCAAAACGTCACGGGCCACATTTACACGTTCGTCCATCAAAGCCTCTTTTACTGGCCGCTGCAGTAATGTACTATATTGTCCACGGATTTGGAGACACGACACGTGACATTTGCCAATCCGCACTAGACACGAGTGCTGGATTACAGGCCACTGCCTCTCACAGAGAAGAGGCGTGTATCCCAGCAGTGGGAACAATATAATAGGCTGATTATGCATAAGCATGTGCTAACATATATGAAGTAAAAATAAAATACAACAACCTAAATCAAAATAACCATTAATCTAATCTTACAAAGGAGCTGTATAATTAACTACCCTACTGTTTATTTTAGAAAAAAATATCAACACAATTTGTCATGAAAACAGACATCCTGTTGTAAGACATCTTTTTCTCCTTACTCACCAGCCAGCTCAGGGGTAGGTATTCTGGATGAGACAATTGCAGGGATGACTTCGCATGAGGGTCGATAGAAGTAAAAGTCTTTATATTTGGTCAACAATTTTATTTATTCCCTGGCATCACTACTGCATCACAATTTTATATGTATCACACTTACTTGTGGATGGTATATAAACTACCCTTTTAAACTTAGCTTCAGATATGTGATATCACAACCAGCATCATTCCCTATGTGCCGATTGCATCACGTATTTCACCAGCCGAAGTATCATGGGTGTCCGGAGCCTGTTGTTAAATGCTGTGTTGCTTTTCTCAATGCATGTAGTTGACCATGTTTATTTTATTAATAAATATTTTAATTAATCCTAAGAAGCCCTGTCGATGGGAGAAAATGCGGTATTAGCATCATACGAGCACATGTCTCACAAGCATGAAAATATAGTTCAATTCCACAAATACTCACAGCGCTTGCTGGCACATTATTACTTTAAATTTAGGGCTAATTCCCTGTCTCGTCCGAGTCATTTTAATTTATCTCAGTTTCCTTTTCACCAAGATCAGATTTTTTATTGCCTGTTCGGTATCCATTCGTAATGAAAAAGAAATGTCATTCTCGTCGGCCATAGACATTGAGAATTTTATTGACCCATAGAGATGTCATGTCTATATCTTCTTTAAATAATTATGTATACCAGAAATTAATAGGCTAGACATGTAGGAGATTGTGTGCTTGTTGAATTATATTAATGCACACAATATTTAACGGGTTTCGTAAAGAATTTACAATAATTCCGTCCCGATCTCAGCGCCATCTAGTCCCAAAGTGCCTCCACCACCTAGTGACACACCTAGGTGAAAAGGTACACTTGAGACACCAGATGTCGCCGGGAGTCGTCGCGGAAATATATTTGTTACAGTACATCTCACCCCGGTTAAAAAAATTGATTTACAATTTTTTTCTTTAATATAACATATTTCCATGCATATAGTGAATCTAGCTTGCTCCCTAACAGAAATTGAGGCAGTCCAAGAAAATCTTATTCATATGAGAACTACCTAGATTAAGTTTTATATAAAAAAAAAAACTAATAGTTTAAAAAAATATAGTTCAAAACTTATTTATCAAGTTTTTAAGTTTCTAATTATGTACAAAATGTACTAAATATTAGAACATTAGTAATAGTCAAATAACTAGCAGATAAAAACTTTGATTGTTCTTATCTAAGACTAATACGACATACTCAGTTATTGTCCCAAAACAGATATCAATGAAAAGCATCTATGTATCAAAACACAATCGCCAAGTAGTCAGTTTAAATGCTAGTTATGCCATTAACTAAGTTTATTTAAGTTAATGTTTAATTCATCAAACATTTAAGTATGTTAAATGTTTAAGAGTCAGGTTACACTCAAAAGAGATTTAACCCTTTATTATTTTTAAGTTTAGACCAATAACTGATCAAGTTAAGTTTTATAAACAACAGAAACACTGCTTTTTTAAATCGGCAAGTGTTATAAGTATCAAGTTGTTCAAATGTATATAAGTAAATGTAGACAAGTACTAAATCAAGTTAAGATTCGCAACAGAAAGTAACATTGCCTTTTAAATCAGCAAATGTTCCATTAAGTACCCATTCATTGTATAGATATAGGATAACCTAATCAAGTTAAGATTCGCAACGAAAAGTAAACCCGCCTTTTTAAATCAGCAAGGGTTACATTGAGCACCTATCCGTTGTATAGATGTAGGTAAATGTCTACTTTAGTTAAGTTTTATAATTCAGAATACTACTAAGTTTTTGCATCATTGTGTTTCCTTTCATCCATCCATATACATACCCAGTTATTAAATTAACGCCGACTTAGAAAAAAAAAATCCTTATACCCTACCAGCATTCATTCATCCCTTTCTTAATTAAATATTTGCACCTCCATTATTGAATTATGTGTAAATATTTTAACACAACAATGATTATAACTAGAGAATCTTCATATTTTACATTAATGTATTTAAATCAATTGAGGACCATTGTTGACATGGACACTTATAGGCTTTCTGTGTACAAGAAACACTATTCACGATAGCATTGTTTGTTGTAATCCGTATAGGAAACAACATAACATATCTACCATAGTAATCAGGGTATAATAAATACCACATTGTGTTACTTTTAGTTGACACAGGAAAAAAAGACCTAATAAGTTTAAGTATTGTTCACATGTACAAATTTAGGTAATTTTGTGTACAAGAAACACTAGTAATTCAATCAAAGTACTGCTTGTTGCATTCCGTATAGGAAGAAATCAACATAACAATTAGAATATACTATAAAATTGTGCTTCTTCTAGTTGACACAGTAAAAACATCCTAATAAGTCACTACAAATTGTTTATTTTAAGATTGGGCGCCAGTGGGATCATAATTAAATAGTTATTATAGATGTCCCACATTTTCTTTTGGCATTAATATCTTCCAAAAGAATTTAACAATTAAGTTATATTTATTTTTAGTATAAATAATTAAGTATGAAACTAATTATTATTAGAGAAATTCTCATTAAGTAAATTAAAGCGAGCTACGATACGTATGATTGTAAAAGTACCTCCTGAATTTAACTCTTTATTTAAATGAACAGCTCAGCAACAGGTTTCCGAACACCAGTGTACCTCATCAGATAACAACATATGTGCGGGATAATCCATCTCCTTGATGCTTCCACTATGATTCAACTACACAGGGAACGATACTGCTTGCAGACCACATCACCAGTTGCTTTATGATCTGTTGAAATATAATAACATTTTAAGTATATGAACTAATTCTTCTTTATGAAGATAGTCAAATAAAATTGCAAAAGCATGCTGAACAAAAAACACTTTTTGTTCTAAATATACAAAACTAATTATCAGTTAAACAAAACATTCACTGGTGGAAAGGTATATAGTTTATAATTAACATGTGACTATAACCCCACTTTTAAATTTATATATAATGTTAAAGTTTTGTTTTTTTTTTAGTTTAGTTTTAAGTAATGAACAAAAACATAAATGTTGAACAAAAACTATTGTTTGTTCCATGTATATATTTAAACCTAATTAACAGTTATAATAACTATGTTAAATTAGAGTGTTTTATATTCAATTTAACAAAACATTTATCAGTGAAATGGTTTATAGTTTTTAAATAAAACATGTGACTATAACCGCACTTTTAAATTTTATATAAAGTTAATGTTTTGTTATTTTAAGTTTTTAAATTAAGCAATCATGAAGTTAACCTATAGTTTGGTTAAATCCTTATGTATTTAAGTTATAACTATTAGACACAAAATAAGTAATCAAGAGTATTACAATCAAACTACATGCGACACATTGGTCGTACAAATTGCAAGTTTGTTAAGTACTTCTATCAAGCTTCATGCGACACGTTGGGCGTACAATTGTAAGATAACTTTTTCTTACTCACCAGCCAGCTCAGGGGTAGGTATTCTGGATGAGACAATTGCAGGGATGACTTCGCATGAGGGTCGATAGAAGTAAAAGTCTTTATATTTGGTCAACTATTTTATTAATTCCCAGACATCACTACTGCATCACAATTTTATATGTATCACACTTACTTGTGGATGGTATATAAACTACCCTTTTAAACTTAGCTTCAGATATGTGATATCACAACCAGCATCATTCCCTATGTGCCGATTGCATCACGTATTTCACCAGCCGAAGTATCATGGGTGTCCGGAGCCTGTTGTAAAATGCTGTGTTGCTTTTCTCAATGTATGTAGTTGACCATGTTTATTTTATTATTAAATATTTTAATTAATCCTAAGAAGCCCTGTCGATGGGAGAAAATGCGGTATTAGCATCATACGAGCACATGTCTCACAAGCATGAAAATAAAGTTCAATTCCACAAATACTCACAGCGCTTGCTGGCACATTATTACTTTAAATTTAGGGCTAATTCCCTGTCTCGTCCGAGTCATTTTAATTTATCTCAGTTTCCTTTTCACCAAGATCAGATTTTTTTATTGCCTGTTCGGTATCCATTCGTAATGAAAAAGAAATGTCATTCTCGTCGGCCATAGACATTGAGAATTTTATTGACCCATAGAGATGTCATGTCTATATCTTCTTTAAATAATTATGTATACCAGAAATTAATAGGCTAGACATGTAGGAGATTGTGTGCTTGTTGAATTATATTAATGCACACAATATTTAACGGGTTTCGTAAAGAATTTACAATCATTCCGTCCCGATCTCAGCGCCATCTAGTCCCAAAGTGCCTCCACCACCTAGTGACACACCTAGGTGAAAAGGTACACTTGAGACACCAGATGTCGCCGGGAGTCGTCGCGGAAATATATTTGTTACACTGTTATTCTTTAATTTCACACACCGGGATAAAAAAGTAATATCTAACTAAGTGAACAATGCAGCAAAAACAGTACCTACAAATTTATTGTTCATATTTAAACAAACGTAGCCAAAGTTGCCAAGAGAAAATGGATTAACTAATACTAAGTAATAATAAATAACCAGTCTGTAATTGCCCGTCTGGAAAAGGCCTTTTCTTATACAGACAAGAAGAAAAGAAAGAAGAAGAAGATAGAATGAAAAGTTTTTATTCGCCACAAAAACGGCAAAAGCACGGCGAAAAGGCACGAGCAAGAGCATTAATCACTACGCTTCCTCATGGCGGTGCTTCTACTGCTGATAGACACTGTATAGCCTTTACCGCTGGTTCTAGAAGCATACAATTCTTCACAAGAGTTCAAAGGACCGATTTTTGAAAATTCATCCAAAAATGGAAAAAAATACGAATTTCCATTCAATGTCAATGTCCCAAGTTTTCCCATCCCACTTTCGTTTTGCATATTGGTAATACTATCGCGCACACGAATTGTATCTCTCTCACAGAGAGGATGCCTGTGTCCCAGCAGTGGGAACATTATAAGGCTGATGATGGTGTTGATGACACGACTTGTATAAATATAATTAGGTATCTACCTTAGGTGAACCACGGTGCTAAACTATGGAAGCAAATAAAAGTTATAGGTAAACGGTTGAAGAGTTTTGAAGGACATGATATCATAAGTACCTACTCTAAAATAGATCTATCACCCTTTCTACCGAAACCCAAACATACTTGAAAGTTGATGGGGTTTGAAACTTTATTCATTACTGTAATTAATGTCACTACATGCCTATTAATTTATATTTAGTTATATCCCTCAAACACCCTGTCCGAATACAAAGCGGTTCACATAATAGGCACAAAAAAGGTATACAGAAGGACCACTCCCGTCATTCTCTAAAATTGTTACATAAACTTGACAGATTCACTAGAGTTGCTACTGTGTAAATTCTGAATTTTAAAAATGAGAAGGTAATATCAGTTTGCAAACATAAATACCTCAATTCGTTTACAAATACATCATATCATGCTTACATTCCTTAGGGGGTAGACAGAGCATCAAATATCCATTAAAGAACACGACGCCACATACGAAGAGATTGGAGAGTAAAAAGACGTTACAATGTTGTAATAATGATCTCACCATAAACATAAAAATATGAAAAGGCACCAAGCTCGACAAAAACATAAATTTGTTGAAACCCCTGGCAAAAGCGAATGAGTCACGATTATGCGTAGAACGTTCGTCCGTATATTCGTTTGACCAAATAATGTTTGATCAAAAGATCGCACTTGGCTAAGTTTATTATAAGAAAAATATTTTCATTTATGAATTTATCCGCCTAAATTAATAAAAACAAATGACAAAGCGGGTTCCATTTTTTAAATTATGGTTCTACCCACACCAAAGAAAACTTGATTGCTCTTTCTTAATAAATGTTATTCACCTCTGCGTCTTGATATCAATAGGGTTGCCTCGGTAATTCGTCTCCATTTCGTCTGATGACCCTACACAAAAGTTCTGTTGACAAGATATCGACCACCGTTGCCAGATTATTAGATCATCTAATCTGGGATATTGGTCAAGATCCGGTTAAAAATGGCTCCTATTAAGATTGAGCTGATCCGTTTCTGTAAACTTTTTTTTAAATATAGAACGTTGCTTTCCACACTAGGAATTTCTCATGTAACAATTAAACTAACATACACAAAAAACCAGAGCTGGAAAAACTACATGCAGGCCATATAAATAATTGTTCCTCGCGAGAATCGAACCCGTGACAAACAGCGCAGCAGCCAATTAGTCAGCTATTGTGCCAACCGTATCGTCATTACTTATTTCCATTGAAAATATAAAAAGCTAAAAAGGGATTAAGACCTCGGTCTCGAATTTTGCGGGCGGCGGAGCGGCAGCGGCGGCAGCGCGGGAGAGCTCCCGCCGCGCCGCTCCCGCGCCGCTCCCGCGCCGCTGTTTTCGAGACCCGGTCCATTTGACGATACGCATAAGATCCTGCCGCTCCCGCTCCGCTGCCGCCGCCGCCCCGCTGCCCGCGGAATTCGAGACCGAGGCCTGAGTACCACCAACTTCCAAATATGGAGCGACTTTTAATTCATTGGCAATATTTGAGTTGATAAAATTACTCATGAATTCGATTTACTTCTACTGTGAGACCAAATCTGGAGTACGAAATGAAAAAAGTTTTATTAAAAATATGGATGGAAAGGGAGAGAAATTCCAAAGTAAGATGGAACGACAGTGTAAGGAGTGATATGAAAGAAAAGAGAATCAGTATAGTATGACGATTGGTAGGACGGTAAGAAGAAAATATAAGACAAAGGAAGAAAGACGATGATGTGATTAGGGAACGGGTACGAACACGTGCACGTGCGTACGTGCATTGTACTGTGTGTACATTAATTATTAAATAAGTAACCTTACTAAGTGACCCGTTTATGGAGGGAAGGGGTCTTCAAAATACCATGCTTGGTCACAGAGGCGAGGTGGGTTTATGTTTCCGTCACGTAATCAATATCCTTAGGTATATTCAATTTTTTGGAATTACTACGTAAAAACTATAGAGGGAGGAAGGGAATGGGGGGAGGATAAAAAAATTGAAAATAATGTGTCACGTAGTATGGGGTACGTTCCCTAAGTCAATGGTCTTAGGTTAAAAGGGTCTCTAATATAGATACTTCCTCCACATGTATTATGCGCACAGCAAAAGTGTGGCATTCTCTGCCAGCACGTGTTCCCTTTCCCAACTTCTTCTTCTTCTTAGCGTGTGAATGGCAAATACAATTGTTCAATATTATGTTTAGCCATACCAACTGTAACCTGTCAACGCAAGAGTGAACAAGCATCTTCTGGGCTCGCTCGCTTCAAATCGCTTTCAATCAGGCGACTACCAAAGTAATGGGCACGTTGTTGTTCGTTAGGTATTTAAAAAAAAAGCGCTGCTAGTTTGTGTCAGCAGAGGGTTTTGTCTTTTCGTTTTGCCGGAGTTGATTTGTAAGTTGAGTATGGTTCATTTATTTTCTTTGTTCTGAGGCGTAAAGCTTGGCTTGTCAACAAAATGAGGGCACTATATTTTTTTAAACAATTTTAAATAGAAAATATATAATTCTTTGATTAGTGTCACAGACACAACGCGCTATATTCCCACGCAGATCATTGCCCTAGGATGTCACTGCCAGTGTACGTGATGTACGAGTATGTCTAAAGCCGCCTACGATCTAGGAGAAATTATATAAAATATCTAACAGATACATTTCATAGGAAGATCAGCCCAAGGTCTACTCAATTTAGATTCAAACTTCTATAACAATCGACCACCTTATATGTCGATATTGCATTGAAGTTTTTAGATATCTTTACAGTCGCACAGATACACTCACGGCCGATAAAATATGTACTGCGGTGTAGTTACCTTATCTGGATGTATTGAAAATCTTAAACGTAGAAGAGGTACGGTTCTATTTTAAATAGTGGTTAGTGTTCCATTGAAAAATGTATGCCGAGATATTCAGACTTTAATTGTTGGTGACCCACGTTGCATGTTACCAAGTGTAGAATGGAAAACGAATAGTTTTTTAGGTAGAGATGATTTAGGAGAGATGACCCTGCTGTCTTCTGACGGTGCTTTGACCTCAAAGGATCTCTATGATTTCACATATATTCCAGTTGCGTAGATAGTTGAGAAATAAAACTACACCAATTGTATTCCACTAGGAATTAATTTGCAAATAATATTAACAGCCGCTGAATTTCACTCGAATAAAGTCCGCCAAAAAATCCGCAAACCTCCACCCTACGTTTAGTATTACCAGGCCCAAACATTTAAAAGTACTACTCTTACTCAGTATTAATGATAATTTAAAAAATACAACGAATTGATTAAATATAGGGACTGTAGAAATATTTATATACTTTTCTAGAAATATTTAAATAAGTGTCAAAGTCTATGAATTGTTCGTTTTGGTATAACATAAAAAGAAACATATAAAATTTTCTACCATTTCTACCAAACCCAATGATTAGTTGTGCTAGCAATAGGTCAGACAAGGACACACTACCAGCGGAAAACCTCTCGCCAGGACCGCTTTTGGTTAGCTACCGCTTATAAGGAAATAGCTAACCTAGGTGTAAGATGATAGATTTCATTTTAGCTAGACAAAAATTTTGGTACACAGTCTAGTAGTAAGAAGTATAAGGTCTTTGTATTTAGCGGCCAAATAAATTACGTAGAAAACTCATATCTCTCGTGTAATTTAAAAATAGAACGCTCTTTTACTCCGAAACATGGCAACCAAGGAGGTAACCAGAGGTTTTATTTAAATTTCGAACTGGATTGCAAATAGAAACCTGTTTATTGAAAAGATAACGGAAAACTAACACGAAATTAATTATTGTTGTTCGTAATTGATTTAATATAAGAATAGGTTCACAGAAAAAGTTCTAGATGCTACTTAGTTTTAATTTCCACGCATTATTTGAGAAAAGCACTATACTAGGCCACAACTAGGCATTGATGGACTTACGCATGAGTGCCTCGGCTTCGCCTCGGCTCACATTTACACGTTCGTGCACTACGCAAAATAAATCAAGCATTTTGGTGTCAGAAAAAAGTTGAAATGGAACATTTTTTTCAGTCACATTGTCACGCACAATCTGTTTACCGTCGTAACTACCTAAATTAACCGGGCAACGTACGTCAGCATTCACCGGTAGGTTAACGACGGAGGTGCAATCGCCGAAATATACCGTTTGGCGTAAGGCACTTGTCCCACCGCCCGCCGACGAATAAGCGATTAGCTATCGACTATTTTCTCGGCAAAGAAACGGACAAAAGATATAGATCCCGTGTCAATAAAAGATATACATTTATTCATAGTTGATCGTTGGCTATTCACAATACAGACGAGTACCCTCTCACCATAGACTATTTATATAATAAACTAGAATGGATAACGAGTGGACGGGAATGTGGGAGAAGGCTATGCTCGCAGCAACTCTCGACGCAATCGCATAATACAGCAGCGTTCAGAGGCAGCTTTCGTTATGCGGCTTCCAAAGTTTGGAATAATATTCCACCACCGATCAGAACAGGCAACACTATGGACACATTTAGGAGACGATTACGGCAGTATCTGGTGGAAGCGCAGCGTAAGCTGGATATGGTCGCACTGAATGCCTCAATAATATAACGCACTAGCCTACCTACCCACACCTCGTTTATTGTCTGACTCGCCTTATTTATCTTATGTTTGGTACACGTATTTATTTTTTATTATTTGTAATATACACATACTATACACCTATTTTTTATCTTTTATATAAGTAAGTATTTGTTTCACATACACATTTAGTTAATAAAACTGCGTTACGTCCGTCACGTCATCGGTCACAGGTCCAGTTGAAAACCAGCGTCGGGCACTAGTTGCCCGACATTATGCTGAACTGGTCCTATTTGGCGCAGCCGTGGGACACACAATGTTACTAATATATTGTTTTCGTTTTTTATATTATTGTTGTTTAGTCTAAGTTATCTTTTTTTTTTTTATGTGTGTGTTGTGTGCTCTGGCTTGTGTCAAATAAATGTGTTTTCTTTCTTTAATGTGTTTTCTTTCATAGTTTTGTGGCAACAACAAGAGCTATCAAAGTTATACTCGCTCAACGATGCTCGCTTGCTCGCTTGGCGGTCAAACTCACGCCAAGAGACAAACCAGCGGTCTTTTCTACCTACAGTTTGGCCGCCTCGAGTAAATGGTTCTAGCAGACAAGAACACTCGCTTATACCTGAACGACAAAACTATCGAAACTACACACTCGCTTCTTGCTGCTCGCCAACTCGTTTTTAGTTTCTAGCTTCACTCCCTACTCGCTGATCGTCGGTGGTGCCTAAAGCCCAATTTATTAGTACTACATTCTATGTCACTTAAACATTTCCTTATCGGGAAGGAAAAATAGCAACAGTCGAAACAATGGGCAATGGGAAGAAGATCCCTTTAATTAAATTTATTTTAACGTACATGACAATTTTTTTTTAATTCAGCCACGGCAACACCATTTGGTGGGAGCCATCCGAGAATCCTCATCAGTGTTTGTTGTTTTGCTGGGCACGACCTGAGTGCGAAGTCTATTTAGAGTTTTCCAAGTCAACCAAGGCAGCGCTCGCCCATGTAGAAGGTTCTTCAATGACTCGATGAAATTGTCACGAGGCAAGAGCTTTTCTCTCCAAAAATCGCATCTCGCCGAAGAGAAGTAGCCATCAGATAGACCCACGTAACCAGGAAAGATTTGCCAACTTTTTAGTCACTGGGACACTGAGCTGTAAAAAGTCCTGAGATTTCCCGGGGGCACGATGCTGATAACTGGATAATAAAAATGGATCTAATTATCTAAACTAATCTCAGTCAAACTAATATAATAAAGAAGTAAAGTTGACAAGAAAAATGTTTACTTGTCCAAGTACATTTTATAAGTTGGTCGAATATTACTCGTAAACTTGGGTTATTGGACGATTCACACGAATTTAACTTCCCCGAAACGTGCGAATCGACCACTCCAAAATTATGAAGTAGGCAATTGGCACACATTTTTTTAGAGAATAAAAAAATAAAAAAGTACGGTCGTGCTAACCTGTCTCGGAAATAATAGGAAGAATTAATCGAAGTGAATAGATATTTTACTAGAAACTAGGCAAACAATTCATTAAATAAGTAATTATCACTTAAAACGTGGAGATATGCACGTTAGATATGATAAACAGGCGACAAAACAATAAGAGGGAGACAACAATATATGCTATTAAAAAAAAAAAAAAGGCTCTATACGCTATCAGCTCATTCCGGTACCGGTAAAGACTAACTTAAGTACCAGCCCCCCCCCCTAGCCAACTAACAAACGTTTTGTATCGAATCTCTTTATACAATCGTCTTCTATTTGTATGGTCTGACCACGTGAATTAACGTTCATATGTGTCGTTCCCCTACATAGTAGTAGTTATTTTTTACCGGTAATGATTCCAACCCCGCAAGTACAAGACTTCTTCATGATTCTCGCCTCCTGTTGGTTAGGGTTTAAATGCTTATAATGTCAACACCTACCTAAAAATTTTATATTTTTATCATACTATTAAACTCTCTACTGAATTTAATCGAATCCATGATTTTGATGTCCTAAAAAATTAACGTCCCAACACTATTAAGTACCTAATGATCCGTAAATATCGTTTAATTTTGTGCAATAAAATTGCGAAAAATATCGATGGGTACCGTATGTGGCATACATCAGGTGGCATTCAATCAGTTTATGATCAAGTGGGTGCCCAATGTGGAATATGTCCTCATATCGTATAGTAGTTATTATATTAAATAAAGTTTCTATTAATTTGTGTCTCTTTTCATATCAATAACAATATTTAACCCTTAATACTTCTGTACTTGAGTGTACTTTATCTTAACGGTATTGCATAAAAAACAATGTGTGAGGCAATTGCCTACTACATAATTTTGGAGTGGTCGATTCGTACACCGATAAATTAACTTCGTGCGAATCGCCACAAAAAGATAATATTTCTAAAAGGGGTCGATTTGCACCCTCTGTAAATTTGTAAATCCTACTCAGCTGTGATAGTTTTCCTTTTTAATTAAGCTATTGCATAGCTTCTATCGCGGGCCTTGAGCGTGGAGACCGAATCCAGAAATTCCGTAACGAAAAATTCCGTAACGAAACGTGACAATGGTGATCAATGTGGACCTTATGCTAATGAGAATAAGGGTCACTTTTGCTTGTCAAAGAAAAGCGACCTTATTTCAATGTGAATAAGGTTCACTTTATATTTTTTGCGGAGGTGGTAAACGGTTAAGGGGGGGGTAAATCCTATCTTGTTCTCCTGGATGAAGTAGCGGCGGGCAGTGGGGCAATTTTTTTGTCAGAAATGCGCTAACTCCAACCGTTTCTGAGATATGAGGGTTATAAAATTTTTGTTGATCGTAAAAAAAAATCCTTTTATCGGTCTCTCTGAGCTGTTTCTGTGACAATGGTGATCAATGTGGACCTTATGCTAATGAGAATAAGGGTCACTTTTGCTTGTCAAAGAAAAGCGACCTTATTTCAATGTAAATAAGGGTCACTTTATATTTTTGTTTTGTTTTTTAGAGTTTTATTAATCGGAAATAAATGGGGGTTTGGCTCGCTATGTTTTCAAGTTTTTAACTTTTTTAATTTAAAGGCTCAAATTCGCTTGGCAATGACAAGTTAAAATATGAATTTTTATTATGACGGGTGTAGGAAATATTTTTATGTTCTATTGAAGTTGAGGTTCTTTATTTGTATCCTATTTTAAATTCCACCGCGTTCAAAGTAGACTTTATGTATGTGGGAATAAGGGTCACTTTGAAAAAGCGACCTTATTGTGGTATAAATGGGGGTCACTATTTAAATTTATTATTTGGTGAAAAGGTAAAAAATACGATAATAAGGGGGTTGTTAGAGGGTGGCGTTAAGGGTTTATTATTGTGGGTGGACCGTGATCTGCATTTACTATTTGGGAAAAGAAAGTAGATTTTAAGAACAATAGGTGAAAGAAAATGACTTAAGTTTTCAAAAATTAAATGCTGTGCAATAGCTTTACCGCGGCAGTCCCCGAGTGCCACACGTCTTTTTCATTATAATTATTTAATTTATTTCACATATCCAAAAACAACCATTTAGCTGGCAGGGGTGGCACACTAGGCATAATGTGGACAGATTCTTATGACGGAGCAGCTCATTTACGTAATAACAACAGCCGTTTACTGTTGTAGTCCTCGTATTTATTTTAAGGGAGTTTACGTACAGTTATTACGTCAAAAATAACCCGATTTTCCCAAGGCAGAATGTCAAACAAGTATCCCGAATTATGCAAACCTTAATGCCTCCAATTTTTGTTCTGGCTAAAAGCATTGACAAATGGCCAAATAATCCCCAAACCCGCTAAAACAGTGCCTTCCATTTTAGCTGCATCAAGCCTTCAGAGTTTACTGTTGAGGATAGTTACAACAAACAACTTCAAGAGTGCCTTGTTCCATCAATCTGTATTTTTTATTGGTGACTCGCAACATGCCCGGAATAACTTGAACGTAGAAGGTCGTTTAGTTACAAGCCAGTGACGATGCAACTCAATATAACAGAACGTTACGAGAAAAGGGTTCACGTCCTTCGTTTCAATCCTAGAATGTTTTAAATTGAAACATTCGGACTTCGCACGTTGGACCCGAAATGCATGGAACGTGCAGTTTAACCGTTTTACATTCAATTTCGAACATGGAACGCTTCAGCTGTTTTCAAAATTCGAACGTATAGTTTGTTTTTCCGAAGTCGTAATGGCTTTGCTGATGTGACGAAACTCCTATTTTGTTCTTACGGTGTAACATTAATTTACAATTTGTAAAGCGTTAAAAATTTTATCTACACTCACAACGTAATGTTCCAAATATGAATTCAATAAATCTATATCTATAAAAGCGGAAGGTGACTGACTGACTGATCAATCAACGCACAGCCAAAACTGCTACGCCTACAAGCATGAAATTTGGCAGAAAGGTTCCTCAAGTGACGTAAGTGTGCACTAAGAAAGGATTTTTGGAAATTCCATCCCAAAGGGGGTAAGAAGGGGGTTGAAAGTTTGTATGTAATTTATACAGTTTGAAAGTTGGGTACGTGAAATTTTAGATTTACGCTCTTGGTTGATAAAAAAAAATGTATTTATTAGATTTTATAAAATCTACCCCTAATGGGAATAAAGTAGGCGTTGAAACTTCATATGAAATTTCTTCGGTTTGGAAGGTAAAATATCTGAAATAATAGGTTTACGCTCTTGATTAATAAAAAAAGTAATGATTTTATTGATTTCCGGAAATTCTGCCCCTAATGGAGGTTAAAGGTGGCAATTTGTTGGGCATATATATTTGAAACTTGGCATAAATACTGATATTATAGCTGTTTTTTTTTTATTGTTTTTAAAATGAAGGTTGTCATTACAAGTTTTTCAAAACTACTCCTATAATACGATTTAGGATGTGTTAAAGATTTTTGAAGAATTTTATTGCACAAGGCTTCTTTTTTTGATGTAGGGGAGCAAACGAGAGATATTTATTTGAATGAATTCTAATTCCTTGGGCAAAATAATAAAGGTAACGTTAATTTTTCGGAACTACCCCCAAAAGACAGGATGTTAAAGTTTGTATGGAAAATCTCATTTCTTGGATTAATAAACTTGAAACTTGGGACAAATACTAACCTAAGTAAAAAATAAAGGATATCATTACTCGTTTTTCGAAACTACTCCTAAAAGATGATTGAGTGTTGAAGATCTTGGGTTAATAAACTTGAAATTTGGCACAAATACTAACCTTAATAAATAACTTAGTTTGTTATTAGTTATTAGTAGTTATTTAGAGGTTGTTCAAGATTTTTAAAGTATTTTATTGCACATAACTTCTTTTTATGATGTAGGGGAGCACTAAGGAGGGATTTTTGGAAATTCAAACTTTAAAGAGACATTTATTTGTATAAAACATTTTTACAAAAAAATATTACCGATTTCCAACTAAAAACACTACAATGTGAAAAATAAATTTCTTTTTCGAAGTCAGTGTCTTTGGTAGGTACAATTTTTTTTCGTTATGGACTCCGAATTCGAAAAAGAAAGTTATTTTTCACTTTGTAGTGTTTTTAGTTGGATTTCAGTGTCGGTAGTGTTTGTAGTGTTTTTCACTTTTTAGGTGTACCTAATAGGCAATTTTCCTTTTGGCACTTATTTGTTTTTTGTGTATGTTCACCGATATCTCCGTCAAACAACACTTGTTTGTAGTACCAAATCGAGGTCGTCTTAGTGCCGTAAGATTCTTCAAAAAACCGTTTACACACCTAAATCATCTTCTGGGGGTAATTCTGAAAAACTAATGATGGCAATTTATTAATGCCCAAGGAATAAGATTTTTAACCGAGTTTCCAAAAAGGAGGAGGTTCTTTGTCCTCTAAATCCTAACTTGAACCGTAGATATCTACGATTCCTTTTATTACTATCCCATTTATTATTGTTTTAACAATAGCTTATTTTTGGTCGCCTTCACTAACTGCACATAATTTCATCATCATCATCATCATTTCAGCCGAAAGACGTCCACTGCTGGACATAGGCCTCCCCCAGGCGTCGCCACATTGACCGATCCCGTGCGTCTCGCATCCAGTGCCTTCCCGCAACCTTATCCAGGTCATCAGTCCACCTAGTGGGAGGCCTTCCAGCGTATCGTCTTCCGGTTCGCGGCCGCCATTCCAGAACTTTTCGGCCCCATCGGCCATCCGTTCTGCGAGCAATGTGCCCTGCCCACTGCCACTTAAGTTTGGCAATTCTTCGGGCTATGTCGGTAACTTTGGTTCTCCTGCGGATATTATCATTTCTGACGTGATCACGCAAGGAAATTCCGAGCATAGCCCTCTCCATTGCCCTTTGGGTGACTTTGAGCTTTCTGATAAGGCCCATTGTGAGCGACCACGTCTCGGTTCCATAGGTGATCACTGGCAACACACACTGGTCATAGACTTTTGTCTTGAGACACTGCGGTAAATTGGACGAGAAGATACCACGCAACTTCCCGAATGCCGCCCAGCCGAGTCGGATTCGACGGATGATCTCTTTCTCGAAATTGGACCTACCCAACTGGACCGTTTGTCCCAGGTAGACATAATGGTCTACAACTTCGAGTGTAGAGTCTCCGACCTTGATAGGAGTGGGTGTTACATGGGCATTCACCATGATCTTGGTTTTGTCCATGTTCATTTTAAGACCCACTCTTTCGAAAGCACATAATTTAGTTGAATGAAATACGAAATCATGCGAACGAAGTCGCGGGCGGAGTGCTAGTATTGTATAAACACATACTTTATATTCGTGGATAGGTTAAATAAAAAAAAAACCCATTACAGTGCAACATTTTCCTTCTATTTTCAAATAACTGCATCATACGACGATTTTCGACGTTCAAAATAAATAAATTTTGATTTCATAAAATAACTTTTTAATTTTTATAGCCCACTTTTTCTTTTGAATCTACTGGCGCAAATGGGCTCATTGATTTAATGTAGAAAAGTAGTGTCATTGGCTATGGATGCGCACGCTGCGCTGTTATAATCTAAATTGCCCGCCATACCACATATTTTTTCCGTTTACACTTTTGTTTTATTTCAACTGTATGAGTGAAGATAAAATTGTGTATCCAACGGCATATAATTAGGTATTAAAACTACTATTATTGTTTTAAAAATCGTTATGTTTTTTTCTGTCCGTTACTTATCTAATCTTTTACCTGTTCGTACATGTGGACCTTTAAAATCGTCACTGATCACAAACAAATAAGTCACAAGACTCTCACTAGAATTACACTAAATCTTTGGTCCTTCATCAAAGAATTGAGGTCCCGAGGGTTGCCCGCCAAAATAGACGACAAATGGTTGCCAATAAGTGCGCTCGACTTACGAGTGCGTGACTCTCACTTTTTGAGGCGCGTCCGGGGATCTGTGGTTAATATTTATTACAACTTTGCAAGGTTTGATCTGTGTGTGTTTATGTTGTTAGTAAGTTCACACGTTCTTTTTTTCTACTAGCTGAGCAGAAATAAATAATGTGGTAAATAAAAACTCGTCATCATTACTTTATTAATATTAGACACTAATTACGGGAAATAAAGGCACTTTTGTTGTTTAGCATGGCAATAGCGGCAATTAACATACCTACATTTACAGACATTTTGAATCTTTTCTAATATAATAATAATTATTATTATAAAGCTGAAGAATTTGTTTGTTTGTTTGTTTGAACGTGCTGAGCTCAGGAACTACTGGTTGGAGTTGAACAATTATTTTTGTATTGGGCAGTCCATTTATCGAGGAAGATTATAGGATATAAAACATTACGCTACGGCCAATAGGAGCGGAGCATCAATTAAGAAAACGGAGAAAATTTATTCTTTTAGAAACCTTCCGTTGCGTGCGCTGCATAAACCGTTAAAATTACGCAACAATCATGTATGTAGGGTAGGTATGGTAGGGTAGATGGGAAGGTAGCCAGTTGACGAGAGTGAAGCCGCGTGGGACAGCTAGTTGGAAATAAAATTGAAATTGCAAAAAAAATGGACGATTGAACAAAGAATAAACTGGCTCTGAGCATAAATTGCTGTAAAATCATAACTTGCCGAGAATTAGGCTAAAACTGATTTTTGGGCCCTTCGACGATGTAATTTTTTATCTTTACCCAATTACATTATAATGGTATCCCTAACATGCATGTAAATTTTCAGCTTCTTTGGCATTTATGCAAGGGTGAATGTGTATTTTGACCGGACTAATATCCCGTTACCGTCTTGAATCGTCATTTATTTTATTATCAGATGAAACTCCTTAACTCTTAGTAGCACTGTTATATCCATTATATTTGTGTATCCGTTGTTCGAGATCCAAATAAATAAATAATACGATACATTGTTTATTGATCGGGCTCCTAAATTCCTACGAAATAATATTAGGGACTGGGCAATAACTAATATTGCCATACCGATACAACTTTAGCACAATTCTATAATAAAATACTTTATTTAATATATATCTATCCACATTCAGAGTTTCATGAACCTCGATCAAGAATTTACACAGAAGACTGCCTTAGGGAAGGATTAACCTTTAATTCCTTTAGATACACCTTCAAGATCTCAAGGATCCTATCACACGGCACCTAACTCTTACTTACATCCATAAATAAGTTCCCTTTGTTATGTTACTGTTCTGGAGCATGAGAAGCATACACATGATGATTTATGTGGGGCGTAGTCTTATCGTTGAATCGGCATTTTCATGAAGTGATAAACCATTTTAAAATTCGAAACATTTATTTCAATTAAATCTTTTACAGTTTGGACTGTCAAGGATTCAAAAACCGGCCAAGTGCGTGTCGGACTTCGCACATTTAGGGTTCCGTACCAGGCCCCAAAATTAAATTGGTTATAATACACAAAATTAGGGAATTGCAAAGAAAAATCTGATTTATCAATATGTTAGTATTCGGTAGTAAAAATATACGTAATAATAAACATTATAATCAAATTGGAAGTGCATAGATCAATGGGCAGTTATCGGCAGCAAAATTTTCGGCACAAAATTTTGCAAAAGAAAAGTTGACTGTGGTGGCTTCTCATTCCTATATTTTTAAATCAATATTTATCTAATCTACGAGTTCTTAACAAAGATACCCCTCTCGATGGGGTAGGTATTTTGTTTATGCTCTTCTCTTTACTTGTATGCTTCTTAAAAATATTTTATGACAATTTGTGTGGCTTAGGATTAATGAAACACTTATACTGTTCCAACCGTTTGGCCGTAAAACCCGTGTGACAGACGACGGCCATATGGACACACAGACGGACACAAGAGTAAAAGCAATAGGGCTCCTTTAGCTAAATCTGTGGTTTGGACCCTTCGGGTACGGAACCCTAACAAGATGCTAGTTGCACGTTCTATAATAATGTGATATGAGAGGAAAACGTGCAATGGTAACGATAGAAAACTGCGAGAACTTTATACAATTAAAATTTTTATAACCTTCATATTTTGTATATACCCTACTAATGAAATAGCCAAAAGTCGATGATCAAATCATAAAACGCTGAATATTCAATTATTTGATCAGCCACATTATGAAATGGCTAATTTTATGATCTGGTTACGACATAAACACAGACAGGAATGGGCAAAATAATCTCTGACACAACAACGCACACTCAATACAATAACATGTATCCAGTATAACTAGACCTGCGACTTTTGGAACTAAAACCAAAATTTACCGAATTTGACGTCTAAATGACATTTGTCTTGACAAACACCGCGATCCTATAATTCCAACGTACACTGGTCAATCCGTTTACCATTTCCGATTCCTATTCTTTTGTGCCTAGATTTATCATTCAAATGACTGGTAGATAATTACGTCTGATAAAGGAATATCAGATATTCCTTTACCAAATTGTTTTGTTGAAATTAACAATAGGAGATACTTAATTAAGGTAATTTTACGAATAAAGAGAGATGTAGAAGTCTCGGTAAAGCCGCAACCAACTTTTCAGACGATCCATAACCGCGAGTACTTCATGAGTGCCCGCATAGACACAACGATGAATAAACGCGTTTCACCGAAATTAGAAACCATTGGTTAGTATATTTAACGACTAGCACTCCGCCCGCGACTTCGTTCGCATGATTTTGTATTTTATTCAACTAAATTATATGCAGTTAGTGAAGGCGATCAAAAATAAGCTATTGTTTAAACAATTATAAATGGGATATCGTAGATATCTACCGTTTAAGTTAGGCTTTAGAGAACATAGAACCTCCTCCTTTTTGGAAAGTCGGTTAAAAATCTTATTCCTTGGGCAATAATAAATTGCTATCATTATTTTTTCAGAATTACTCCAGAAGATGTTTTAGGTGTGTCAACGGTTTTTTGAAGAATCTTACGGCACTAAGATGACCTCTTCCTCGATTTGGAACTACCGAACAGGGGGTTGACCAAAAGCTCTTAGAGTAAGGTCATTTTGATATCGAGAAAGTGACAGATGTATACACGTCATATACATCTGTCCCTTACTCGATATCAAAATAACCTTACTCTAAGAGCTTGTGGTCACCCCCCTGGACCGTTTGAACAGTGTTGTTTGACGGAGATATCGGTGAACATACACAAAAAATAATCAAGTACTAAAGGCAAATTGCCTATTAGGTCCACCTAAAAAGTGAAAAACAAAAAATCTATTTTTCAAAAAAATACTACCGACATCCAACTAAAAACACTACAAGAGGCAAAATAACTTTCTTTTTCTAAGTCAGTGTCCATAACGAAAAAAATTTGTACCTACCAAAGACACCGACTTTTGACTTTTTCACTTTGTAGTGTTTTTAGTTGGAGGTCCGTAATATCTCTTAGTAAAAAAGTTTTTATACAATTAAATGTATCTTTAAAGGTTGAATTGCCAAAACTCCTTCCTGAGTGCTCATCTACATCATTAAAAGAAGCTATGTGTAATAAAATACTTCAAAAATCTTGACCACCCCCTAAATAGTATTTTGGGGATAGTTCCGAAAAACGATTAACTAATAGCAACCCACATTATTTATTAAGGTTAGTATTTGTGTAAAATTTCAAGTTTATTAAACCAAGATCTTTAACAACCCCCTAATCATATTTTAGGAAAACCGAAAAACTTGTAATGACAACCTTTACTTTACAATCAATAAAAAAATATAAAATATTTGCTGTTAGTATTGATGCCAAGTTTCAAATATATAAGCCCAACAAATTGCCACCTTTAACCTCTAGTAGGGGTAGAATTTCCGGAAATCAATAAACTCATTACTTTTTTTATTAATCAAGAGTGTAAACTTACTATTTTAGATATTTTACCTTCCAAACCGAAGAAATTTCATATATAGTTTCAACCCCCTACTTTATTCTCCTTAGGGGTAGAATTTCTAAAACCTAATAATTACATGAATTCTTTTTATGAACTCCAACTCTAACTTACAAACTATAGAAATTACATACAAACTTTCAACCCCTTTTTAGCCCCATCAGGGGTGGCATTTCCGGAAATAATTAAACTCATTGTTTTTTTATTAATCAGGAGCAAAAACCTACAATTTTAGATGTTTTACCTTCCGAACCGAAGAAATTTCATATAACGTTACAACCCCTATTTTATCCCCATATAGGTATAATTTCCAAAAACTAATAAATACATGGTTTTGTTTTATCTACCTGGAGTTTAAATGTAAAATTTCACGTGTCCAACTTTCAAACTGTAGAAATTACATACAAACTTTCAACCCCCTTTTTACCCCCTCACTGGTCGAATTTCCAAAAACCAATAAATGAATTAATTCTTTTTATCAACAAGAGCGTAATTCTAAAATTTCAAATGTTCATCTTACAAACTGTAGAAATTACATACAAACTTTCAACCCCCTTTTTACCCCCTTAGGGTTGGAATTTAGAAAAACCAATAAAGACGTTAATTATTTTTATCAACCAAGAGCGTAATGTAAAATTTCATGTGTCCAATTTGCAAACTGTAAAAACTTCATACAAACTTTCAACCCCCTTTTTACCCCCTTAGAGGTCGAATATCCAAAAACTAATAAATACATTAATTCTTTTTATCAACCAAGAGTGTAAATCTAAAATTTCACGTGCCCAACTTACAAACTGTAGATATCACATACAAACTTTCTACCCCCTTTTTACCCCCTCACTGGTCGAATTTCCAAAAACCAATATATGAATTAATTATTTTTATCAACCAAGAGCGTAATTCTAAAATTTCAAATGTTCATCTTACAAACTGTAGAAATTACATACAAACTTTCAACCCCCTTTTTACCCCCTTACGGTTGGAATTTAGAAAAACTAATAAAGACGTTAATTATTTTTATCAACCAAGAGCGTAATGTAAAATTTCATGTGTCCAATTTGCAAACTGTAAAAACTTCATACAAACTTTCAACCCCCTTTTTACCCCCTTAGGGGTCGAATATCCAAAACCTAATAAATACATTAATTCTTTTTATCCACCAAGAGTGTAAATCTAAAATTTCACTGCCCAACTTACAAACTGTAGATATCACATACAAACTTTCTACCCCCTTTTTACCCCCTCACTGGTCGAATTTCCAAAAATCCTTTCTTAGTGCTCACTTACGCGACATGAGGAACCTTTCTGCCAAATTTCATGCTTATAGGCCTAGCGGTTTAGGCTGTGCGTTGATCGATCAGTCAGTCAGTCAGTCAGTTTCTTCTTTTATATATATAGATAGATTGGTTGAGTTAACTATTGAAAACCTGAGTTATAATTGCAGAGCATTTTTCAATGATAAAACCCCCCACCTTCCTCCTTTGTGGAACACAAAATTAACACCCCCCCCAACACCCCCTCCCCCCTCTCTGAGTGAAATCCTGGATCCGTGCCTGTCGCCACACCTACTGGTAATGATGTCCATCTCGCATCCAACGGATCCCCACGCTCTTCACCAAGTCATCGGTCCACCTTGTGAGAAGTATCCTAAGGAAAGCCGCGTACGTGGTCGCCACAAAATACGTTTTGAAAAATCTTGAAACTAAAAATCTATTTTATTTTATACCAGCGAATGGACTTCGAAGTGGCTAGGAATGGCCAATTGTATACGTTAACAACCCAACAATCACCATTGTGTACAGAAACTGCGTATATCAGGTAGCTTTTGTCTCCCCTGCAAAGGTTTAATATCGCTCTCTAAGTGAAATTGCATTCGCCGCTTTTTCCCAACGATTATGGACAAAAGCAAAACCGTCGCTTCGATACAACTTTAAATGAGCTTTTCACTTTCCGATACTGCTCTTCAGGTTTATAGTATTACGTTGTTTGTCTCTGGTTCTGCAAAACACTGCTTTATACCTGGGTATCCGATCCGCTAGTAGCTTACATTTATTTTGTATTTTATTAAATAGGAATTTATTGGTATCCATTACATAATGAGATCGTATTTGCCTAATCAAACTTTATGGAAATAAAAACTCTTTTAATAACTTATCATCAATATTTTGTTACAAGCTGGCGAGAGCCATTAGCGAAACAAAAAAAAATATTTACAAAAGTACAGATATGGCATCTGAGATTTTTTGGTAAGAAATAGCCTGTATTTTTTTTCTTTTGGGTTCATTGTAATCATAAAAGCTCATTTTATTTTATTATGTAATAATCTAATAAATACCTTTAGATTACTTACGAAAGAGTTTGTATTTGCCTTAACAAAAAATATGTAAATAAAAACTCATTTGTGAACCTTACTTCAATATTTTGTTTCTGGTTATGTTCCGTCAAAACAATGACAACAACCATAAGCAAAACCAAAAAATATATATAAAAATGCTAACTAAATGGCATCTTAGATTTTTTGTGAGGAAACAGCCTGCTTTTTTTTACTTTTGTGTTCATTGCAATCATAAAACCTCATTTTAGAAAAGGTTTTGTTTTGGTACATGGAATGAAAACATGAGATAAAATCGAAAATTCTCATCGAGATATTTGTGATACTTTGTGTAAAAAACCGGCTAAGTGTGAGTCGAACTTGTGCGCCGAGGGTTCCGTGCCTACCCATTATACAGACAAAGATAAAGATGGACATAATTGCCTTTAAGCATTCAAAGCGTGATTTTTGCGGTTTCTGGAAGAGCGCTAATAAATTGAGCATTCGGCCCGGCCTGCCTGTTAGTGTGAATGGTGTGAGTGATGCGAAGGATATTGCGAACCTTTTTAGAAATCAGTTTGTTTTAAAGTCATTGCTAGGGAGCTCTTCTGAGGTGCTGGATGCTTAGCCCCGTTGTGGCAAGGTGGGCAAACGTTTCCCCTCCTCTACCCTCTTCAATTTGTATATGAATACCCTGATTGAGGCGCTTTGCAGTCAACATGTCGGTTGTCATATTGACGGTGTATGTGTCAATAATAAGCTTTAAAGGACAATGTTGACATTGAAAACGGAACGGGACGGTGGGCTCTTTCCATGCGTGCGAATATGATAGCTTGCAGGTTTGCACGTTGTACTGCAGAAGTAAAAGTGACGCTCTTTAGAGCATTCTGTACCACCTTCTACACTTGCAGCCTGTGAAAGAAGTATTCGCGGGCGTCGTATGGAGTCCTTCATGCCCAGTGTAATAACGTGTTTAGAAAACTGATGGCCTTGGCGTTGTAATGCGTCAGGGATGTTTGCGGCGGCGCGTGTGGATTGTTTTTACGCGTTTTTACAATGCGCAAGCGCGCAACATCAATGGTGGCCCGAGTTATGGACAGCCCTAACAGGGTTCTGAAAATTATTGTTGATAGAGTGGACTGTCCGTATATAGTTCACTGCTGTCAGTAACATGTGTCACCGTATCGTATTATTTACTAATACTTAGTTTCAATTGTTACTAACCCTATCACATTGTTACTAACCCTATCTTGGCACGAAATAAAGATTTTGAATTTGAATTATACCGCCATAATAAAATTGGTATAATTTTTATTGGTGGCTAAGTTTTAAAGATATAGGTAAATCTAGATTTTCACGAAAACTGGAAAGTACCTTAATTTTATAATTTTTGATTTTTTTGGAAATTTTCCTTTATTTATGCTATAGGAACTACCAAATAGGTTTTCGACCCAAAACCTATAGGTTACTTCTGGTTGACCTAGAATTGTCAATTTTGGTTCAAAGCAAGGTCTTACAGCAAAAATAAAGGGAAAATTCCGAAAAATAAAAAAAGTCGAAAATTAAGGTAAATTTTGGTACTTGCAAGTTTTCGCGAAAAACTAAAATTGCTTATATATTTTTATCGGGGTGACTCAAGACCTTGGTTTTCAAACACCTAATAGGGACTGTAGACCTCAGTATCTGGTATAAATTTCAAGTTGCTAACTCCACCCGTTCCTGAGACAATCGTTGGTGACACACGGACAGAAGACAGACGGACAGACGAAGAAGAAAGTGATCTTATAAGGGTTCCTTTTTTACCTTTTGAGGTACGAAATCCTAAAAACGAATGTTTAATTGATTATAATGATTTTATCACAGTTTTAAATAACGTCTAATAACTTTAATACAATCCTGGTAATAAACTAGTAAACATATTATTCGAATAATTTCGTTTAAAGGACATATTTAATTCTTCGTGCTAGATTATGAATTTATCATTATCATACATTCTACCGATAGATAAGAACATTCATGAAAGCCATTTGTTTAAATGGTGATGAGTTAGAACTAAAGTTCGCTGTAGCACTAAATATAATTTATATGAGTATAGTTTACTCGAGATCAAAACATCGTAAGCACCAAGTGCATGGCACTTGCGAAAAAGCGAGTAACTTAACATTAAAAACGTAGGAGTGTGTGTGAAGTCCTCAACAGTATAATATCGTAGTGCGATTAATACCGAACAGAAATCAGCTGCGGAACAACTGCGCTTTTCCAAGTGACTATGTTAGTTCATAAACTTTTCAACTGTCAAAAGGCAACATTTTAATTTAACTTTTTAATTAAGTTTCTGTACTTTGGATCGAGACTTTTGATGCAAATTAAAATAATCTACATTAACTTAAATATTGTTTAAGGACATAACCCAATCAAACTACTGAGATTTTCTATAGTGGCCACCTTTACCCACCTTTCGGTATAAAAAGGCGGCACACTATACCAGGCAACCCCTTACGAGGTGTCTGGGACCATCTTCGGTAGGTCACGCCTCCGAGAGCACTCGCCCCTGGTACTCAAGAGAAAATGTGAGTCGCATCGTGATTACTCACTACCATTTGTCCAGAATGGTACCGGACCACACCACACGCACCCCAGCACGCCAGCACTATGTTGTGTATTATTGTTTAAGGACAGTAGTGAGACTTATAAATAAATTAACGTAAGTAAGTAAATTAAATACAACTAGTGAAATTTCGATGTTCTATACGTACACCTCTGCCGTTCCGTTCTGGGCAATATAGGCGTAATTTTATATTGTGTTTGTTTTAATATCAGTTTTAATAAACTTGATGAAAATAACAAAGAGTTTGTTCGGTATCGATTGTCCCGAATCAAAACCATTTTACGCGTAACTTTGTCTTATTTTACTTTACTTCAAGTTCATTTTTAGCCAATCACTGCAGTGCTTCATAAAATACAATATCGTAAATCAAACTTCGCTTGAAAGAGTTCAGCTTGCCTTTAGTGGTGTAGGTAACATCTGTGACCTTGTTGAATTTTGGTGAGAACTTTAAAAGAATGTGCAAACTTAGACCATTCGAAGTCTCACTAAATATAATATAAAAAAAACGTCAATCCAGCTTCATAAACGCTACGATTCTGTCAAAAGATGTTGGTAATTGGAAATAAAAACATATTATCACAAATAAACTTATACAATCTGAAAATCGAAGTAAGATCCAATCGTAAGTTATAAACATAAAAGGACCAAATAACATTATGTAACGTTGTGTACAAAAGTTATTAACATAAACTACAAATATTCCGATATTAAACAGGCTGGTTACATTTTCTTTACCGTACCTACCAATACAATTTAGCCATTTATTAAGGTAGGTAACCTATGTCTATATTTCGATAGTTGATGCTATATTTTTATTATCACCCCGCTATATTAGTACCTAGGTATTTTCTGTTTTTGCTAATTTATACAGAGCTCAGACAGAAAAAAAGCATATTTAAAGAAAGTAACATAAGCAAAAAATCATCAAACATGAGTCAAATAGGGTAGTTAACACAGAAGCAGACGAAGGTGACACAGACAGCCTATATAAAAAACTTGCATCATCTTAAATAACAGCCTGTACAGCAAGAATTTTAAAATAAAACAATATCTGGTCGCATTATCGCTTTGTCTCTCTCTGACCTTTCTGACCGTTTCGATTTCATAGCCAGACGATTATCCGAGTTCAAAGTCTATGGTCGGAATTGTGACGGGCCGTTAATTTCTATCGGCAAACAGTGACACTAAAGCCAAGCACGCACTGCGGTTTTAATCCGCGTACTGAATTGTAACTAACACACACCATTTTTCTGTTTCGAGCACAATATATTCGCGCCGCGGTGCGGTGCATTCTCTGGCAAAACACAGATATGTTGCGGAATTATATTTGCGAGATATTTTTTTCGCAAGTGCGTGCAGCTTCTTACAATTTCCATAATTATTTCGAAGAATGAACGGGAAAAAATCGCGGTTAAAATTGGCAGCGCATTTTAAGCCTTATTTAAACGCTTGTAAAGTTTTGACAAAATTATCTATAACAGTGGCCACCCTGCCGTCTCGGTGCTCTGTGTTACTGGCCGTATCGAAAATCAAGGGCATTCTTGTTAATTAAAAAAAATACAAAACAATATTATATTGTATCAGTATTTGAAATGGTATCAATTGTATTTTCTCTTGTTGTTTTCTATCAACATAATAGAATCAAAACGATATCTCGAATACAATAGCTTGTCCAGATAATATTAATTTTACCTTCCTCAGATTGTATTCAAGAATAAGGATCGGTCGCCACGATTTTATTGAATCTTTTGTTATATTCACAGTTTGGAATTTCTCAATTTGTGCTCGAAATTTTATTAATCAATCGATTCAAATAATTGTTATTATTGGTCTATTGATGACAAGCGTAAGATTTGATAAAAGTTTTTTTTGTTTCGCAGGAGTTGGAAATCCTCATTGGACAGTATCGGACTCACTTTGGTGCCTACCGAATAAAATTTCACTCCTTCCTTACAATGAATCCACAGACATGGCGTCCGTGCCTTTATTTATTGTTTTATTATGTGGTTTACTGTGGAAAACTCCATCGGATTGCGGTGTGTGCAGAGCAGCTCCCAGGTGATGCCAGCCATCAGATTTGGACGGGTGTATCTTAACTCGAATAGGTTCTTCCCGTCCAAGAATGGTAACTGGTTTATGTCTCCGATGAGGACAACACGCTTGCTCCTGAAAACTTTACTGCCATGACTATGGCCCCTAAATGGTTCAAAAGAGCTTCGTCTACCGTGAGGTAGAAGCATTTTTTTTTTTTATTTGTGATGGGTTTGCTCTTGACTCTAGTCTAGGTCAGAGGTGACAGAGACAAAGTCGACGATGGAGTGAGCTTACCCAGAAGATATACATTGATATATATTGCATATTTCTCTTGTTTCTTAAACCCATTGGCTTAGATTGCGGTCGTGGAGGTGCGTGCTTTTGTCTTTACTCTGTCTCCTAAGCGGCGCGCAAGCTTATCTCTTAGATCATTGGCAGCTTCGGTTGTCGTGGTGGCTGCGACGTCATTTTTCCCATGGATGTGTTTCACCACCCAGGTTGTCTGGCTGCAACCGGAACCCCGTTGCGATCTTGGGTACAGCCCAACTCTCCCGCATGTCTGAAGACCCCAATGTGGACTGTGTTGTTTCAGATAACAACAACCTTTTTGATTCAGATATTGGCTTTCAGCAACTACTTTCAAATGATGTCCATACACAGGTTACCTTCGGCGGTTTTAATAGTGTTAACCAAATTGTCATGTCGCGAAAATTGGTTTAAGTTACCCGAAGCAAATCACACTAATATTATAAAGGCGAAAGTTTGTGAGTGTATATGTTTTTCATTTCTACACGCGAACGGCTGAACGGCTCTGGACCAAAATTTGGCACACAGGTAGATTATAGTCAGGAAGTGCTATTCCTAAGATACTTTTTGTTTTAATCCCGGGAATATGGTCCTTGGGATAATTTTCAACTAAAACGCAGGCAAAGTCGCCGGCAGAAGCTATTATTTTTTATAATATTCCTTTGGTGTATTAATGCGTGAGCCTAAAAGAACGGTAAAGTATCATCGTTTCTGAACACAAAATACATCTGTATTTCATCCACTTGATCCAGCATTAAAACGGCTCCCCACAATCAAAACCAACGCGGCATTATCAATCATCGTAACAGATCGGCGGCACCTGTTACAATTACTTTATTAGCGCAATGGCGCGTGATTGATGTATCCCGACAACTTTCGGCGGAACCACACCTCCGTATACATAAATGTCTAGTTGACTAATTACTGTAGTTTAGGTGCGTTGTGGCGACCGACCTTGAGGAGGGTAAAATATCGGATAAGATTTAGATATTGATATCTTGCTTTTAATCTGTATCTATCTATACCAATTTTAATAAAGAGGAAAGATTTTTTTGTTTGTTTGTATGTTTGTTTGTTTGTACCGAATAGGCTCCGAAACTACTTGACCGATTTAAAAAATTCTTTCACCAATAGAAAGCTGCATTATTCCTGTGTGACATAGGCTATATTTTAATCCCGAAAACGGGTCCTGTGGGGTGGTCCACGGGAGCGAAGCCGCGGGGAACAGCTCAAAATTCTTCAAATTTTCAAAATTCTTTCACCGTTGGGAAGCTATACTATCCCCGGGTGACATAGGCTACTTTTTATCCCTGTATTCCCACAGGAACGGGCACTACGCGGGTGAAACCGCGAGGCGTCCAATAGTATCCAATAAAGCAGATACATCTCTGAGGTCTTGAAGTCAAACGTGCTCCTTTGTGGACCACATCATCGCTTACCAACAGGTGACAAAGTGCTCAAACATGAACTTATGTATATATATCTTCTATCTATATATATAGAACAACAAAGTCGTGTTAGTTACACCACTTATAACTCAAGAACGGCTGGACCAATTGTTATGATTTTTTTGTTTTTGGATTTATTTTTGTCCGGAATAGGATAATAAGTAATAAAACATGGAAAATATTAACGATAAAAAAACATTTTCCCATACGTTTTGCGACCACAGCGCCACCTCAGATACATGATAGAAATAAAGCACACACAAAAATGAACACGACGTTATATGCTGGTTCCGGTATTGCCAGTAGATGGCGTTGTCGATTTTTGTGAAATTCGTCCTCTAATTCTAATATATAAAACACAAAATATGTTTCTACCTATGTCTGTTATAGACTTTGTAACCATTCAACCGATATGCCCCAAACCGGTTTCATCAGGAAGGCAATGCGAAGAAGGTTTAAGACCAAAAAAAGGAATTGGTTTGTAGGTAAGGTAGGGTAGGGTAGAGTAGGGCAGGTTGGTAGGTATGTGTGTAGGTAAGGTAAGGTTGGTAGGTATGAACGGTAAGGTAGGGTAGGATAGGTAGGTATGTATATAGGGTAGGGTAGGGTAGGTAGGTGCCATTTTGCTCAAGCTATTTCTCACGTATAGTTAAATAAGTGATCTCATATATATATAAATAGTATTCAACACATGTCACAAGCTCCCGCCAACAACAACCATTGTATTATCTGTATAAACCATTCCATTATTAAACGGCATTTTAAAATACTATAATACTCAGTGCGTCCAAATTTTTGGGAATCTTTGAAATAATTTATATGGCAAAACAACGTTTGTCGGGTCAGCTAGTTAAAAATAAAGAAGATACAACACCGCTTAGGAGGATATTTTGCCAGGACCATTTATCATCATCGTCAACATTTCAGTCGAATGACGATCAGTGGCCATGAACTTCCCCTGAACGTCGCCGCATCAACCGCTCCTTAACTTTTTATCCGACTGCTGAAGGAGGGTAATGTGTTTATCAGTCTATGTATGTATGTATGTAAGTATGTGTGTATGTATGTTTGTTCCTATGTGGCGTTCCAGAGACCAAACGCGTTGGCTGATTTTGATGATTGGTACGTCAATAGCCAGTGACACTCGCAGGGTTAATACGAATGTATTAACCCTGCGAGTGTCACTGGCTACATTAAAATTGTAAAATAAAAAAATGGCGGCTTTTGGGCGCCATATTGTGGAGGACCAATTTTTTTTTCTTCTAAACCCATCGTGGGGGGTTTCAAAATATAGGGTTTTAAGAGGTGATTTCAAAAATATATTACACTTATATGTTTATATGTAACTAATTCTAAAAAAAAATTACTGGTTTTGGTCAGCCAGCTCGCGAATATGTATCCTCCGACTGCACAGCATGATTTTCTTCTTGTTTACGTCTTTTTAGTTCGCTTTTTAAGAAGACTGGTTTTTTGATTTTTCTAATTAACTTTTTTTTATTGCTACCAACGGACGCCCGTAGCCCTCAACAGTTCATCGGAGGACCACTAAATGAGCACAATTTCAAACTACTACCCCTGACCAATTAAATAAACTGGATATACAGGGTGTCCCAGAAATCGACGTCAAGCCGTAAATGGGTGATAGACCAACGACGATTAACTCGGTCTATCACCCATTTACGTCTTGAAAAGGTTGAATCACTATCATAACTTTGCTCTTAAATTACGTAAAATTTCGATTTCTTATCTCGCTCACACTTCGTAAAATGACTCTCTCCGTCTCTATCGAATTAGAAACGGAGTTTAGCAAAGCTTTAGGTAAGCTAAAGTCATTTTAAGGAAGTATGGACATTTTGGGTAAAAACCGATACTATTTACAAAAAAAAATTTGACCAATTATTGAAAACGTAATCTAGCAAGTGTTACACCATTTTTGAATCCTTATTAAATGCGCCAATTTTTCATGTTACTTGCCAAACTAGCGTAGTACATTTTTTTTTCAGTACAGTCAGTTAAAGTTGGGCGAAACAGTAAATTTGAATAATTTGGTTTTGAAAAAGTTTAATTTTCTTCTAAGTAGGAGGAGTTGGCTTTGAATTTTAGGCAAAAATCTACACAAGCATTATTCAAGATTACATAATAATAAAAAAATTAGATAAATTATGGGATTTGTAGCAATTGGAGTTAAAGAACCATTACAGGGATTGATTTTTTTAGTAAATTTTTAAAGTGAACATAATTTTTTAAAAACATGAGATAGATTTTTTTTCGTATTTTTCTGAGAACTGTTATAACTTGGTCTATCACCCATTTACGGCTTGACGTCGATTTCTAGGACACTCTGTATAATAGATCTTTTCGTTTCGTTTTGTAGAAATTCCATTCTTGACATTTCTAGACTAGTAAGATATTTAAAGACAGATATTTTCATAAAAATATTTTGTCACAGAGGGTTTCAACTGTTCCAACAAAAACCGCATTCCAAATAGGTAGCTGTGGTTAGCAGACGTTGGTATGGACGTGTAACATAAGAATCAATGTAAACTGTGACAACTTTTAAACTATCATGGAAATAAATAAAAATATGAAAGCTTTGCACAGAGAGACCCAAAAACATGTAGATTTAAAACCTCGAAGTCTAGTCTCTCGATCGCACAGTTTTGTTTAAGAGTAGAACATACTCGTATGTACAACTCTTTTACGATTTTTTTTTAGTTTTTTTTATTAGTTTTACTGTCCCTCTGCTGGGTGACGGCCTCCCACAAATCTTAAGGTGACACTGCGTTTACGTAGGTATATTTACGCGCAGAGACACAACATATTTCAATAATAAACCTTAATGTTACAACTGCCAACCGTAGTTCATTTTTGTATATTTACTGGCTATTTTTAAATTATTATATAGGCACAGTTCTAAATAAACACCCATGAACGCCCGCGTAACCGTTCATCATATATTTTCTCTCCCAGGTCATCTGCCCACCCCCGTTTCACTTACTAGCACTTTAGCGCTACGTTACTCGCTTTACGACCAGATTTTCGCAATACTCTGGAATACGGCCAATGCAACGTGTCCTCGTGTCATATTACATTTTTGGGAGTGACGTCAGAGAATCCGTGTTTGAAATCTGATGCATTTTGGGAGGAGCTCGGTGTCAGTTTATCCCTCACGTTTTCCTTGATAAATATTTATTCATGGTTCAACTATGTAGTAATTTAACTTTTTATAAGCCGAAAATTTGCCTGCGGAAACGTACTAGTGGGTCCAAAAGTATCTTATATTTGCATCCAGGTTATAATCTACCCGCGTACCAATTTTCATCGAAATTGCTTTAGCTGTTGGAGTTTGATTAACACACACCCATACTGACTTTCACATTTATACGAGTAGTAATTCGAAAGAATGGAATAATGGTATTTGCCAGCCATATCCAATCACTTGACATAATCCCATTTGATCTTTAACTACTCTCACGAGAAAAGGTAGCCTATTTCCGTTCGAGATGGCCCTTTCGTAGTCTATGAAACGACTTTTATCGGTTTTACTTATGTCTACGAACTTTCGTAGCGCTACGAAATCTCGTAGCAACCTCGTAGACAGTGCTACGACATACATCACGAATCGCTCAAAATTCCATTTGTTACCGTACTGCAATATTTGAAACTTTATATTTCTGCAGTAAAATATCCCTGATAAGAGGAACATTTAGGTGTTAAAGTGCTCTTAGTTGTGAAATGCATGTTCACCTGGATATTTTAATACTTATTTTAAACGGTATTTATATTCGTTTCTGCATGAAAAGAGCTTTGGCAATTAGTTGGTGGAAAACCACTGTTAAATTTTTAGTAGTGCGATACCTTTTAACGTAATTCCTGGTAATCTAATTTATTAGTAGGACTGATATAAAATGATTTTAGTCTGTATTTTCATTAATTAATTATATCTATACGGGTGAGCGGATCAGAAACATGGGTAAATCCTGATTAGAACATAGTACACTTTCCTGTAGGATAATTGTCGACTTTCATGTAGCCGCAGGCCTAAGCAAGTTAGCTAATAAATCAGTTTATCTGTTATATGATAACCTTGTTACTTCATAAACATAAAAATTGCAGCAGCTCAAATCAATCGGAAGCAAAACATTAATAGGATAGACCTTATCCACACATATCAGAGCCGTGCCCGGGACGTGGACGGACCGTGCCCCGTCAGGGGCTCAAAAATCGGTATGTACATTTTATATGAACTCGTTCAGACACGTTCGTGCCCGGGCCGTGCCCAGGCCGTGCACAGGCCAGTGACGGAGCTTCAATGCCTGGGCTCGGCACTGTCACGTCCCGGGCACAGCCCTGATATGTGTGGTTAGATCTTTAGGGTTCAAAGCCTTCCTCGGGTCGATAGGTTCAAAGTAATAAACTTCTAGGGTAGAAGGTACAATCATGGAGTAAATACGATGGATAACTGGCAATTAATGTACAAGCTCACCCCCTAAAACTGCTTTCAGGATTCATAGCTGTATTAAAACGCCGGTGTAACGTTGAGTGCGTCTCTCGTATGTTTGTCCGTATGTAATATATTATAGTTAATTTTATCTGAATTTGTATGCCTATGAAAGACACTATAAGACTAGCTTCAGCCAGTGGTTTCGCCCGTATGCAATATGTTTTCTTATCCCAAGGCAAAATTATCCGGGATGAAACAGACTATGATCGATCTCTGTGCAAATTTCATTCAGATCTGTTCTTCCATTCTGACGTAATTGAGTAACAAACATACATCCATACATTCATCCATCTAAACATTCGCATTTTTTATATTATTAAGATTAGTTTTAATAGTGGATATTGTTAGCATGTTACTTTATTTTTTTACGTATGCATTGCATTATAATTATAGATAGCATCTAACGCCCGCTTGCACCACCCTGGGTTATCTTCGAGTTAGTAGCTAACCCGGCCAATTATGTTCCAATGACATATATGTTATTTAACCTCGTGTTAGTAAAGATGGTACACTTATCGGTTCCAGTTCTGAATATACACCCAAAGATGTTTTGATGATTGCTGGGGAACAACGAACAGGTACGTGGGTTTTTATTAATAATATAATTTTAAAAACTATGCACTCGAATCATCATCATCATCATTTCAGACGAAAGACGTCCACTGCTGGACATAGGCCTCCCCCTGGCGTCGCCACATTGACCGATCCCGCGCGTCTCGCATCCAGTGGATGCCCGCAACCTTAACCAGATCATCGGTCTGCTTAGTGAGAGGCCTTCCATCGCAGTGTCTTCCGGGCACTACATGGAATGCACAAAATTCATAAGTTCGATCGATTGTTATTTTTAACTTTTAATAAGAACTTCTGTTCGGTTGAGCGGACAGCGATCCATAATAAGCAACTAGTTCTGTAATAAGCCTCGACTAACAATCAAGTGTAATCGAATGGATTACCCAATTAGTGGGGTAAGTAGAGAAGTAAGTAGTTACAGCCAGTTTATAAACTAACAATGTTGTTTATAAATAACTTGTTGAGATTATTTTTTTTAGCTAAGGGCACAATGCGCAGTCAAGCTTTTCTTTTTTTTTAATACCCCTGCGCCATCTTGTAGGTAGGATCTGAGATTCGAAGATGGAACCTAGAAAATCGGACATGAGAAAATCTGTTCTTTAAAATACACAACGATTTTGTGGAATTAAAGCAAAACGGGAATCTGCAATCAATAAAACGAATGTACTGCACCTAAGATCAATACATATAATAAATCTGTAGAAAAAACGTATTTTTACATCGAAAATATATCCAAAAAAAAAGCTAGGAAGTTATAAGATAACTAACAGAACGCATTTCCAGCATTTTTGGATTTTTATCTGATTGGCTGCTTAGTTGTGCACCTATCATTTAGATAACTCTAATACATAAAAAATATCCGTACCTTGTAGGATTATTTAGTTTTTGTTTCATCGCATCGGTTCTCTCTATCAAAATATATATGAATTTAAAGTGTTCAAGAAGTAAAATATCACAAAACACGCAACTCAGATACTCGGACAGTTGAATTTCATATACGAGAGATGGCGTTGTGCATTTGACGTCATTTTCTGAATAACGATGTTAAGATTCCCCGTGGAAGATAACCCTAGAAAAAAAAGTCGAGAATTTCTAGGAACCTGTGTTTTCCTTTAGAATAATAAGTACAGTCGCCAATAACAATCACTATAAGGGCCGATTCCACCAATGAAACTAATCGCGATAAGTTCAACTAAACTCATTTTATGCAAATACAGCAATACAGAAAAATGTACACTTTAAAGTTATAAAAATAAATATACCTGACTGCTTAAGAAGCGAACTAAAAATACTTAAACGAGAAGAATATCATGCTGTGCCGTCGAAGGATACATTTGGTTTTGGTCAGCAAACTTGCGAATATGTATCCTCCGGCTGCACAGCATGATCTTCTGGTTTACCTCTATTTAATTCGCTTCTTAAGCAGTCAGGTATTTTTATTTTTAGAACAATTTATTTTTATTTTTATTACTTTATAGTTAACATTTTTATCGATTAGGTACATTTAAACATATAACTGTTATTAGGTACTTATTTACTTTATAGTAAGCTTTCTCGCTCAATAAATTAAGAAGAAGAATCAACTAGAGACTATAGAAAAGAACTCTTCAATATACAACGGCAAATCTCTCGTGATTTCTACAATTGTATGTCTGTTTATTGTTTACACCAATTCATAATATAACATCGCGCCAGTAGGTACGCTCTAAAGGCGTACGCACATATGAACAGTTCACCCTGGTATACTGTCATTCCACCGGTTATGTTCAAGTTTCATGTTTTTCGGCTAATCTATTCTGGCATCCTTTGGGGCGTTATAGGACTTTATTATAAACTTATCTACTATTTACCACAACTATAAAGCTAAAATAAAAACGTTTTCACTAATAAAATACAACCGACTTCCAAAAAGCCTACAATTTGAATAATAACTTCGATTTCGGCAGTCGGTGTCAAAACGACAAAACGAAAACAGGAACACCGACTGCCAAAATTTAAGTTATTTTTCGATTTGTAAAAAAGTTTTGGGTATGTTCGTCTGGCTTGCCCGGTTTGTCTTAGTTTTAATGGCGTTCGACGTATTTTTAACGAGTTTGGTTAAATCTCAGAGTTTTTTTTCCATTATACAAAGGTACGGTACGCCACTACGCAACCTACGACTTTCGCAACTGAGACCAGAAAATAAACAGGTCTTTAAAGTTTTATTAAATTTATTTACAAATGGCATCCTTAGATATAACTTATTTTTTATAATCGGCGGCGGTATCTTTAAAAAGCGCCTGGACTTTTGGGGAAAAGACCAGGGTGTGTGGATTTTTAACCTCACTAAAAGCACGACGATGATCACCATCAATACATGGAAGGGCCTCTTAACAGACCACCCCAGAACTGTGCAACGCCTGTTAGGGCACATCCTCAGGGAGATCGGAAAAGTTTCTCCCATGAGTTATGATTACTGTGCCATGTTCTTTCCTTGAGTCACTTGGTGGGTGGACGGCATCCTCCGGATAATGAGCGCCCGCGACCCCGGATGCCCACCTGCTGGCAAAATCAGTTATCTTTAACAAGAAACCAGGGAAGCAGTGGTGACTTACATACAGTAGAAAGTGAGTTCAAACCCAGGTATGCGCTTTACTTTGTGTAAATTATTTCATCATCACTGCTCTTAAAACGGTGAAGGAAAACATCTTAAGGAAACCGGCATGTCCTAGAGCCAAAATGTTAAAATTCACTGCACTGGGTCCGCCTGATGGGTTAAGACCTAACCTCTCTCACAGAGAGGATGCCTGTGTCCTAACATTGGGAACATTATAAGGCTGATGATAAACAAGAAACTACGTCAATAAGTTCACCATTCACCAAGTCTCCAAGCCAATATCCATAAAACCAGACAAGTTCATAACACAACATCCTTGTTTAATACAATTACAAAGACCCAATTTTATATCGATACAAGATACAAAGTGTAACGAAAGATATGTTATGGAAATCGAAACCATCAATAAGCTGTAAATTGAACCAAGGGGAAAGAGTAAAAAATACAGGATTTCCTCGTAAAGCTACCGGTTTTACGATAGCGTACAAAACACTGCTGGCTCATGTTTGTGACTAACAATAAAGCTGGGTTTTAACTGAGCAAGTTGTGATCCAATAGAGAACTAAAGCTTGTCTACATTTCCCATAGAAATGACAAGCTGAAGATGCAAAAGGACAGGTTAACCACTGATGGGATGGACGTTTTGAGTGGCGACCACGAATAGGCCACCCAATTTCGCAGTATACAGTAATAATAGATTGATTAGGCGATCATGCATCAAAGTCAGTGACGCGTAATGGAGTGTCATATTCCCAGTAGTGGCCTGCTTTTGGGTGACGATGATTTACTGGGAAACAGATGACGATTAACATGTTGCTAAAAGTTGCGAGCAACATGACGCCAAAGGCAGTAGGCAAATAATGCTGTTTAGTAAAAACTAAACACTACACTGCCGAGTGCAGTAAGCGAACATGTTTCTTGCTTACTTTTTTCTGCTTTTCCTTGTACTTGGAATTTCTCCTGTATCGTGGGTGCGTTTACAAACATATAAACTCACAGACAACCAGATCCGGCACAACTATCTGTAGGCCACACAAATATTTGTTCCGTGCCGCAGCCGCACGCAGCGCAGCAGCCAAACAATACAGCTTCGTATCCACTTGGCAACATTTGACGCGCGACAGAGCCAGCAGGCATGACGCGACAAGACAACGTTCCTAAACAAAACTACCCCGATCAACATGATGAGCAACATGTTGTCCATCATGTCGCGCGCAAAATGTTACCTGGTGGATACGAGGACACAAGTTACAACACGCAACATTGTGAGAATTATGCCCAAGTGAGTCCTCCGCTTAAGATTCGGCGATTCAATGTCAAGAAAATAAAGTTGTCGGTAATTAAACTACAAATCTAAATAACTTGGAACCAGTCCTTGAGTAATAAATTGTTCTAGGTTGTACTAGGCGTCGGTAGTAATTAAGTTAGTCCTTCTTTGTTACTTCTATTGTTTCTAAAGCACTGGTCATAAATAAGATTCAAAGGTTAATTCTAAAGGGAGGTATCTTTATAATTTAACAAAATAAACGATTGTAACTTCGGAAAAATAGCTGGGGAATGGGACGTTTATTTCAAAGTCAAGTATAATTGAATTTCTCTTAGTACAAACCCTTTTGTAGATTTGTGCTTCGCTGATGGTAATGGAATTATACGGTACTAGAAGACGCCTCGCGGTTTCACCCGCGTAGTTCCCGTTCCCGTGGGAATACAGTAATAAAAAGTAGCCTATTTTACCCGGGGATAGAGTAGCTTCCCAACGGAGAAAGAATTTTTGAAATCGGTCTAGTAGTTTTGGAGCCTATTCGATACAAAAAAAAATTCTTTCCTCTTTATAATATTGGTATAGATAAAACATAACCGAAATGTAGATCCAGGCCCTGATTTACGCACAGGCTAATCAGGCTATAGCCTGGGGCACAAGGATCGCGGGGGCGCCAAGCTTGTCTTTGCTGGCACTACTTTTTTAAAGCACACTTATTATCAGCCTAGTAAATTTTTTGAGACAAGCACTAATATGCTCTTCTAGCCTGCCGCCCCGTCCTCTTGTTTATCAAAAGAAAACTTTACCTGCTTAAAATGTTCGAGCTCGCTTCGTTCGTTCGTTCTTACACTAACGTTTGTCCCAAATTTTGACATAACACTGTAATTCCTATGAATACAAATATAGAAGTAGCGTAAGGATATATTCAAATAGACGAACTTAAAAAATTAACCTGCCCAAGGCGAGCTGCTAAATTGTTCAAGCTCGCTCTGCTCACTCTTACATTCTTAGTTCTCGCTCTTTTATGCTACAATCAACTTCATGACGGTAAAAGAAAATCTTGAAAACTATAGTGCTAATAAAAAACCTATCCGCCAAATTTTTGTACTCACCTCTGTCGCCAAGCGAGCATCGCGGCAAGAGTGTCAGTGTAAGACTGCTGCAGCTTAGTAAGACTGTTTCACTGACGATGTCATACTAAAACTCAAAAACGTGTTATTTTTTAATTTCTGTTCTGGGCAAGCACAGGCACAGGCAACCAGCTGAGGGCGCGCTTATTGAAATTTTGTCTGGAGTGGTCAGTACTCTAAATGCCCTGTATTGGTCCTGTAGGTGTAAGGGCTACGTCTGCCTAACCCATACGGAAATACAATGCAGGATCTAATGAGGAGATCCCATGGAAATCGAGGAAACTCCTCAAATTTTATAAGCATACATATAGCGATTTTGGTATTTACATCAACATGGCAAGCATTTGGATTCAGAAGGTATCATTTGGTGAAGTGGAACTGATGAAGAAGACTACAGATGGCCACTGCAACTTCTCAATGTTAAGTATTTTTTGGGTATAAGATATCCCGAATAATTAAATGACTGTGATGAAACTAATTTAAATAAATGTTTTACCGTACCGTCCAGTCTCTTTTTGATACTAAAAAGAGAAAGGTAAAAACTTTTAACAAAAAAAAAAAAACAGACTTCCAAAACAAAACACTATAAAGCGAAAAATAACATTAATTTCAAAAAATAAGTACCAAAGATATATTTTGTTCAATGCATAGAAAAATATACATTATAATATATTGAACTCGGCACGTTTCACGTAGCATGTTAATAATGTATGTGACAGGCCACGATTCGATGTTTCAACACGTTAACGAATGCGTAGATTCAATCCGTATAGCATTTATGAAGTAGATTTTTTTGGGGTAAAGAGAAAAGCTTCGGTTTGGGTTTCTTATATACTCAGCAGACGTTTGTATTACTTATAAATATCAAAATTTCGATACCTTAATACCTTTGACTTATTAATCTACTGTTAAATCTTTAAAACTAAAGCCGGTCTATTCTGTAAACATCACAAGGTGAAAACTAAGATGGGGAGAGCTCAAACCACCTTGATAGGATGGTTTGACAGCTCACTTCATGTTCACTCCACCTAAGTTTTCACGATGAAATTATTACAGAATAGGACTACAGTTCCTATTTGAAAAAGTACCAAAACAGCCGCCCCTTTCCAATCCACCTTTATTTTAGCTGCAGTCGAAAACAAAAGCAGCATCCAAACTTCAAAGAACATCCTACATGACGTTCTACTTTTAAATCCTACCCCCATTCTTTGAAACCATATCTCTTTCAAAAATTATCTTTGACAAACACGCGCGTGCTGAAAAATGTCGTCATCAAAAAAAAAGTTATCCAGAGCAATTTCAATTAAGAATGCATCGACACACTACCTCTTGCGATGCTCGTTAGCCAATAATTAGTTTTCGCACGGCTTTGATTAGTGTACCAGGCTTACAGAACTTTGAGAAGCTTGAGGAGCTTCGTAATAGCAGGTCAAGTTAGAAAAGTCGTGGTCGAAGAACTAGATCTATGTTTTTACGATTTTTAAGTACAGCACGTACAACGTTAATAAAATTAATGGTCCAAAAAACTGTGGGCTACCTCGTAGGTCTACAAGACGTAAGCGCTACTATCGAGAATGAAGTCTTGAATTTGATTCTAAGGTTAATGAAAGTGTTATTGGGTTTTTCCATATGGAATTTCTCAGTTGCAGCCTGAAGTTGATTCGTGACGAATGATGGTAATATCTCGCCCCCTATTACAATAGTCTTACTGCGGTTCGCACTAAACGTTCGTGTCCGTGATCCGTGTCCGTGATTTGAGTTCCGAGTTCAAAATGTTCTGAATTAAGAAACATTATGAATTTAGGACGGATAGAGTTCGGATATAGTGCGTAAGCTTCCCTACAAGAAGTACTACGGCTACTTCGGAATCGAAATTTCACGGACACGGATCGGATGTAGTGCGTAACCGCCCTTGAGCATAATTGGCGGATTGCGGGTGTCCTATAGGTACATCTTAAATAAAGAAAAAAAGGAAATACATTTATTTAGCACAGACTAAAAGACACACAATATAGGTACTAGATACATATGGTACTACAGATAAAACAGGCCCAGTTCAGCAAACATGCCAGACAACTAGTGCCTGACGCTGGTTTTCAACTGGACCTGATGTGTGAGGTGACGGATGTAAATCAGTTTTGTACTGCAAGGTGACGTGTCTATGTATACATAAATGAAATAAATTTGTGTCAGTTAAAAATAGTAAGGAATATAGGAGTATGAACATAAATAATGTGAAACGAGTAGGTAATATTGCAAAATTAAAAAAATACTAATTATGTGGGTAGATAAATATATCATATAATAGAGACATATAGTTCGTCACATTGTATCTCATAACGATCCGGAGAATATAGGCTTAAAATTTGTCAAGTTACAGCACATAAAATTTGTTAGTCTACAGCACACACAAAGCACCAAAAATATTGTGCAAAATTGTTGTCGCAAATACATTAACAGATAGCACGCAGCAAAAGCCATAAATCGGGTAAAGCTACCAACCGAATCAAACCTTTACTCTCGTAGTCAATAAGAAACTCGCCGTTTTTCCGTAACAATAAACCTCGGCCTAATGGCAATTTATTGCTATCGTTATTACACGTAATTGTATACCTCGTTTCATGCATATAAAACTCGATCAAGCATATTGTTTTTACCTCCCGAATTTCAGCTGAAATTGTTAAATTAAAAAATGTGAGTCATGACTGCCACCAGATATGCCAGAAAATATTAGTCGTGCTGAGTGGTGGCAATCCATGCATCATGTTCGTTAACGGACGCCTTCAGTTGGGATAGAACTTGGTTTTGAAAACTTTGGAATAACTGTGTTTTGTGTGACAAACTGGCGACGCACATTCACATGTCAATGACGCTGTCACATTACCATGCCGGTAACGCGAATCCAAAAGTTTTGTCGATCGAAGCGGAATTACTGGATGTAACATGAAATAAAAATGTATCGAAGGTTTTTAAATTTTGCTTGTACATGGAGGGACTGCCTACTCGTATCTGATCTCCAAAACTCATTAACTGGATAACACGATACCCAGCAAGACCGGTAACAGATTTTGCAGGTTCTGACTACTAAGAATTACAAATCATATCCGGTACCAGCTGAAGGTGCTTGCCGAGGCACGGAGGAGTTTCGGGATGTAATGCAAACCAAATTCCAACTTTTTAGCATAAATTTGTTTTCAAGCGAAAAATCTGCGCCATTTTAGTCGCGCCATTTCTTTGTAAGATAGAAATTATGCAGCCGTACCGTATTACTTATGATACGACCTATTAAACGAAAACATGAATATATATGCGGCCGAAGATCTTTTAGAGTTCCTTATTGAATTAAAGAAGACGAACACTTTTTCAGTCAAAGGACTCCTTAGCATAGCTCTTTAGAGAATATAGCTCTTTCATGGCTTTAATTCAATTGAGAAAAATAGAGAAAAAGATTTATAAAATCTTGGACGGGTGATATAAGAGTTAAGTTTTCAAATAAAACCGTACGTAATGTAAAACCTTCAAGGTTTACTTATCTCTCATCTCATCAAGTATAAATAATAACCTACTTAGACACCGAATTTTAATTCTCGAATATTCAGCAAAGGTTTTTGAATGCCGGAAATTAGAAATTTGGTCGACAGCATTAGTTATCATGCCGCCGTGAAAGCTTCTTTTAATTTGCATTCCCCAATACAAATATTAAAATGATCCCAGAACCCACGTTTTTCTCAAATACACACATGTCACTATGATGAGGAGTTACCGCAAAAGTTTTCTTATAAAAAATCATGAACCCTACACTGTTTCTTTTTCTTAATAACTCAACTCTCATTTAAAAGAAAGTTTGAGGTCCATTTAAAAATTGCAACTAACTAATATTAGTTATTCGCCGAGTTTTCCTTTTTCACTTGTTCCACTAAAATCCCATAGACCAGTCCTCCAGGGGACTACACAGCACTCAATGTTCCATTACGATACCCTAGGCCCTTGGACAACTTTAGGAACCACTGCCCTAGGGGTCATATAAAACTCGAATTTACTTTTGAATCCCCTAATTCCTTATTATTTAATTGAAACCATAGATTGAAACCTATTTACAAAGACGTGCATGTGGATTGAGTGCTCCTTTTTAAAAGTGAATTATATTTTTACGAAATCAACGAAAAATTTAGGCAATAATTGTGAAAAATACATGAAGATAAAAAAAAAATGTTCTGGAATTACTAGATAGTTCTAAACCTAAAAAACTGCAAAAGTATTTGAAGTTCTGGTTAGAAAATATATATTTTTTAGAAGATGGTCAGTTTTCGGCGACCGTTACAGAACTACAAATATTGTGGCAAACTGGCATTCCCATCTGAATAAATGGTCGTAAACCAACGCTCGCGCTGGTAGATGTTTTGAAAAAAGCATTAAAAAAAACCGGCCAAGTGCGAGTCGGACTAGCGCACGTAGGGTTCCGTACCATTATCGCATAAAACGGCCAAAAATCACGTTTGTTGTATGGGAGCCCCACTTAAATATTAATTTTATTCAGTTTTTAGTATTTGTTGTTATAGCGGCAACAGGAATACATCATCTGTGAAAATTTCAATTGTCTAGCTATCACGGTTCATGAGATACAGCCTGGTGACAGACAGACAGACGGACCGCGGAGTCTTAGTAATAGGGTCCCGTTTTTACCCTTTGGGTACGGAACCCTAAAAAGAGTGCCTCCCAATGGGTAAACAACGAAGACGTAAAGATCAGTGGATTCAAGATTCACAATTGAAATTGCTGAATGGGCAAATATCAGTATGTCATTTTCTAGAAATGATGAATTTAATAAAGATTCAGGGATAAACAACTTGCAATTTTTAAGCTACTTAAGTAGAATTTAACTTGATGGCTATAGAAGGGTGTTGCGGGTTGAGGGGAAGTAGGTATAATAAAAATTAATAGGTATATATTATTTCTCTTTTTTTTTAAACAGGTCCTTAAAAGGCGGTCTTCTAAAGTAAAGGAGATTCACTTGTATACTTAGAATTATTTAGTCCTTTATTTAATTTATTTCTTAAAACACGAAAAAAATATATAAAAAATAGTAGCCCACCGGCATCGGGAACTAAAAAAACATAACAGTATTATTTATTAGTCTTATGGTATTAATTAATATAATAACCAATTTAGATTAACAAATATTTATTTACTGAGATAACTGATATAGTTTTGAATATTTCAAAAGAGAACCAACATGTTTCTCACGTTTGAAACAAATATAACATACATCAACATTTAATCTCTTGAAATTTTTCAAAACTTTTTACAAAAAACAATTAACTATAAAAAGCTTAACTGTAGCTTGTGGGGTCAAAACTATACTTAAAACGGAGAAGGAAACCTTTATTTTCTATAACTTCTAATCTTGATCTCATTCCATTTACCATATTATTAAAACAAATTGCAATGTTTGCAAATCTTATCCTGGCTTGATTATGAGCTTCGGTTAGTTCATTTTTTTTTGAAGGTTTATAATTATAGATCATATGTGCATGTCTTCGGACAGTGGTAAGCGAAATGCCATGTCTCATAGCACCAGATCGGGTGGTTGTAAAAGAACCCGTGGTTTGGCTATTCACAATATCACGATGACGGCTGGATTTATTTGTGTAATCAATCGGACGTGGCCCTTGGCTGTTAAACTTTACTTCACCAGTTTCTTGATACCATCGCACCCATAAACTAACCTAACTAAGTGTTTCTCTATAAAGAAGTTAATTAAAAAGTTAGATTTCCAAAGGCAAAAAATTAAAATATAAATTGATTATAGTTTAGATTACATATAAGTCAACATTTAATTCTCGACTACTCGAGCAATACTCTTTAAACTTTGATTTAGTTCCAAAAGGACAATTATTTTCACTTTTAAAGAGTTACTTAATCGAGACATCATATTATTGTAATTATAAGTATTTATTCGAACAACACATGCAGACGAGTAATTATGCTATGATGTTATGTCATGTTTTACCTAACAAACTTATAAGCTTACCCTCAATCTTCTTTTTAATCAATTTTTTATAATATTTTATAAACGTCACGGCCGACATGATTAATGTGATGGATGATTTATAAACATATCGATGAATTTCACATCTATTATGAATGTCAGAATGTCGCAGCGGTATAACAGCTTGACTCTTAAGTTATAGGGTCCAGGTTCGAATCTTACATTGGCCTAACGATTTTATAAAATTTTAAAATTTAAATTCTGTTGTGAGTTTTCAGAAATCTGTAATAAAGTATAATGTTTGTTAAACACGTTTGCATGTTTAAAAATAACATACACGAAGTCAAACATAGAACCTCCTCCTTTTTGGTAAGTCGGTTAAAAATATCAATAGGTAGGTGGACTAATCGATGGATATTACAAAGCGGTCGCTTGCATGAGCGCCGTCCGTTTTTTTATTTCTAGTTAGAATATCTTAGCAGTTTCATTGACATCACAGAGATGGCGTGCACGCGCCGCACGTAAACATCGTAGTATATCCTCCTGTCCATAGATGTCGCTTTTGATACATTTCTAGGGATGAGGATTCTCTGCTGCTGTATGTACTTTATTTTTTTCAACATCGAACTTATTTTAGAAAAGTTAATTTACGTCATTGTTATCCCGGCTTAGATTCAGATTTCTAATTATATGTATTACGTATTATTATTTCGTATTTTTTTTATTTAGAAGAACAAACGTAGGATAGGAACGAAGGACTACAAACGATTAGGACTTATTAGTACTTATAGAATCCGCAGCAAAGGGGATTGTAGTGGAACTTTGAATGCTGTGTTATCCCCTGAGGGAATGATCAGGGGATTTTAGTGGAAATAGTGTATTTTTTACAGTTTATTATAATATGAGAAGTAAGATCAGACACCTTTTCAATTCGCCTTTATAGTCTTTTTTATAAATACTTGTCTATGTTTTCTTTAACTTGCTTAAAATCTGACGTTTCTATACCACTTTATCACGTCACACGCCGCGTACGTCACTAGTTTCCGATTTTGTTGAAACTTTGTGAACCTTCAATGAAAATAATTGTACCTCTCGGGTTTCGCAAAAACATGGCAAACCATAAATTACGTACGGGGTCCCCTACCCCTATTAACCTAGTTAGTAAATGTTTGTTTTTAGTAAATTGTGATGATGAGGATAATATTATGTTAGGAAAACTAGAATTGCCTGGTAAGAAGTTAAAGCATTTATATACTCAAATATTAATTTGACAAAATCATCTATTGTATTAAACAGTATTCCTTGTAAACTTCCAGTAAAAAAACAGGTACTTTTGATAAAAATATTATGATGACGGTACCGCTATTGCGCTTTTGCAGGTAACGGGTCGTTGGGTCCTATCAAGCCATCAGCGATCATCTTCTGCCTCCTAACCTCGTCTCGAGCTCGTTTCTCAGCTTCTTTCCTCTCCTGCTCTGCTTTCTCTTCCGCTGCCTTCTTTATGGCCATCTCAGCCAAAGTCTTCTGGTCTAATTTGAAAAAGTTGACGGGTTCTTTGAAGAATCTTGTATCCTTTGCGTTCATGTTCTCCACGAATTTGAGAATACATAACTTCCCAGTTTCTGGATCATACGTTTTGTCTTTCGTAGCTAGTCTGATCCAATCCGCGAACTCGATCTCGCTAAGTGGTTCGCCCCACGACATCAATTCATTTCGGAACAGCTCAAAGTCTACGAAGCCAGTTTCAGCTTCGTCATCGTGACCCAAAGCCGCTATCGCTTTCGTTATCGCCAACTCAAAGTCGTCCCCCATAATCATTTTAGCTTCTATCATTTGATACCATTCGTGAAGTTCTACAGTGTCCACAAGGTCGTCTTCAAGAAACATTTTAAATAGTTTATCTACTTCAGCAGTTTTTGGATTGAGTCCAACTTGCCTCAGCATCATTATGATATCCTTTATAGGCACCTGTTTAAGGAGAAACATTGTATTGATTCATAATGGATTAGGTCGATGAAAACGAATCTACTAGTAATAAAAAAACTTTTTGCAAAAAAATACTACCGACTTCCAAATACAAAACTACAAAGTGAAAAATAACTTAATTTTTTGAAGTCGGTGTCTTTCGTAGGTACAATTTTTTTGCGTTATGGACACCGACTTCAAAAAATTAAGTTATTTTTCACTTTTAAGTTGTACGTACCTAATAGGCAAGTTAGTAAGGGAACTATTTCGCCAGAATAGATTTCATGAAACTTGAACATAACCGGTGAAATGAGAGATCTGCTTACCCCTTTAGAGCGAACTGGCGTGATGTTATGTTATGAAATGTTATAAAAAACAAACAGGCATGCGATTGCAGCAATCCCGAAAGATTTGCCGTTATTTAATGAAGAGTTCTGTTGTATATCTCCGAAGTTCTTCATCAGATCTTCACCAAATTAAAATGGGACCAATTTCGGCACATACTTTTTTAAACAAAAAAATCATTTTCAAAATCGGTCCACAATTGACGGAGATATCGGTGAACATAAAAAAAAAATATAAAAAAACATAAAGTCGAATATAGAACCTCCTCCTTTTTGGGAAGTTGGGAAGTCGGTAAAAAAATACAGGTAGGTAGGTAGGTATATCTTGTTCGTTTAGGAAAATGTAATATATACTTATCTAAGGATTGTGAGATGAAAGAGGTGACAGTCTGTGCAGGGAACAAACTAATATGATAGCGATAATTATCATGTATGTATATTTTCCATTACCTTGTCAATGTTGTCTTCATCGTGTTGTTTAAAAATCTCTTTATAATGGAGGATCTCTTCGTTGGTAAAACTTTTCGGTGGAGGCGGAATTTTCTTCGGCTTTGGTATCTCTCCGGGCAGTGCTTTCGCGGCTGGCTTTGCAGGAGGTTTTGGTTTTTCTTTTCCTTTTTTCGGCATGGCTATTAAATACTTATTTAAGTTAAACGGAAGATATGAGCGGACTTCTAGTGTTGGGTATCGTATATATTTCCGGAATCATTTAACTGGATTATGAATCTTTGAACTGATTATTGTGGCACATCTGGTAGTATTTATTACAGCTAACCGTGCTTTTAATATTTGGTTGGAGCTCATTGGGTGGTGATATTATATCTATTAAAACCGTAATTATTGTATTGGATGAGAGCTCATTGGCTCAGGACCCGGTAGGCAATATGGTGAAAAAGTATTCTGTGGTGCTAATTAAAAGTCCTGAAGCACTAAAAAACTCACAAAATCTCAAAAAACTTCATTTTGAGTTAATTGACAGTTATACTTTTTCACAGAGGGTCTTTACTTTAAACGGAAATAAGGTCGTATGCTTTTAAAAAAATCCCTTAGTACGTACTTGCATTCAGATTCAGTAAGAATTCAGATATCATGGATGCTGAAAGTTCTGGAGTGGCGACCTTGAACCGGAAGACGTTGCGTTGGAAGGCTTCCACCAGGTGGACCGATGAACTGGTGAAGGTTGTGGGAATCCACTGGATGCGGAACGCACGGGACTGGTCAATGTGGCGACGCTTGAGGGAGGCCTATGTGCAGCAGTCTGTAAATTTTGCTTTACAAATTGTTGTCTGCATTACATATTTCATAAACATAATTTTAATTTTGCGGTAAAAAAATCCCACCTGTTACAAAAAAAAACCTTTTTATTTCACAGAACGCATATTGTAGTTTTGTCCAAATCAATCTACTGGCGGGACACAGACCACGCAAAACAAATGACCAACGGAATGGCTCTCCCAGCGTCACTGCCCCAAATTCAGATATACAGCAATTTAAGCTCGGCATCCACGGATACAATCCGATTAAAGGCCCGCGATCAAACCGCCAACATGGACCGAAGGACTAACCACACGAAAATAGGTCCTATATTCAAGGTTATTAAAAAAAAAAACCTTTTATATAATACATACCAACTCGGTACATGGTGGACAATGGACATCCTACTCATACGCACTGAAAGTTTTGGAAATGCTTCCATTGTGCGTACAGCTAAGGATTGGAGTTCTCTGCCGGAGTCTCTGTTTCCTGATAGACACAACTCTTTAAGTCAAGAGTGAATAAGTTACTTCTAGGCAAGCGCGCTACATCCTCGACCAAATCATCGCTTACCATCAGCAGCCTAATTGTATTAGTAAATTCGGCAAGTGAAAAGGTTTGACCCCATGAAAGAGTATGAACAATTGACCAATCTTACTTACGCAATTAGGCTGCAAGTGAGATATAAGTGGTGAAACGCGAGCCTATCAATACTTATATAATAAATCTGTAGAAAAGTCGTTTTAGTTCATCAAAAATATATCCAAAAAAAAATAACCGGGGTTATAACCAACAGAACCCATTTCCAACATTTTTAGTATTTTGTCTGTTTAGTTGTTCACGCATCACGTAAAATGTACGAAACCAATAATGTCAATAACTATTATACATAAAAATTGTGCGTAACTTGAAGTATAACTTAGTTTTTGTTTCATTCGCAATCGGTTCACTCAATCAAAAGATACATACATAAACTCACGTCTTTTTTCCCATGGGGGTAAGCAGAAACTACAGAACGCCACCTGCTACGATCCTTACATACTTCTTTTGCTTCACTCACATTCATACATCTAGTCATACACACACGCCGGTTATGAGTACTAAAAAAGATAACTATATATGAATTTAAAGTATTCAAGAAGTAAAATATCACAAACACACGCAATTCAGTTACACGGACAGTTGAACTCCATATTCGATAGACGGCGTTCTGCATTTGGCGTCATTTTCTGAATGGCGGTGTGTGGCGGCGGAAAGATTCTCCGCGGAAGAATGACCCTAGAAAAAAAAATGGTAAGTATAGGTAGGTAGGATTATGCTAGTAGCTAGTAAATAGAGATAATCTATAAAGAGATATTCTCTTATCTATCCTCTCCCATCTTATGGTTTCTTCTGAGGCGCTGGAATGGTTCTCCTCTTATCTTCGGGGACGTCAGCAGTCGGTTCGTGTCGATGAGACTTCGTCGAATTGGCGTGACCTGGATGCTGGTGTTCCACAGGGCGGTATTCTATCTCCATTATTTTTCTCCATTTTCATTAATTTTATAACTCACTGTCTTCGGTGTTCGTATCATCTTTATGCCGATGATCTCCAACTATATACAGCGGCGCGGATCGAAGATTTATCTGACGCTAGGAGATGTAAACCGGGACTTGAATGCTATCGGGGAATGGTCTGACAGATTTGGGGTGTCCGTGAACCCCACAAAATGTCAGGCCATTATTATTGGAATCCCGCGCATGATGCGTAGAGTGGCGGTTGGCTCTATTCCCCCAATTATTTTCAATGGTTCCGTCATTCCCATTAGCCCTAGTGTAAAAGATCTCGGTTTGCATCTTGACTCGACACTTAGCTGGCAAAGCCAGGTGTCCAGTGTCAGTCAGAGAGCCAGCGGTACTTTGCGATCCTTGTATCGTTTGAGGAAGTTTTTGCCAGCCAAAACGAAGACTATGCTTGTGCAGACTTTAATTTTCCCAGTGGTTGACTATGGTGATATGTGCTGCTTTGACTTGAACGCGGTCTTACTGGATAAGCTAGATAGGGTCTTGAACAACTGTATTAGATTCATATTTAACCTCAGAAAGTATGACCATGTGTGGTACTACAGGTCTGAGCTAAAATGGTTGCCTATTCGCCAGAGAAGAAGTTTACGCGCTTTGACCACGCTTTTCACCCTACTCAATTCTCCCTCCCCTCCTTCCTATCTTATGTCTAAATTCCAATATCTATGTTCTTCACATGCTCGGAATCTGCGTTCTTCCAATAATCTCCTCTTGCTTTGTCCTTCTCATACTACTGATTTTGTTCACTCTTCCTTCAATATTCAGTCCATTCTTCTCTGGAACGCGCTTCCTCTCGAGATCAGGGGGGTGACCACAAGCTCTTAGAGTAAGGTTATTTTGAGATCGAGTAAGGGACAGATGTATATGACGTGTATACATCTGTCACTTACTCGATCTCAAAATAACCTTATTCTAAGAGCTTGTGGTCACCCCCTAGGACGGCTACAAGTCGGTTTGCATTCAAGCGGAAATTGCGGTTTTATTTTAAGCACAACTAAGAAGAGTCATCTCACTTACTTTTTCTCTGTTACTTCATAAATATATATTTTATATTAGTATATATTATATTCAATTAATTCAATATATATGTACGCCTATTTTAGTATGTTAATAACAACTCTTTTCTTGTTAATTTTTTTAAACAATGCACCTGCCTTGTTATCTCTTCACCACCCTTGGTTGACTGGTAGAGAATGCCTAAGGCATTAATTCCGTCTTTGTACCTTTTTGTGCATGAAGTCTAAATAAATAAATACTTATTAAAAAGTAACTGTGATAAAGCGAACGCCCTATGTTAGTCCACACGTCCTTTTCTCGTAAGCGATGAGTCGCAAATTGCTTTGATCCCGGGCCCACATGTAAAACAGTATCAAATTGGTTTGGTTTGTTTGTGACTCTGTAACTTTTAAACATGTAGGTAGTCTAGTGGATAGTTGGAATTTTTCACCATTTAACAACAACAACAACAACGGTTTTTCTTCTTCTTTTCGTATGGACGACGGTATCTACATTTATTCATACTGTTTGAGCCCAAAGATAAAAACGGTTGAAAATGTTCGATGTTGATATATGAACTTTTACGTAAATAGATGAAGTTTAGCAGCCCTATACGTTTTAAACGACTGGTTCCACTAGATTTGTTAAGTAATAGGATAGGGAGAAAGTGTCTTTTTTGCTTACCCACAGTTTTTGTTAACCTCAACAACGTCTCTAGCTGACCTAAAATATACTCGAAATACTTAGATACTCACCTAATATGTGATTAAAATACTTAGAATTTATTCGTGTAATAAGTAAATAGTTTCAACTGTGGGTACCTACAATCAAATCGGTTACAGATAGATAATAGTATGTAGATATTTAACATATCCTTGCATTATATCCTTGATTATTTAGTATCTAAACATGTTCAGAAGGGAACAAATAAATATTCCGTTTCTGATGGCAGTCTTATAGCAGTCCCTATTCTGTCAATTCCAGGAATCCCATTCACTCGTAAAACAGGAACAAAGTAGGTTACCTCCGACACAAAACAAATCATTTAGAAGGCGGAACGGCATAGACCGATTCTGTCATTTAGTTCCGTTAGCAATAACCTTTAATTACACCGACGCTTAAAGCCAAGTTTTTGGCCAGAAGGCTCAATAAAACCTTCCCAAATTGCTCTTAACAGCCTCCAGGTTGTTACTTTCTGTCGTCAACCATTTACAGTTACACCTTTTCAAGTTAAAGCCTCAAATAAAACAACGATGACCACGCTTCGCACTATATTGCATTTTATAAATATAAAAGCTGTGAGTACCATTCCATAAAGCTAAAAGCAATTTTAATGAAACTGTGCACCGTAACGTCGCATTTTATGTTGAAGACGTAGATGTTAAGACATACATTTTAAGATTTTATTTGATGATTTTCCTGCTTCAAATAGTAAAGCGTCGAGAAAGATTTTTAAGTAAATAAGTACATAAAGAGTAGCTCTAGCAATAAATCAAACAATTCATATAGACGTTTTTGGCATTTTTCCAATATAATTCAGCGAGATAAAAACTATCCTACTAGTATAGTATCTAATGTAAATAAAGGCGTGAAGCTTACAAAGAGAACCCTTTTTCACAAAGCCTCAAATCTTGGATAAGCGTGTCTGTAGTTACCTAAATAGCGTTAATTCCCCGATGAAAATAGATCGTCCTCAATCACTCTCAACTAGGGTTACCATTAAATTGGACCGGATTTGTCTGGACTTTTGTCATCCAGTTCGGACTTTATCCGGCATTAGTCCGGATTTTCGCTTTGATAGCAAATGTTGTTGTTTTTTCATACGACCACGGCTATCCGGCTTTTTTTTAATTTTCATAACAGTAAGGTAACCCTACTGTCAACGGAAAAGGTGCAATCTTCTTTATGGATTAATCCATCATGTTTCTATACCTTGTCAGCCACGAGAGGATAGAATGTTTGCTAGGCTGTGTAATAAATCATTGCCCACGAAACGACGACAATAGGGATGATTGAAGTTCGATTGTTTTTTAATTGACGTTGTATACGAAAATGGTATTCTATAATAATAATAATTATTATATTTTACGTTGAAGATAAAAACATTTGGCTTTAGCTCCTTCTGCGCATGCAGCTTCCCTGGTAACTTGTAAACGGCACAAATATGTGGATGTCTCTAACTATTCTCAATATCATTTTTTCTTTCCTTCTTTTAATTAGACTTTTTACAATGGTTTTCAATCATCTTTATAGCCCTTTGCTAAGAATAGTTACAGCACTGATAACAAAATTTGTGCCACATGTTAAATTTAGTCTTGTTATACTTATTTTTATTTTAGTTTTTACCTTTGTATAGATTCTTTTACCGATTGTTTTGTGAATGTATGAACATTGTAGGCCATCTAGATGCTAGTTAACATTTGTTAACTTTTTTTATATAATCTTTTTATTTTATTTTTTTTAGTTTCTTACGACTTATTGTCATAAGTCGGGCCTACGTTGTCCCCCCATATCTAAGTACCAATGCTGTAACATGGAAATATTGTAAAGCCAAACCATTTTTAAAAGAGTAAACATGGAGTTTCTTGCCGGTTCTTCTCCATGGGAAACGACCAACCCGAACCGTGCACCTTTTGTCGACGTTTTATAAGTGCCCATGTAGGCCTATGTGAAATAAAACTCTTATTTTATTTCATGTCTTCAAATATTACTGCGCAATATAGTTTACTGTTAATGTCTATATAAGATTCATTGGAAATTTTCACGCACCTTTGATATTTTGTGGTTTTGTTAAAAAATGTTATATGAATATATGTGTGAAATAACCAAAACAATTGTGTACTCCTAGTATAGAACGAATTTTGCATAATTAATATAATAGTATTGGTTGGACAGTATTAAATTAATTTATATTATTACTAAAAAGGCCTATTGCTTTTATAAATAGGTCCGAATGATAATACTTTTTTAGCTGTATAACGAATTTACGGTGCATTATAATGGTACAAGTTTATGCTATTTAGCAGCATTAGGCATTATCTTACTACTTAAAAATGCTATTGTAGACCCTAAGGCACTAAAAATAGCTGAGAGCTGTGTAGCGGATTTACGTGGCATTATAATAGTTCATCTATATGCTATCAAACAGCATTAAGCATTTATTTACTACTTAAAAATGCTATTGTAAATCCAAATACGTTAAAAACAGCTGATAGCTGTACAGCTGCGTTGTGGTTTGCTGCAGTAAAACTAAAGTCTGTACAAAAGCATTTTGATATGCCATTAGCCAAACGTTATACAACGCAAAGCATCATAATGGTTTAAAAATGCCAATATAAATCGTCAAGATGCTCGGTGAGCTAAGAGCTTATAGGGACCTTAAGTTCTACATATGTTTATTATTCGTTTGTTAAAATGCTTCCTGTGCTACTTGGGAATTATGTACAACATGATTACGGTACTCATTATTACCTACAAAATGTCCGCGAGGGAATATATATGGTCTATTGCGTTCTAAATGTAATTAGATCGCCGCCCGGTAGAAACAAAAGTTGGTTACATTCATATCGTAGTAATAATTCTTATTCAAATAAATAGTTTAACAAATCGGTAGGTAGGTACGGTAGGTTAGGGATGTAGGTTGGGCGGTAGGGTAGGGGGTACGTAGGTAGGTAGGGTAGGTGGGTAGGTAGAGGTAGGGTACGGTAGGTTGGGGTGCAAGTTGAAAGCCTCCACCGCCAGCCTCCTCGCTTCGGGTGGACAGTTGGGGCGGGCGGCTAATTTCAACAAACGAGGGAAGGTCACGGTTCCAAACACAGATCATCAGCCATGATGGTCTGTGAAGGGAACCGGGCTAGTGATAGGTGGCCTTTTAACGCCTACTCCCTTCTCTGCTTACAGAGGGTTGGACTAGTGGGCGTAGAGTAGCAAGGAAGATAAATAGGGACCTCACCCTTTAAAAAGGAAAAATACCCGACTGCTCAGCGGTCGGGGAGTCACACCCCGCTTCGGCGGGCTGCCCTCCGTACTCTGGGTTGGGCAACAACTGTCTTGCTTCTGTGTCTTCGGACAATAATGACGATCACACGCATGCTAAACGGACAACGACGATGCTGACTTTACACGATGACCAAGAACCACTTTCCGTCGCCGACGGCAACAAGAGTCGAGGAGGCTCAAGTCCTGTGGACAACTTGTCCGACCAGGACTCGCGCGGGTTCAACTCCAAATCTTGGAGGAAGCGTCCGCGCAGCAAGGACTCGGTGACGCTGGGTCTCTCCTCAAGTGAGGAGAACCTATCGGCCCCAAAGGTGTCAACGCGAAGGAGAGGGCGGGGTCGTGCGCTGGGGGATATAGCCACCGCTCGGTTGCCGGAGTGACACGTGCGGGGTCGCTTCGTGCCTCGACCTGGTACGCCTGCCCCTGCTGAATATACCCCGTTTAAACTACTTAGATTTTCTATAGTGGCCACCTTCACCTACCTTTCGGTATATAAGATGGCACACTATACCAGGCAACCCCTTACGAGGCGTCTGGGACCATCTTCGGTAGGTCACGCCTTCAGAGTACTCGCCCCTGGTACTCAAGAGAAAATGTGAGTCGCATCGTGATTACTCACTACCATTTGTCCAGAATGGTACCGGAGCTGTAAAGCCGCTCACAACACGCACCCCAGCACGCCAGCACTAGCGCAAGCACCGGCACCAGCGCACCTTGTTGGTGACCCTATCTGTACTACCCGAACAGATGGGGCTCGCAGCTGGAACTACGGGTCCGGCTGTTTGGATCAGGTTACGCGGGGTCAGGTAGGCTCTCCACCATTGCAAGCGCAAAGGTGGAACCTGACATTGGTTTTGGACTCGCGGTGGTCTATGTGGTGGTTGCAGAGGAGTGGCATGTTGTCTGCTCGGCTACATGTGGGTCGAGCGTCACTCCTCGCGCGCAACAAGTGTCTGAAGTTACCGGCCTAAGGCAAAGGGCCACCTGGTGGTCAGACGCGGGGTTCGTGGGTAACCCTCAAGCAAGTGAGCTCCTGTGAGCGAGCTGCATCTCCAGCACTTTCCTGGATAGAAAGTAGAGGACTACCCGTTGGATTAGTCTTCCGGCTTCCGGCAGTCTCCCAGCTGTAGGCATTGGGTAGGTGCGTTGATTCATATTCGAGAGGTGAGCTTGCTTGACAGCTCCGGGACCATTTTCTCTTGAGTACCAGGGGCGAGTACTCTTGGAGGCGTGACTTACCGAAGATGGTCCCAGACGCCTCGTAAGTGGTTGCCTGGTATAGTGTGCCGCCTTATATAACGTAAAGTTGATGAAGGTGGCCACTATAGAAAATCTCAGTAGTCTAAAGGGGCATGCCCCTGCGGAATGCGGAGAGCTGTGGAGGTGCTGTGACCAGGACGGAAGCCGGACTGGAAAGGATTCAGGAGATTATTTTTGGATAGGAAAGTGCTTATTTGATTATGGATTAACCGTTCTAGGACTTTGGATAGGAATGGTAAGACAGATATTGGACGGTATTCAGAAAAGGATGTGGGATTGGACTTTTTTGGTAAAGGAATTATCTGTGCATCTTTCCATGAGAATTGAAAGACACTGCTAGACGCAGAAAAATTAAGGATGTGGCAAATGACAGGAAGGATAACGTCCAGCACCGGGAGTAACATTTTATGGCTGATACAGTCACTTCCTATTGCACCTGAAGTAATTGATAGTATGCTCTTCTTAACATCACATGCGGTTAATTGACTAAAAACAAATGGAGCATAACTGGGAGACTGAAGAGATGAAAGGTAATCCAATGTATTCAATGGCCAATTTTACTGTCCTATCGAAATTGGACGAAGCTGTGAAATGATTATTCAATGCATAAATATCTAAATCTTTAGGGATTAGGCGTGTCCACACAGAGCGAGCAGCCTCGCGAGGCATTTGCCGCGCGAGGCTGCTCGCTCTGTGTGGACACGCCTATTGACTCTTGTCGCGCTTTACCGACCCCCAATGATCTTAAAAAATTCCAAACTTTGGATGCGTCTCCGTTTTGGACAGAGTTATGAATGTGTTGGCGATTAGCATTCCTACACCTTGTTGCAGAGTTTGCGGATTGAGGCATATTTGTCTCTATTTGCATCAGTAGGTCGTCGCTTATATTTGGCCTTCGCCGCAACTTTTTTGTGCATTAACTTTTTGATCTCATCTGTCAGCCACGGCGCCGGCAAATGCCTAACTTTAACAGCTCGTACAGGTGCATGAACATCATACAGCTCGATGAGTTTAGCAGTAAAGACATTAACCTGCTTATCGACCGACGTGGAGGCAAACAGAGGAGACCAATCAATGTTGCTGGCATCCTCGCAAAGTCTGTCAATGTTCATACCACCAAAATTGCGTTGCATGAGAATTTTGGCTTTAGCCTTAGGAGGACGAATTTTATAAGAAAGAAAAATCAGGTCATGATGCGAAAAGGCGTCGGCTGCGCATTCAATTCAATTCATTTATTTGTTCTCTCTTTACAATAATAGGTTACCTTAAAATTAACAATGTTTTTGGCTAATGCTATATTCCACCATTGTAAGAGACTGGTGCCTGAAGTAGGCTTTTGAAAAAGCCTGTGTTACAGGTCACCAGGGCCCCCCACAGCAAAACAATACAGTCAAAAGTTTAAAGACGATGTGAACATCATTAATAGTACCTACCAAGGAGACTAAACAATAGTCTGTTGAAAATTAAAAATAATATCAAAAGTTATTAAAAAAAAAAACTAAATTAAAAACTTAAAATTAAAATATTAAAAAAAAAAGAATAATTGACAACTGTTCATACGAAACTGGTTATTTGTAGTGTCCTGCATGCATAATGTATGTTAGAGTGTTTGAAGGTATGTTGGAGTGTTAGAATGTATGTTGTAGTGTATGAATGTATGTTGGGGTGTATGAATGTATGTTAGTATTCGAGAGCGAGTATGAGTAAGGAAAGAATGAGAACTATTTGAGAACCGTTAAAAGATTCTCAGTTTTTTTGTAGTCAAGGGTTTTAAGAAATGTTTTAACTAATTTGTGACAATGAGAGATGGTTTTGGGATATAGATTAAGTGTTATATTTAATTTGTTGTACAAAAATTGACCAAGGAAGCAAAAGAATTTCTGAGGGAGTGAAGTTTTGAACTGCAATGAGGGGCAGACTCTTCCCTTCCGTCGTTGATTATTTATTAATTTGGGGTCAAACTGTAGCTGGGAGTGTTTTTTAGCTACCGTAAGCAGGATAAACGTTTGTCTGACCGTAAGGATGTCCCATTCTTTGTATAAATCAAGAGTTGGAAAACGAAAGGGGAGACCAGCACCAACCTTAAGTATAGCGCGCTGTGCCCTCTCTACTTCGATAAGATGAGTTTTGGAGGCACCACCCCACGTTGTGATACAGTACTCAATTAACGGTTGGCATAAGGCAAAGTAAACCATTTTAATGGTCTTTCGATCTGCAGTGTGTCTTAATGATTTAAATATATAAATAAGTTTGCGGATCCTCGGAACAAGCGCATCAAAATGAGATTTAAATGAAAGGTGGGAGTCAATAATGATCCCTAAGTACTTTATATTAACAGTCCTTTCGAGTGTGGGACAAGTACACCCGAGGTTTGGAGAGCCACACGTATGTACCGAAATAGAAAGGTTTGACGGAGGAAGAAGGTTAGCTCTATGAGCAAAGGTTACATATTTAGTTTTCGTCACGTTAAGTGTCAATAAATTGTTTTGCAACCATTCACTGACTGTGTTAACGCCCAATTGAGCAGTAGCAAAGACCTCATCCCAGCTATCCCCACTGAAGAACAGTGCCGTATCATCTGCAAATGTGACGACTTTTCCTTTCAGGAGAGGAAGCCGGCAGAGGTCGTTAATATACACCAAGAATAGTGTTGGCCCGATTATACTACCCTGGGGTACACGAAAATTGACAGTCAGCTCGTCACTTAAGCTATCATTAATTTTTACTCTTTGTTTTCTTCCAGTGAGATAGTCCTCCAATAATTTAAGTGGAATTCCTCTTACGCCAAGCCGATCAAGCTTTTTTAGAAGATTCGGGATTGAGACTGTGTCGAACGCCTTTGCAAGGTCCAAGAACACCGTTAGACATTTCATCCTATTGTCGAGACTGCCAACGATGGAGTTAACCAGCTCATGGACAGCATCGTTGGTACTCTTACCGGTTCTGAAACCAAATTGTGAAGGAGAGATCAAGTTGTTGGTTTCCAGAAACCTGATTAAGCGTTTATTTATTAGGCGCTCCAGGATCTTGGAAAGCGCCGGAAGTATGGAAATAGGTCGGTAGTTGTTCACAGAGTCAAGTTTCCCGGATTTATGGATTGGCTTGATAATAGCTATTTTAAATAGCTCTGGGAAGACCCCTGTAGAGATTGACAGGTTACAAATGTGAGTCATGGGAGAGGTAAGGAGATTTGCGTATCTCTTGACTATCTTACAACTTATAAGATCGATACCAACTGCACATTTATCCTTTAACCCATTGATATGAGTGAAAATCTCTTGCTCGTCCGTGGGAAGGAAGACCATTGAATTTGGGGGAGCGTTCGGTAAGTGATCTTTGCAGTAGGTGGATGGAGCTGTTTTATCAGTGGAGATCTTCTTCGCTAGGTTTGCACCTACGTTTGCAAAAAAGTGGTTGGCGTTGTTCAAATCAATATCGGGATTTTTGGATGTCAAAAGGGACGCCGAATGGTCTGTTCTTATATTGGAGCCGCTTATTCTTTTGATAACATCCCAAAGCTTCTTCTTGTTGCCCTTAGCGTTATAAATCTCCTGCTTGTCGTACATCTTTTTTGCTTTTTTGAGTAGGGAGTTGCAATAGTTACGGTAACGTTTGTATGTTGTTTTAATAATCTCGTCATCAGGATTCCGTTTTAGTTTTTTATGCAAACTGTCCCGGTTTCTCATACAACGTAATAGTCCTTTAGTAATCCACGGTTTCGTAATCAACATTTTTTTGTTTGTTTTAACTATCCTGATTGCCGCAGACAAGTAAGTAACAAGAAGCTCGGTTGAGACATTTGCGTCCTGCGAGTCAATGATAGGCTGGAAATTGATGGTTAGCATATCTTTATCGAGATTCTCGTAGTTGACTGAACTATATGTTTCGTTGATGTAATGGGGGCGCGATCTGGGTAAACAGCTAATGGCTACACTTTCGTGATCGGTAATGGATGTTTCAAAGACAAAACAAGATACGTCCATATTTGCCTTCAGCATCATGTGGTCTAGACATGTTAGTCCGTGCGTTGGTAGAGTGTGACCTGGGAGCATACCATGGCTAACCAGTAAGTTTAGGTAGTCGTGAGATCGTTTATCAGCACTATTTGGAACTATGTTAATATTTATGTCACCACAAAGGAAAATATTTTTATAAGTTTTCAGGTTAGTGAGAATTAGGTTTAGGGAATCAAGAAATTTAGTAATGTTAGTTTGACTTGGTGGGCGATATAATCCTAGTATGCAAACATCTCGATTTAATTTTAAGAGTAAACAGTTAGCGTCGAGAATAGAAGGCTCCTCGGCAGTGACTTGAAGGTGTTTACTGTAATAAATTACAACACCTTCGTTTTGGGTTTTGTTTGAGGTTGTCGCTACATGGTTATTGTTGTCGAGGGAAGGAATGTACTTTGCAGATGGAAGCCAGCATTCAGAGAGGACCAAAATGTCCCAAGATATTTTGGATCTTTGAAGAAGTGTGACGAAGTTTTGAATATTACGATTGATGCTACGAATATTTTGGGATAGGATATTGATACTATGCCTGTGGCAAGATATGTGTGTTTTTGCATTTTCTATGTCGCATGAGACAGTCTTAGCCACCCGAAAAGTGTCCAGATCCAAGTCTATTTCAATATTTTGCATGAGAGTTGTTGCTGTAGATTAGCTTAAAAAGAAGAAGAATTATTTTATTTAAGCTAAAAACCGGAACACTTTTAGCTTTAACTATCAAAATACGAAAGAATGCAAAGATGTCTACATATCGCTCGGGTGTGTTGAGTGTGGGTGAGTAGTTGTAAGTGTAGTGAATGGTTAAAGTGTGTACACATGTAGTTCTGCAATAACAATGACAAAGACCTAGCAATGTAACATAAAACATAAAATTGTAATATAAACTTAAGATTAGGAGTAAAAACGCACAAAAACATGCTAAAAACATTGAAAAATGGGAATAATCAACGTTTAAAACCAGTCACAAGAAAAGTTTTTGAAGATCAGCTTCGTCATCAATACGGACTGGTGATGCATTCTCTTCTCTCTTGACATAGATCTTCCCATGAGAAGTCCAAGCCGCATGGAGTTCTTTATTCTTTACATTTAAGCGAGCAAGATAGAAAATTCGTCTGGCTTTAGAAGTTAGGTACTCTGAGATGTATAGAGTGCAAGGTGTGCCTGGATGGTTGATGAGCCGCGAGTTCAACTGCGCTTGCTTATTTTGCCGCCTAATTTTGTTGAATGCCTTATATTTAGACACTAATGATTCCTTCCTCGTGGTAGTCGTGAAGTCCACTATTAATGCTTCCGACTTGGAACGGAAAATGTCTCGTATCTCGGATTGTAGTATGCCCTGTTCAAGCTCCAGAGTCGAGCCGAGCCGCTGAATGGTTTCAACCAAGACTTCCTTGCTTTCGTTTTCCTGCTTGGGTAGGTTACGGATTTCTATGGTTGAAGAGCGCACACTTGATTCCAGATGATTCAAACTACGCTCCAACGCCGACACTCGTTTCCTGTACTCAGTGTTTTCCTGCTCCAAGTTATTGACTTTGCTTAGGCACGCGATCAGGAGAGGAGACTAAAATCAAGTCAAGAAGCGAAGGAGTACAGTTTGGCAAATTATGAGTAGCACATAGCGGCAGAATGGAAAGATTGCTAGAAGTCGCAACATTAGTCAGAGAAGAAGAGCGATGGTCTTTTTTAAGGAGACAAGTGTTAAAATCACACATGATTATGCTATGATTGTAAGAAGGGACCAGAAGTTCTAAGTGATTTTCAAAAAATGCGAAGAAATTGATGCTTAAGGAGGGGCAATAATAATAGACGCCAAGAAGTAATTTCGAGTGGTGTAGTTCGACCTCAAGAAAGAGGTGTTCACCAGCATTTGATGACGGTGGTTGCGCTGACACATGGACTATGGAGAAGGGAATGTGTGCACGGAGGTATATGGCAACACCACCATCACCACCAACCGTCCTGTCGTTTCTTACGAGTACGAAACCAACCAGGTAGAGAGTAGCTAGTTGAAGGGAGACAAGGTTTAAGCCATGACTCGGATACAAGAATAGCATATTAGCATATATGTTTTTACAGTCAAAACTTGCCAACATATCGTGGAAATGGGCCGGAATACTCTGGGAAGAAGGAACTGAGAATATACTCCTGTGCAAACCCTTTTGAGGCAAACGTAGCCATTGATGACCGTTTTGTTAAATTTAGTTTGGTTAAATTGTATTTTGATGCAAGAACTAAACGCAGTATAAAGTTTCGTTATGAAATCTATTATACGATTTTAGTCGATTAAAAAAAACCATAGTTAAAAATTTTATACAATTGAATATACGTTCTTTAGAAACGTATATGGCAAAATACTTTTTTATTTAAATAATAAAATTTTATAACGAGTGCTGTGTATGATTTTAGGAATGGACCTATATTCGGTTTCAGAACGTGTGAGGAACTGACGCCAATTTTGACAGTTGACTAATGAATCCTCACTACGTTTACGTTGTAATATTAAAATAAAACTGCAAATAATCGTTTTAATTCCTCTCAGTAGTGTGTTTATTTATCAAAAACAAGATGGTAGCGCGGGTGGCTGGTGTTTTCGACGAAAAGTTGACGGAAGCTATTGCAAATTCGAAGATTTTGGTCGTAGGGGCCGGCGGTATAGGTTGTGAAATATTGAAGAATCTCGTGCTAACCGGCTTTCCTAACATTGAGATTGTACGTGTTACGTTTGTTTTTGAATGAGTTTGATAATTTAGGGGAATGCAAGACGTGAATCATATGTTTATTTTTTCAGATCGACCTTGATACGATCGACGTAAGCAACCTGAATCGTCAGTTTCTGTTTCACAAAGAGCATGTCGGGAAGTCAAAGGCTCAAGTGGCGAAAGATAGCGCACTCAGCTTCAACCCTAACGTCAACATCGTAGCACATCACGACAGCGTTATCAGGTTAGTTAAGGGTTGCGTCTTGGAATGTTAAATATGCCTAAAAATATCAATTCGTATATGTCAATTATTGTGTAGCGAATCTGCTAAAGGTCATTGACTGCATTATTGCAAAAAATAATCTCTAGTGTAATTTTTTACAAATTAATGCATCATAATTAATTAAAGGTTTTTTTGCTGTCCATCTTATTAATTAATTCCAGGTAAACAACATAAGGAATCATTAGTTAAATTTTAATCCAATCTTTATCCAAACTTTTCTAATTTGAAAATAGATCTACTCTTAAACAGATACCAATAAGTAAATACCTAACCAATAGCTTTCTGTAATTCCAGCAATGATTATGGAGTCAGCTACTTCAAACAGTTCCAGATTGTGCTGAATGCATTGGACAACCGTGTGGCACGCAACCATGTGAACAGAATGTGTCTGGCTGCGAATGTGCCCCTCATTGAGACCGGTACTGCTGGATATGCTGGACAGGTAATAATGTGTTTTTCTTCATAAAGATGCTGTTAACATAGTTCTTAAAACATATATGTTTAGTTTTAATTTAATGTATTTTTAATTAATAGCCATATCATTGGATGTAAGATCTGTAAAGATAATTATAACAAATTAAGAAATAAAAAAAAACTAACTAAATCTACTAAACATGAGATGTGTCATTCAGCTAAATGACACATCTCATGTTTAGTAAATTAAATTATATATTATAATTAAACAACATCTCATGTTAATAAATTATAATATATGATTAATTCATTTAAATACTTAATTTCTGATTCCTAATTCAATTCTCCATAGAAAATGTGAATTTAAGAATCTACTAAGCAGTGCTTAAACTAATTTTTAAAATAATATTTGTGTTTTAGGTGGAGCTAATCAAAAAAGGCCTGAGCCAGTGCTACGAATGCCAGCCTAAAGAGCCACAGAAAACATTCCCAGGCTGCACAATTCGTAACACTCCATCCGAACCTATCCACTGCATTGTTTGGGCAAAGCATCTCTTCAATCAGCTATTTGGCGAAGAAGACCCTGATCAGGATGTCAGTCCGGACACTGCGGACCCTGAGGCAGCTGGAGAAGCTGGTGCATCAGCCTTATCAACAGAAGGAAACACAGCTGGAAACGTAGAACGGAAGAGTACTCGAACATGGGCTGCCGAAACTAACTATGAACCTGAAAAATTATTCAACAAACTTTTTGGGGATGATATACGTTACTTGCTGTCGATGGAAAACCTTTGGAAGAAGCGCAGGCCTCCTACCCCTCTGGTCTGGGACAACTTGCCTGGCAAAGATAATGCACCAGCACAGCATTCTGGGTTGCCTGATCAAAGGACGTGGTCAGTTCATGAATGTGCACAGGTAACTTCAATTTCTTTCTCTGATTTTTATGCTTATTTTAAGTGCAGCTACAATGTTCTATTAAACTCCACTTACATTTGAAAATTGGCAGAGGACAAGATAAAAATTTGATGTTGACTATGTTTAAATACATATATAAACCCATGCCTTTTTCCCATGGGGGTAGGCAGAAACCACAGAACGCCACCTGCTACGATCCTTACATACTTCTTTTGCTTCACTCACATTCATACATCTAATCATACAAAAACACCGGTTATGAGTACTGCGCACCTGGCCTTTCTGAAGAACATCATCTATAAGGTCGATGTATGTCTTTCTAGGGCGTCCCCTCCCAGCATTTCCATTCACGTCTGCCTTGTAAATATCTTTCGTTAGTCGTCTTTCATTCATACTCTCAACATGCCCAAACCATCTTAACATACTCTTTTCAATTTTAGTCACTACATCTTTTAAACCACAACATTGTCGTCATTGTTTGCTAGGAGCGCATTTCTGCTGCATAAATCCTATGTTCAAATAGACTGGACATAAAGTTTTTTAATACTACTTTTAACTTAAATAATGTAAATAACACCTGAACTATATACTTAGCTCTGAATAACTCTACAACGGCTTTATTTCTTAGGGGAGAATATAGGATAAAACATGTTGATGTTGAAAAGTATTAGTCCCTAAATTCTCATTACTTATTGGCCATATAGTTTCAGACCAAGTAAAGGTATAGATATTTTCCTTCAAAGCATTTTCTAAATCTAATCAAATCATTTTCCAGGTATTTGCCACCAGCACTGCAGCTCTCCAGAAGGATCTGAAGGGCCGTCCGGAAGGCGACCACCTGGTGTGGGACAAGGACGAGAAGAGCGCCATGGACTTTGTGACCGCCTGCGCTAACATACGCGCGCACATCTTCAACATACCGCTCAAGTCGAGGTTTGAAATCAAATGTGAGTATAACAGATTTTGTAGAACTAACTATTTTTTATCTGGCGGTTACTTTATACACTTTTACTTCATTATCAAATTGGCAATCATAATCCTGTTGATCTCTTAAAGACGTTACGTTAGTAAAATTACATAAGAAAACTCTGTCATGCTTTTTTCGTCTATGTCTAATAAAATATATAATTAAGGACGCTATTACATTTTTCTACAAATAACAGTGCTTTTCAGGTACAATTTTAAGGTATATGCAATCACAGATGTGAAGATATCATGGTCTTAATTTAAAGATAATATATTCAGCTCCAGATTGGCATCAGAAAAATTGCATGACATCATACAAAATTTTCGCACAAATACGTTTTGCCCATCACGATAATCGCAAAAATATTAAAAAAGTAGGGTCCGAATAGGTCCCAGTTTAGTTAATATTACAGCATTTTTTATCTTCAAAATTATAAAAAAATTGCGGTATATATAGTCCTTTACAGGTTCAGATAATTATTTTTTACCCAAATCAATATATATTTTAATTATTAGCTACAATAAAAACACTTGCCGACTTCTTCATACATTTTGCACTCGAAGCGTATCATTCCGCGCTCAGAAGCGCTCGTGGAAGGACGAGCGTATCGCTTTTTTGCAAAAAATAAATACGATAAAAGTAATAGAAAATATTGTAGTGTGCATGCGTGAGTCGTATGTCGTGATCGAAAGGAGTTGATATTTTACCGGACCGAAATAAAAGTATGTTTGAGTTTCCTTTTATTATTAGAATGTGATTTAGAAATTATGTTGGGTATGATCGGGATTTGGATAGGTATTGTTAAGCAGTTGTTGATAAGGTTGAGAAATGGATGGGTGGGTTTAAGCAGCTCTTAGTAAGGTTAAGATTTGGATGGGTAAGGTTAAGCTGGCGGCGGTGAAGGTTAGAAGTGGATGGGTGGGAGGAGATTTATGATTTGAACCGGTTTGTATGTATGACGAATACGGGGTCAAACCAAAATACAAGATGGCGGCGACGAAAATTTGACCGCTTTTCGATATGGGTGTCATTTTCATGGTTTTTGGCGTCGCTTATATCGAATATGGGGTCAAAACCAAAATACAAGATGGCGCCGACGAAAATTTGACCGCTTTTCGATATGGGTGTCATTTTCATGGTTTTTGGCGTCGCTTATATCTAATATGGGGTCAAAACCAAAATACAAGATGGCGCCGACGAAAATTTGACATCTTTGCGTCATGGGTGTCATTGTCATGGATTTTGGGGTCGCTCATATCGAATACGGGGTCAAAACCAAAATACAAGATGGCGCCGGCGAAAATTTGACATCTTTTCGTCATGGGTGACATTTTCATGGTTTTTGGGTAGTATGTCATTAACTGATGCTCATTAAGTAATATTCCAAAAAAATTTGATGGTAATATTTTATATTATATAATATGTAATGCAAAATGTTCAAGTCATTTTTAGGGTTTCCCCTATTAATAAGACTCCGCGGTCCGTCTGTCTGTCTGTCTGTCACCAGGCTGTATCTCATGAACCGTGATAGCTAGGCAGTTGAAATTTTCACAGATTATGTATTTCTGTTGCCGCTATAACAACAAATACTAAAACAGAATAAAATAAATATTGGGGCTCCCATACAAAAAACGTGTTTTTTTGCCGTTGTTTGCAATAATGGTACGGAACCCGTCGTGCGCGAGTCCGACTCACACTTGGCCGGTTTTTTAATCCTTGTGACCGGAAATTATTTCGTTTTAGGTATCTACTTATTTTACGTTACGTATTTTTAAAAATACCTACTTACTACAACAAAGTGAAAGCTAATTCTCTTTTCGAAAGTCGGTGTCGGTATCTATTGTTTTTCGTTTTTCGACACGGAAAAGTTATTATTTTTCTCTTTTTAGTTTTTGTTGGTACCCCATATTGGGTAGGTATACTAAATAAATCTGTTAACCCCCTAAAAACGTACAAGCGTGATTTTATATTATGGTATGGTGAAAACAAAACATAACTATACGATCACACTAATCGCAGGTCATTTGCTATTTGTTATTGAAGAGTTCCATTGTCTATCTCCGAAGATCTTTATCATATCCTAATATATTATACAATAAAACCTTCCCTGAAAACACATACATTAATCGACGTAAACCCGATAGTATCGGATAAGTAGTTTTAAAGAAAATCGCGGATACATACGGGTCGAATAGATAGAGCACCTCCTTTTTTTGAAGTCGGTTGAAAATAGAACCTACTTTTTACGACGACGGTTTGTAATAGTTACCAAATGCATTTCCAAAGTGCCAACTAACCTTCCTGAATCAACTTCAAAAATAATAACAAGGACCAATATTATTTGAGTGATGTATAAAATCGAGCGCTCAGTAGTTTCAATGAGTGCGTGCGCGTAATGTTGTTGTGTGCTACTAGATACCTAAATTTGAATTCGTCGAAAATGTAACAGCGTCCTTAAGGTCCGCCATACAATAAACGTGTTTTTTTTGTCGTTTTTTGCGATAATGGTACAGAACCCTTCGTGCGCGAGTCTGACTCGCATTGGCCGGTTTTTTTTTAAATCTATCCTAGTACTATTGGACATTAAGGATGCACTAGTCGACGTTAATGAAAAGAGATAGATGCTGTGATGAGCTGTAAGAAGCTAGTTCGCGTACGAATTAGCACTTTTGCAAATTTGTAGCGTAATGGCGCGCAAAATTTTATAAACAGACCTTTGGGAATATGGATATCATGAAACAATGACTAAATGTATATGTTCAAAATAAAACTATTCCAACAACAGCAACTTTCCTTCTTCTCATAGTATTTATTTGCGCCCAAAGATGTATTGAAATATGGAACTTTTTTGTTGCCATACAGGCTACTATGTACTAACTAACAAATGGCTCTTCTTCCAACAGCAATGGCCGGCAATATAATCCCAGCCATAGCAACGGCTAACGCCATCGTGGCCGGTCTCGCAGTACTGCGCGCACAGGCGGTGCTGCGCGGCGAGATAGAGAGCTGCACCAGTGTGTATCTGCGGCCCAAGGTCAACCATCGCGGACAGCTGTTTGTGCCGGAGAAGAGTAAGTGTCTACAACATGATATCATTTTTACAGAGAAGAAGCTGGCAGGGTTATTGAGAAAGCATATTCAGGGTGAAAATGTTAAAGCTGAGTAAGTGCTGCTTGCTGAGAGAATACTGAGAATATTTCTGATAAGTACGTTAATCAGGTGGCGACTTTTAAATATCCAAACCAGACACTTAACATGCAGGGTCGTTCATTTTCATTTGATCGGGTGAAAATGACGTAGATAGCCAAATCTGACAAAGAAATTGTGGGTTGCCCAAAACCAGACGAATTTTAAAAATGTTTGAAACTAAAACAGCGGTTTTAGTTTCAAACAGTCATGTACAGGGCTATAGGTTATGTCGACCTTGTTTGTTTAAGAGTTGGTAGTTTCCATCATTCCTGATTAATTTGACTATGAAACACCGTACTCCAAAATTAACTGCCTCATGATCTTGAAGTTTTTTGAAAACTTGCCCATTTTTATTTATTGGCCAATATTTTGTTTTTTTGCCTCAAATTTATTTGTGTTTGCGATTTTTGTGTAGTAGATAACTTGCTTTAATAATAAATAAACTTATCTACTACAACAACAGAATAATAAAACAACACAATAATCTCAACACTAAAATTGCAGTAAACTGAACCAACTGGGTCGTAGTAGACGATTGATACTTATAATTTTTTTAGTTTATTAGTTAATAAATACGAGTTAAAAAAACCCAAAAAAATAGGCCAATAGACAAAAAATCGGCAAATAAAAAAAAATACTTTCAGGATTGAACACATAAAATTCATAATTTTGTTTCTTTTCAGCACTAACACCACCCAATCCAAAATGCTACGTGTGCTCGCCAAAACCAGAAGTGGGACTAGCTTGCAACTTGAAGCAGCTCACCCTCAAAGATCTCACCACCGCCTTCAAGGAGGGACTCAACATGCAGGCGCCCGACGCCACCGTCGAGGGCAAAGGCCTAGTCGTCCTGTCCTCAGAGCCCGGCGAAACTGACCACAACAACGACAAAACGTTAGAGGAGATAGGCCTGAACGACGGCTGTGCGCTGTTAGTCGATGACTTCTTACAAAACTACGAAGTCAGGGTCAGATTGCAGCAGGAAGATGAAGAAAAATCCTGGCGACTCATCACAGATACAGACGCACCAATGCCGGCTCCGAAAGAGGAAGAAAAACCGGCTAATGGTTCGAATGGCAGTGAACCGAAACCCGGTCCTTCTACCTCAAGGCCCCGCGAGGATAGCGACAGTGATATGGAGATCATCGAAGAGGATGACGACGAGCCCACAGTCAAACCACCGAAGCGCAGGCGCACAGAAATGAGCGACGAAATCGTAAACCTCTGTTAACGTAGCCTTTTCAAATTTGGAATATGCGCATCCAACTATCCATAAGTACTGGTCGCAAATGTTACACTTTTCTACTACTATTTAAATGAATAAATGTTTAAATACAATTTGTATAGGCATATTAAGGCGTTTAGCCTGTTTAATAGCAATATATTGAAACATGTTCATGTTGTATTGGGTCCTGTAATCAAATTATAAAGAGATTGCGCAACATAGTATTCAAACTCGTTGAGAGTATTAATTATAAGAACAATTCATTATAAGAGTTATGTAACTTCTCTAGTACTCTGTCTCATTAATAAATTAATTTAGGATTTTAGAATTTGAAATTTTATTGGGATTCCCGAGATAAAAGTTTGAGAGGAGAAGAGCTTCTGGCCAAATAATATCAGCCGGACGTTTTGATTTCAAGGTTAAGCAACGCTTGACGAGGTCGGTCCGTGGGATGGGTGACCATTTCAACACACCGAGTTTCCTCCGTACTTCGGAAAGCACGTTAAGCCATTGGTCCCGGCTGTCATTTGAAGATCTTTGACAGTTGTTACGAGTAGTCAGAAGCTTGAGATCTGACACCAGTCTAGTCAAGTGGTATCGTGTTACCCAGTTACTGGGTTGTGGAGGTCAGATAGGCAGTCACTCCATGTAAAACACTGGTACTCAGCTGAATCCGGTTAGACTGGAAGCCGACCCCAATATAGTTGCGAAAAGGCTAGGCGGATTGATTTATTACAAAGCCAGAAGCAGTTTAATCTCAAACATTTCTTTTAATTGCAATCATGAGCTTTGCAGTGCAATGAACTCTCTCAAGACAACCTAAAAAATAGATACAGGCCTACTAATAACAAACGTTGAATGGGCCGTACCGCCATAGTAATTATGTTTCTTTAATACCATACTAGGCTAAGGTATTCCACGTCATCCCAGCCTGTTTTTACTGCTAGCCACCGAAAGCGATTTCCCCTCATTTCACACGCTGATTGCCTTGTTAATTGCTATGCGGTCGGCTCATTCCCACGGTCATATTAAGCGGCCAGTGTCCATTGTGATTCGTCAACGGAAAACGACTCATATCCTTTTTACCCGACTGCCGAAGGAGGGTAATGTGTTTATCAGTCTATGTTTGTTCCTATGTGGCGTTCCCGAGACCAAACGCGTTGGCCGATTTTGATGATTCTTACGTCAAACGATTCGTCTTAACCTTGCGAGTGTCACAGGCTACATTAAAATTGTAAAGCAGTAAAATGGCGGTTTTTGAAAGCCATATTTTGGGGTCAGATTTTTTTACTTTTGAACCAATCGTGTAGGGTATGTTACGCGGTGCTAATCTATAAGGATCGCCGAGACAGCATTGACCAAAACAACACTGCACACGGCTCGACCACGCAGTGCAGCGTCAGCAGAAACGTGCCGCGCGATGACGACAACAGCGGCTTCGCAATAACGGAAACGCGGACCCAAATTCATAATTGATTCACACTTCGAACATTGTAAACCTCTTAGAAATAATTAACTTGTAACTTTTAGTATAATTAAATTTTATTAAATAACTTTTGCTTCTTTTTTGGATCCTCCGGTTGTAGCCCACGTAATTGGCGCAGTCGGTAGGATACCAGTAAAGTAGAGTCAGTGTCGTATCGAACGATTAGTCTACGGGTATCCGAACCTACGGGAGCTGCAGTCCAGAGGAGAATCCGACTCTCGATTCGTCAAGAAGAAGCAATGCTGTAAGTCCTTGAATCTTTCAAGTCCTTGCCTATCTTACCCTTAAGTATCCTTGAATATCACAAGCCCTAAGTTTAATCCTTACTATATTCTTATATCCTGTCCAATTTATGTTCATGATATTATTTTTACTTATAATTTCTGTATGTGTGTAAGTTTTTAGCGTTCAAGATTTTCCATCCAACGGAATATCGATCTGATAGGTTAGATAATAGTGACCGAAGCGGGAGTAGGCTCGCGGCTATAGACGAGAACAGGAATTTAGGCGCGATGTCGAGCGACGACGTAGACACGATTTATAAATCCCTGAGATTAGTGCCGGAGTTCGACGGGAACCCGCACGTACTAACCCGTTTCATTAGTATATGTGACCAGTTGGTAGTTACTTATTTTAAAACCGCAAAAGGTTATGAACTAACGAATTTAGCCCTCATTAACGGAATTTTAAATAAGGTTACGGGACCCGCTGCTAGGCATATTAATTCCAATGGTATCCCGGATACCTGGCAGGGTATTCGATCCGCCCTGATCAATAACTTTGCTGACCATCGAGATGAGACCGCTTTATACAGCGACTTATCCTTGCAAACCCAGGGTTCCAGTAGCCCTCAAGAATTCTATGAAAGGTGCCAAAACTTATTTAGCACCATAATGACTTATATCTCGCTTCACGAGACAGTTAACACCACTATTGAGGCTAAACGAATGCTATATAAAAAGTTAACCCTCCAAGCTTATCTGAGGGGTCTTAAAGACCCCCTAGGCTCTAGAATACGTTGCATGCGTCCCGAGTCCATGGAAAAGGCATTGGAATACGTGCAAGACGAACTAAACACGCTTTACCTGCAACACCGCAATGAGGGAGGACCCAGTAGAAAGGACTGGGCTCAACCACAACCGAATCATCATTTACCTTTGAACAATTTCACCCCCAAAGTAAACCCTGTTAACGTTCCTGTCATGCCTGGACCATCAAAACAATTTGCGTTCAATACGCCTGGCCCGCAGCGACAGCAGTCAATGCAGCCTTATGCTCAAGGATGGAGGCCCAGCATGCCTATGCAACAGCAACCCCGTGGCTTAACCCGTACACAACAAATGATGCGCGCCCCCTTGCCATTTTATCACCCGCAAAGTAACGTCTTTAGAATGCCTCCTAGACCTCAACCGCAACCACAATCAAGTTATAATAACGCACCTAAGCCAATGAGCGGCGTTAGTCCTTTTGTGCCCAAAACCTTGCCACCCTCAGGTCGCGATTGGAGACAGTATGGTAATCCACCTCCGAACAACTATTTCAGGACACGCGAGGTTAATTTTAACAACTTAGACTACGACTATGATTATAGTAATTGTTACTATGCCGATTACGAACAAGATTATTATACTAACGAACAGTACCCCGAATCTGGATATTATGAGGATTCGTATCCCTACCACGACACTCCTTCGGTAGAAGAGGTAGACCAAGATACCCAACCTGCTGAAAATTTTCAGAAGGTATCCAAATTAGAAAAACCAAAATAGAGCTCAACTTTCATATACAGAGGCAACTCGGATTTATTCAGATTCAGGATCCACCACTTAAGTTACTAATTGATACAGGAGCCAATCAATCGTTTATAAGTCCAGAAGCCGTAAGCAAATATTTTAACCATATACCACTAAACTATGAGCCATTCGAAGTAACGAATGTTCACGGGACGTCTAAGAATGACTATTCCATTACTTTGCCATGCTTTTCAGAATTAAACGAACATTCAGATGTTACATTATTCGTTTACAAATTTCATAATTACTTTGACGGACTCCTAGGGTTTGATTTGCTTGAAAATTGGGGAAGTAAAATCGATCTTAACCGTAAATTACTAATAACACAGAATGCACAACTACCTATACAGATGTATGACTCACGCAATGTTAATTTGTATGAGGACATAATATCAGCTAATTCATCCAAGTTAGTTAGAGTACCTATTAATACGTTGGATGGTGAAGTAATGATCGAGGATCAAGTCATCTGTAGTTGCTTAATTTCAAACTGTATAACTAATGTTAAAAATAACCGTGGCTGGGTGGAGATTACTAACCCTACGTGTAACGACATCATCTTTTCAATGGACCGCCCCGTAGAGGCTGAGCTATTTAACATTGAAGTTGAAGGTACTGCAATTCCATCAGATCGTGTTAATGCCGTACTTTCTCGTCTCAGAACGGAACATTTAAACCCAGAGGAACTTGCTAACTTAAAAAACCTCTGCGCGAACTATGCCGACGTCTTTTATCTCGAAGGCGAATCATTGACATTCACAAATAAAGTGAAACATCGCATCCGAACAACTGATGAAATTCCAGTACACACAAAAACTTATAGATATCCCTATGTCCACAGACAAGAAGTCAGAGATCAAATAAGCAAAATGCTTGATCAAAATATAATACGACCATCAGATTCGGCCTATTTGGATCGTACCCAAAAAGGCGGATGCTTCTGGCAAGGTTAAATGGCGACTTGTCGTGGATTTCCGAAAAGTCAACGAGAAAACGATTGATGACAAGTATCCCATACCCAACATTACAGACGTACTCGACAAATTAGGTAAATGTCAATATTTTAGTACCCTGGATTTAGCCAGCGGGTTCTATCAGGTCGAAATGAACCCTGAAGATATACATAAAACGGCGTTTAATGTGGAAAACGGCCATTATGAATTCCTTAGAATGCCGATGGGGCTTAAAAATTCTCCATCGAAATTTCAAAGAGTTATGGATAATATCCTTAGAGACCTAAACCACATCTGCCTGGTATATCTGGATGACATTGTAGTGTTCAGTACATCCCTGCAGGAGCATATTAATAACCTGGAAAAAGTATTTAAAAGATTGCGAGAATCTAACTTTAAAATTCAAATGGATAAGTCCGAATTTTTAAAGTTAGAAACTAGCTTTCTAGGCCACATCATTTGCAACGAAGTAGTCAAGCCAAATCCAGACAAAATTAAAGCCATAGAAAACTACCCTCTTCCTAAAACAGCAACAGAAATCAAACGTTTTCTCGGCCTGATCGGTTATTATAGGAAATTTATCCCGGATTTTGCTAAATTAACTAAACCACTAACTCAATGTCTGAAAAAGGGTAGCAAAATAACTTTGGATCAAAAATACATTAATTGCTTTGAGCACTGTAAAAAACTCCTTACTAACGACCCTATTCTGCAATATCCAGATTTCAATAAAGAGTTCATTCTAACAACCGACGCATCTAACGTTGCGATCGGCGCCGTCCTATCCCAGGGAATAATAGGTTCAGATAAACCCATAGCGTACGCTTCACGTACTTTAAATTCTAGCGAGTTAAACTACAGTACCATTGAAAAGGAATTGTTAGCAATTGTTTGGGCCACCAAATATTTTAGGCCGTATTTATTCGGTAGAAGATTTAAAATAATTACTGACCATAAACCCCTTCAATGGATCATGAACTTGAAGGAACCCAATTCGAGACTCACAAGATGGCGGCTAAAACTGAGTGAATTTGATTTTTCAATAGAATATAAACAAGGTAAATGCAATACTAACGCGGATGCTTTATCACGGCTTGAAATTAATAATGAAGAACTAATGTCTATTGTAGCTAACCCTTCAGAAAATAACCCTGCCCTTGATGACTCTAGAACCATTACGGCTACGGAACCCGCGGATGACTCGGGTACCGCTACAGTCCACACAGATAATGAGAACCCCATCCTAGAGGTTCCCATTTCTGACGATCCATTAAACAAGTTTACGAAACAGATTATTTTTAATATAGTAGGAGACATAAAGGGTCGAACAATTGTAACAAAACCCTTTGACACCCACACACGAATCAACATTCAAGTGTCAGAATCAAATTTAGAGGAGGACGTAGTTAATGCAATAAAAGAGTACGTTCATCCTAAAATTAAAACAGGGCTACTAATAAATCCAACTTTAGGCATGTACTCAATAATTCCCATTATTCAAAAGAACTTTAAAAATTCATCAATGACCTTAACGTTAACCAAAAAGGAATTGGATAACGTTAGAGAGTACTTGAGGCAACAGGAAATTATTAACAAGCATCATGATGGGAAAACTAACCACAGGGGTATTAACGAAACTTACTTAGCTCTATCTCATAAGTACTACTGGCCGAAAATGCGCGAACATATAACGAAATTTATTAACGAATGTACTACTTGTGGTCAGGCAAAGTACGACCGCAATCCGACCAAACAACAATTTAAAGTAGTTCCACCAGCAAGTAAACCATTTGAAATAGTACACCTCGATTTATTAACTATTCAAAGCGAAAAGTTTCTAACTTTAGTAGATTCATTTTCAAAGTATGCTCAGGCGTATTACTTAAGAGATGGAACAGCCATAAGTGTAGTACAAGCCTTGCTTAGCTTTTGCACTCACCATGGAATACCATCTACCATCGTTACTGATAACGGGACAGAGTTTACTAACCAACTAATAGCAGAATTCACAAGGTTACACAAAATTCAACACCATAGGGTTGCACCACATACTCCGAATGAAAATGGTATAGTTGAGAGATTCCACGCTACCATATTGGAACACCTTCGTATCCTTAAATTAAGTCAAAAAGGTGAATCCGTGACTAACCTCATGCCCTACGCCCTCCTAGCTTACAATAGCAGTATCCATAGTTTCACAAAATGTAAACCTATCGAAGTTATTACCGGACATTTTGATCCCCGCGATTCCTTTGACATAGATTTATCCGCTCATTTGCTACAGCAGTATATGACTAGTCATAAAGAGAAAATGACTACTGCATATAATGCAATACATGAGCTATGTATCGAAACCCGCAAGGAGTCTACTGATAGTCGTAACCGTCAACGCGAACCAGAAGTCGATTACTCACCTGAACAACAGATTTTTGTAAAGAATCCATTTGCTTCCAGGCAAAAATTAGCTCCTCGATACACTCATGACGTTGTTATGGCGGACCTCCCTATCCATATCTATACAAGGAAGAAACGCGGTCCTGTTGCGAAGTCTAGGCTAAAAAGGGTTCCTAAAACCGCCCGATTGTTACAGGAAGCTCCTGATTCTACACCTGTTCCTGCGAACAGCTCTATCTCAAGAAATAAGACTTGAGAGCCTGGACGATGGACCTGGGATTGTACCCTTTAAATTAGGCCCAGCTAAGATCTTATCACACCACCATTCCTTCATACAATACGTTAATTTAGACACTCTACAAGATAAAATAAATTCTATTGATAGCCAATTACTAACCAGCAGCCCTAATCTTAATAACCAAACCAAATCATTATTCCAGCCTCATATAGATTACCTGAGATCCAAACTCAATAGTGTATCCGAACAATTAAAATCTTTCGAGATAACTCGTGTAAAAAGAGGGCTCATAGATGGTCTCGGTAGTGTTGTGAAAAGCATTACAGGAAATTTAGATTATACCGACGCATTACATTATAATCAAGCTATAAAATCTCTCGAAAACGATGAACACAAATTAGTCACTGAATTCAATCAGCATGTTAGTCTAACAAAAGAGATGTCCACTCAATATTCTAAAATCATTGACGATATTGTAGATAACCAGAAAAAAATGGCAGCCCTACTAAATAGAATTAACGAAAGCAACGCAGATAGAGATCATGATTTGATAAAATACGCACATTTAGCTCAAATACTTATTATCCTTAGCGATAACGTAGATGCAGTTTCACAGGAACTAAACCGGCTGCAGAATGTTCTAGCATTTATAAAAACCTCTACAATGCACCATTCCATTCTCAGCATAGACGAAATACGCGCTATAATAAATAAATTAACAAGTTTATATAGTAGTGAGAAAGTAGTAGATATAGATATAAGAGAATATTATAATATAATTAAGTTAGGTTCATATTATGTAAGCAATAATATAGTTATAGTATATAAGTTTCCAATATTTCAACCGCATACATACGATCTATATAAGTTATCAATAATACCTAACAAATATCATGAAGTCCTCATTCCATCCTCTCCTTTCCTAGCCATCTTCCAGAAAGATTCTAAGAACATAGAGGCTGAATGCCCGAAGACCAGCAAGTGGTTCATATGTGAGGAGAAACGAAGTCTACAGAGTCATTCCTCTCAAGATTGCATACACGAACTCATCACCACGCAAAGGAAAAGTTCAACATGCAAACCTGTCGCTATCACCTTGGACCAGCCAGCGTACGAGGAACTTGATGATAGATACTACACCATCAGCTTCCCGGTTCCCACGAAGGTTCATCTCTCCTGTGGACAAGACCTGTACAAAGAAGTTCAAGGAAGTTACTTACTCACCATACCGCAGGACTGTTACATAGAGACACCACAGATCACTATCGCCAATAAGAAAAATCGTCTGAAGGGTCACGTATTGAAGATTATGGACCTACCTCTAGAAGACATAGATAATCAGCTTCCAGTCCCGACACTAAAATTGAACTCAATAAACTTGGACCACCTACATGCAGCCAATATGAAGATAATGCAACAACAGCCACATATTCCAGCTAAGAATGACTACGGAATCTACCACACCACGATTCCAATGTACATAGCACTAACCGGTGCATGTGCACTCATGGGTTACTTTATCTACCGACGGTACTGGTCAAAATCTAAGAAGACTCCAGACGAGGAACCACAATGTCACCCAAGGTGTCCAGGAAGAATTTACGCTCTTCCCGAACCTAAAGAGAGGATAAGCTGCAACCAACCCCCACCTCAATTTACTACGAAAATCATCGGTGGTGGCTGCTCTTCGGGGGGAGGTGTTACGCGGTGCTAATCTATAAGGATCGCCGAGACAGCATTGACCCAAAACAACACTGCACACGGCTCGACCACGCAGTGCAGCGTCAGCAGAAACGTGCCGCGCGATGACGACAACAGCGGCTTCGCAATAACGGAAACGCGGACCCAAATTCATAATTGATTCACACTTCGAACATTGTAAACCTCTTAGAAATAATTAACTTGTAACTTTTAGTATAATTAAATTTTATTAAATAACTTTTGCTTCTTTTTTGGATCCTCCGGTTGTAGCCCACGTAATTGGTATCAAAATAAAGGGTTTTAAGAGGTGATTTCAAAAATATATGAAACCAAACAAACAAATGTACCTAATTCGAAAAAAAAAAGGTTAACTAAAAAGGTATAAATAAAGTTAATTCAAAAAATACATCTGGTTTTGGTCAGGCAGCTCGCGAATACAATATGTAACCTCCGACTACACAGCATGATTTTCTTCTTGTTTAGGTACGTCTTTTTAGTTCGCTTTTTAATCAGTCGGGTTTTTTGATTTTATGAATTAACTTTTTTTTTAATTCTTTGTCTTTCTAGAAAACAGTTTCTAACAGAAACACTGACCTATCGGGGTTAACAGTTAAAATAATAAGTTAAATTAGGAAGTCAAAACAATATTGACCCCGAAGCAACACTATCTTAGGTCATGGGGGCGACGTATTTGTGTTACTCATATTCGCCAAATACTTCCTACATTTTGCTAAACGATATCGGCGGATTTTTGTGTTACTAGCACTAGATCAAGGGCAAGTAACATAGTATAGGCCTACTCATTTAAACCTTACTAGTCACAATAGGGGCTGAAACAATACGATATTGTTATGTTGATAGCCTATTGTCTAATTGATAAATAATAGCGTACCACCTGGGTGGGATGCCACGATGTATCATGCATGTCTTTACCTTCACTGGGTTGGCAAAGATGTGTGAAGCTTGCAAATTGAAAGAATAATCTTCAATGAGACCGAGTGGAAGTGGGATTACCATTCGTCCGGACACTCGGCCTCCTCTCCGGTCTTTTCTCATGGATGACAAAATTAGTTTATTTGATAAGACCACGGCTATCCTCTAAGAAATTGTTTTTGTTTTATACTTTAGATCGCGATTTCTTTTTAGTAACAAAAATGTCCGGCTTTCTGTCAGGACCTTTTAATTTTCGAAATAGTAGGTAACCCTAAACGGAAGATTATTTTTCGATGGCACTTTTCCAAAAATCGGAAACGAAACATCGCTCTTCCTAACTTCTTGAAGAGAGTACCTACCTACTTAACTGAAACTCTTAGAGCATTTAACAGACAGACAGAAACTGTATCAAAACCAAAAGATAAAATCAGACTACATAACATAAACTTAATATGAGCTACGCAGCAACCAAAACTACTCATCAGAACCACCGTAACAAATTGTAATTAGTTCCAGTCAATTAAAACATACCGTACCGTACTATACGGTGTATTTTTATTTTTCCTCAAAGATAATAAGTTAGATCGTTTCGGTGAGCGTTTAAATAAACGATCTTTTGAATACGCGAGCCGAGATTCTCCTATTTACAAATAGTAATAAATAACGAGATCCTACGCAATTACGCATCCTACACTTGTAGGTACATCTTCACGACTTTTTTCTGGTTCGTGTTTACGAGGCAATGTCCTAATTTTAGAATTGATAGCGGGTAATCTGCGGATTCGGACTGTGGGTAGCGAACTCAATAAAGAACTTACATACAGCCGGCCCACTTTACTTTCGTAAATAGCTTTTGTTTCTTTTTTATTCAGTACTACTAGTAGCTGATCCCCGCGGCTTCGCTCCCGTCAACTGGCTATCTATCTACCTACGACTACCTACCTTACCTACCCTACAAATAAACAAACTCTTCATATTTATAATCTATACTAATATTATAAAGCTGAAGAGTTTGTTTGTTTGTTTGTTTGTTTGTTTGTTTGTTTGAACGCGCTAATCTCAGAAACTACTGGTTGGAATTAAAAAATTCTTTTTGTGTTAGATAGTCCATTTATTGAGGAAGGTTATAGGCTATATAACATCACGCTACGACCAACAGGAGCAGAGCATAAATGAAAAATGTTGCAAAAACGGGCAAAATTATTCCTTTTTGAGAGCTTCCGTTGCGTGCGCTGCGTAAACGGTTTAATTACACAACAATCATGTATGTAGAGTAGGTAGGGTTGATGGGTAGGTAGGTAGCCAGTTGACGGGAGCGAAGCCGCGTGGGACAGCTAGTATTAGTATAGATGTTGATAAAACTCCTCAAATTTGATTACCATAAAAAAGGTTACAGTGAGTCAATCTTAAAAGATAGACATAATTATGCTGTCGCGGACTTTTTTTAGAACTTTTAAAGAGGAACAATTCCATCATCTATAGGTACTATCTATTCTATACTAATATTATAAAGCTGAAGAGTTTGTTTGTTTGTTTGTTTGAACGCGCTAATCTCAGGAACTACTGGTTGGAATTGAAAAATTCTTTTTGTGTTGGGTAGTCCATTTATCGAGGAAGGTTATAGGCTATATAACATCACGCTACGACCAATAGGAGCGGAGCATCAATGAAAAATGTTCCAAAAACGGGGAAAATTTATTATTTTTGAGACGCAACGTATTTAGAGTAGGTGGGCTAGCTTGGTAGGTAGCCAGTTGACGGGAGCGAAGCCGCGTGGGACAGCTAGTATTAATATAAAGCTGAAAAGTGTGTTTTGTTTGTTTGAACGCGCAAATCTCAGGAACTACTGCTTGGAATTGAAAAATATTTTTTGTGTAGGATAGTCCATTTATCGAGGAAGGTTATAGGCTATATAACATAACGCTACGACCAACAGGAGCGGAACATGAATGAAAAATGTTGCAAAAACGGGCAAAATTATTCCTTTTTGGGTGCTTCCGTTGCGTGCGCTGCATCAACGGTTTAAGTTACGCAACAATCATGTGGGTAGGGTAGTTTAGTGTAGATGGGTAGGTAGCCAGTTAATGAGTTGACGGGAGCGAAGCCGCGTGGGACAGCTAGTCTATGATATAAACTTACGTCGTTTTCTCATGAGGGTAGGTAGAATCTACGGAAATCCACCATGTTACATCCAATAATTTGTCTAATTAATTAATAAACATTTTGAATCACGTAAAATTCACGTTTATTACATTCTAACATTACAATTAGGAGGTATTCTATAAAGGTGTTATTGATTAGCACCCGCTTTATCTTAGGCGGATATTATTTTGATTATAATAAATCGCAAAACACATTTAGAAAAATGTCATTCACTCATGGGTATTTCTAGAAAACGGGTAAGTACGTGTAGTAAGTTTTAAAAGTAAATGCATTTTTGTCTTAATTTTAAGCAAAAAGTGTTTTTTTTTTTTTTTTTAATAGTAGAAAATATGCGCTTGCTCATTCCAGTATTTTAGAAAAGTTTAGAGTGAATTTTCGTATATATTTTATTAAACCACATTTATCAACTAATATTTATATTAGTACCCACAAGACAAAACACCGCTGAGTGTTATAAACTAGTAAGGCTGGCGAAATCTTAACATTACACATAACTACCACATCGAAAAACTAAATATTGCTAATAATATTAAAAGCTAAAATATCTTAGAATACACATGAACGTGAAAAATTCAGCATTTTTTTCAATCATCAAAATAATATACTTTGGCTGGACAACATTTACTCAATACAAAAGGTTGAATTTTAAAAGTTGGTTCTTTTAAATAGGTCAAGAATGCATTGTTGGCTGTACATTACCAATTTGCCAACTTGACTTCAATTTTTGGCTTACAATGCAATGCAAACATCTGTTACATCAATACAGATGAAATACATCAACAAGACAGTGACACTTGAACAATCCCTTACCACAAAGAGATAAAATTGTAATTAATACAGGAAAACCCGTAAGCATCCTTCAAGGATGATTAACTTGTACAATATGATTGGTGGGATGCGTAAGTACGATTACTCAAGGATAAATTATTACAAAGATAAGTGCAAATACCTGTTGCATGCAAAAATGTTATTTCAATATTAAAAATAAGTCAATAAGGTAGCTTTATTTTCCTTAAGCTCTGAAACACAGACATATTTCATTGAAATTGTTCCATATTAGGTAGAGGAACCAATTTCGCCAGGTAAGCTTACATTCATGATTTTTTATTAATAAATAAATTATAAACATACCCCTTTCTTCTCATAAAAACACAAGATTCATTTTAATAATTACTACTTGATTGTGAAATTTATGAGTTAAGTTGCTATTAAGCTAACTGTAATTTACAAGGGGGTTTATATTCAAATTAAAATTAAAACCTATTTTATTTCTGGTAGCATCCCAAACTCAACAAGGAAACGTTCAACATCTGTAGCATAGAAATCATTGCCAAGCTCTGTAGCTAGTTGTACAAAGTTGCCAATAGTTTGGCCTGCTTTGTACACAAGTATTGCTGGTACTCCATCAACACGGAAATGACGACTTAGACCCGTGATGTCCGCTGCTATACGACAGAACTTAGTTGTTGGGTATTCTGTAGCTAATATATTCAGACAGCCGTCCATTGTCTCACAAGCTCTTGTTTTAGTGTTGTAAATGTGAATAATTACCGTAACTTTCGGATCTTCCTTATCAATAGCATTCAGGAACTCTTCTTGACTGTTAAGAGTTGTCAGTACACCAAACTTAGGTACCTTACTTAATTGACTCATCAACTCCTCCATTCGTTGTTTCTGGTATTGCATGAGAAACTCTTCATCCATAAGCTCGGTTAATTCATCTTCTAGTTCTTCCCTTTGCTTGTCTTGAGCTGCTTCACGTTCAGGTTTGACTGTCAGAGTGAGTTTCTTCGCTAAAGCGATACGTTCTTTAGCGAGCTCTGCTCGATTTTCTGCCTCCAACTGCTTGAACCTTCGCCAATCTTCTAGCACTCCTTTCGGACCAGTGTTACTGGCTTGGCCGGTCCAGTTATTAACGGGTGGTGGCTCAGCATTCGTCGCTACCTGAGCTTTAGCAGTTCCTCCTTCTTCGTCTCCACTTCTATCGTCATCAGAGTCGCCCTCGCCTTCGTCTTCGCTGCTACTACAATAATTTTGCAATTTCTCACCCAAGATTTTATCTTCCAAAGTAGCCATGGTTATTTAGTCACTGTATCTCACAATAGATGATTCACAGTAATAAAATCGGAATGTATACAAGTGAAACAATAAAAAAATCTAATTTGAACACACAACAAGCCCAACTGCTAACGCCAAACGTAATTGTGTTATTTTCCCTCACATGACATTTACAGCTCGGTTGTCAAAAAGTACACTGAACTAAGGCATGGCACTAAAAATCGCGCGAAAAAAAATCGCGCGAATGAAAATCGCTGTGCGTGCTATGCCTACTAACCTAACATTATGAAGTAGTTTATGTACTGCCGAAGCAAGTACTAACATTATGAATTGTTTAAAAAATTGCCATGCCTAGAATAAGGTCCTAAATTCCTAAAACCCTTGGTGCCGCGGTAATTATTAAAAATATAGATCGCGTTCCAGCCCCGAAATGGTAACTTTTGAACGATTTCTTTGCAAGAAAGGAATCTGGAATATCAAACGTCAAGTTCTTATGAAATTCCTTCGTAATTTTCTAAAACGTGCGTTCGTCGTGGATTTGTTTACCTAATGCTATGGTGAAAATTATAAGGAACTAATATTAAAATAAACACCAGTTAATTATAACGTTAAGATGAGTGAGTCTCAACACAATTTAGTAGTTTAATTTAATAAATTGTGTCGTATTATTACCGTTTTACGGTGATTAAAACTTTCAAAATATTCTAGGTCAAATATTACAAAAACTGCGGGACGTAGATCCTAGCGACAGTGATGCGGTAAAGGAAGCGATTACCTCTTTCTTCCAGAGTTTGCTCAAGCACACAGAAGAGGGCTGCAAGATATGGCTGCGTGTATTAGAAGACGTGATAACCCGGTAATATAACCTATAAATACTATAAATTACACCTCTAATTATGTCATTCTACAAAACAGGAGACTGTAAGTCAAAATGCGATCGTAGCAGTAAGCTCCATTGTTTGATTTCTATTTTTGAGCAACCCGCTCACATGCAAATCTTGTCTCACTGGATAGAAGATTTATAGGCTAAGGGCTAACTGCTACATATTGCTAGAACCAATAACACTGATATCATCACTCTCACGTCAAGTCATTATCGTTCTGTCTATCGCCAGCCATTTACAAGTCAACAATTTAATTCCTCCCATACTATAGACATTTTTTCAAGCTATATATTTATTATATAATTTATTGTACACCACAAAAACATAGAGGACAAACATTTACAAAAACAAGTGTACAATGGGCGGTCTTATCGCACAGGGCAATTTCTTACAGACAACCTTATTCAACTTTATTATTTATATGTGTCCAATTAGAAATAAATTTATCAAGCAAGTCTTGGCACGCAATTAAGCTGAAACTAGGCAAACTAAAAGTAACTTTGGAAATAGTGCAAGAATATAGTACTACATTGCAGGTCTGGTCTGATGCAACCAAAAAATAAATTTTGTCCTATACTTTGTTCTCCTAATCTTAAAATATACAATTTAAATTCCTATAGTCTTTATTTATCTACTATATAAAAATAAGTCGGGTTTTCCTTCCTGACTCTATAACTCCAGAACGCACAAACCGATTTCCACGGTTTTGCATTCGTTGGAAAGGTCTCGGGCTCCGTGAGGTTTATAGGGTATTTTGGGTAGGGTAGGGTAGGTAGGGTAGGGTAAGTAGAGTTGGGTAGATAGTGTTAGGTAGGGTAGATGAATGTTTGGTGTTTTTATGGCAATACAAAGTTTGCCGGGTCAGCTAGTAAACTTATAACTATTTTACAATAAATATTTTGTACATATTAGACTAGATTTTTTACATACAAATAAGGGAATCCAATTTTCTTCCATCTCAGTCTAAATTTTCCTTCTATTGCAGGTTCCCAAGGTACTGTTCACAACACCGGCCAACAATAGAGAACTACTTAGCACACTTCTTGGGATCAAGCAATTACTACAATGTTATTGTGGCAGCAAAATGTGCGCACGGTTTGCAACAAGTAAGAAGCACTATAACACTGATTATTTTAATAAAGTTTGTTTTATCAACTGTCCTTTAATATAGGTCATAAAATTAGAACCAACATTCCTTTCTTAGTTCAGAAATCTAGAGCTTCAAAGCTACTGTGATTTTATTTCATTAAATTATATAGGAATATTGCAAAAAATTACTTTTTAAATTATTGTTTTTGGTAATACACACTAGCAATTATTTAGCTGCAACTGTGTCTGTAGCTATTTAAATTCATTCCATCCATTCTGGGCAGTTTTTAACCAACTGTATGTACTTTTTTTTGGTATCAATATCTCCATAAATTGTGGACTGATTTTTAAAATTCTACAGGATTCTTTTACACAGTGCATAAAATGTTTGCAATTCTTCTAAATCTTCATTGTCTTACAGATTCGTCCTTCTCAAGATAAGACAGCTAGTCCTAAGAACTGCTGGAGGGAACAAATGGCTATATTGTGCAACACAGCTCACACACTCATTGAGGCCATATTCTCCAAGACTGTGAATATTTACAAAACTAATCAAAGTGTCAAGGTAAGGTTCAAATTTAATAAACAGCTTTTGTATCTGGTAAAATGACCTGTATTTATAATTATAAGCCAATGGCATATACTTTGAAATTGAAAAATATATAGACTACCAAAATTAGATGGGGAAAAGTATTTATAGATTTGCTTTGAAGATTTATTTATGGCAGACTTTTACTATTCTTCATCATCAATTCAGCCACAAAACATTCAGTTCTGGAAATACATAGGCCACCCACAAGTATTGCATATTGACCAGTCCAGTACTTCTCACATTTATTTATTTATTTAAACTTTATTAGTCTTTGGTATTTATTATTATATTTATTAGTCTATTGTTTTAGAAATTATTTATGTATTTTATAAGTTAGGTAGTTTATTAATATCCGACTTGAATTATTGTTAAAAAAATATATTTTGTACACGTACGGGGTGGGACACACAGTAAAGATGTAAGCCGAGAACGCGTCGCAGACGCGGCGCCCCTTCAATAAATTTTCATACAAAATGTATAGAAGCGTTGCGACACAAAATAAACAGAAAAGAAAGGGCGTGGACGAGACGCGGACACGACGCGTTGACGACTGCGCCCTTTTCGAAAACATACAGAAGAGGCGAGGCGCAGACAAGACGCGGCAGAAAGGGGTGCGCGGGGGGTTACTTTGAACCCTTTCAATGTTAGCAAGTTGAACCAAAGCCAGAGCATTCTCGTCTTCTGAAGAAGACATGTTTTAAATGCAAAGCTAAATGTGAGAAATGCAGTTCTCACTTGTCTTCGCGTCCCGTCCAGCCACGCCGTCTCTATCATAATAAACTTGAACCGCCACCCGACGACAAGACGGCACAGACGTCTGCGATGCGACCTCGTCTTACGTCTTTTCTGTGTGTCCCGCCCCTACCACTGTTGTGTCCTTTCATACCCAAAGTTTGACTGGTAGAGAATTCCTTGCTGCATTAAGTCCGCATATGTATCACCATTGTACATGAAGTTTAAAAAAAAAACTTCATGTACAATAGTGGTACATAGGCGGACTTAATGCCACAAGGCATTCTTTACAAGTGGATTCCCCTTTCACTGGTAGTAAAAGTTTCAGTGATTGGAAGCTGACTCAGCAGTCATAACTCCTCACACTCAAGATTTAGTCCCATGGGAATAAAACAAGTAGACATTCTCACTGGAGAGTGCACTCAATATCTGACAGTCTATCTTTTCTCTGTTTTCAGATAAAAGCTGCTGAACTATTAGCTAACAGTCCCCTGACAAAAGCTTTTTCTAACATTTTGAATGTAAAGAACCATGGAGCCAGTATTGAAGACAAAAAGTTGTTGTTATGTAATAAATTGAGGAATGTATTTGTCTTCATTCAAGCTATGCTTGTGTAAGTATTTCTTTATTTTTTAGGGTTCCGTACCCAAATGGTAAAAACGGGACTGTCTTGTCTGTCTGTCACCAGGCTGTATCTCATGAACCTCATTGCGATTATGGTACGGAAACCTTAGTACGCGAGTCCGACTCGCACTTGGCCGGTTTTTATAACAATCAATAATAGATATGAGTACTGTGAAATTGCACCAAAAACAAAGATGCAAATAAGGTTTTTTGGATATGAAGTTAGCTGCATATTGAAAACCTTAACAAACCGTACACAGTATTGGTACATAATAAAAATATTTATGAGCCTTACTTCTAGAGACAGACAGTCAATAAATTTAACTTAAACAAGAACAAGAAATTGACAAAATATGAATGTAGTACACATCTTGTTACTAGTACTTGTAGATTGCCTTGGCCTTCAAAGAATGTTTGCCCTTGCTAATCAACAATATTAATATTAGCCTGTAACTGTCCTACTGCAGGGTAAAGAACTCTTTGCATACCTACAGAAAAGACAAGCAATAATCTTTTTCTTTTTTTTTCTTAAAAATCTATGCCCAAACTCACATACAAATAAACACACATACACAAAACCCAGAGCCAGAACAACTATCTGTAGGTCATACAAATATATGTTCCGAGCGGAAATCGAATCCGCGACACGCAGCGCAGCAGTCAATCGCTCAACCACTGCGCCAACCGTGCGCCCAAAATTATTAAGATAGGTAGGTGATTTCAGATGTGTTTGACTGTATCTCTTAAAATTCCTGTATTTCACAGAGAGGTATACCCAGTAGTCAAGCCAGTACAACCGCAGCTGATATTAGAAGTGATAGTGCAGGCACTGAGTGTGTCCAGCAGTGTCAACACAGATGCTGCTGAAGCTGCCACGGTGAAGACGCAAGCACTGAGGACTCTGGATGCTATGATATTATGGTAAGCTAAGCCTACTAAGCTACAAAAAAAAAATAACATCCCAATAACTTCTAAAATAGAGGAGCTCGTGGCTAAATAATAACAGCCGCACTGGTCGATCATCAAGGTTAAGCAACGCTTGACGAGGTCGGTCCGTGGATGGGTGACCATTTCAACATTCAGGATTTCCTCCGTGCCTCGGAAAGCACGTTAAGCCGTTGGTCCCGCCTTTCATTCGAGGATCTTTGACAGACGGGTAGTCAGAAGCTTGAGATCTGACACCAGTCTGGCTAAGGGGTATCGTGTTACCCTGTTACTGGGTTGTGGAGGTCAGATAGGCAGTTGCTACATGTTAAACACTGGTACTAGGCTAAATCCGGTAAGACTGGAAGCCGACCCCAATATAGTTGGGAGAAGGCTAGGCAGATTGATTGAACTTCTAAAAATAGTACAAAACAATGTCTTGTTCCATCCATCTAGGATTTATTTCGGGGGGTGGACAGCGCCAAGTCGAGGAATACCTACATTCATTCTTTATCTAGGACTGTACCGCGTTAAGTAAATGTGGAGGCCTGTAGAAAATTGTGATATGGGTGCTGGTTCCTTTGTAGCATTTGGTTTGTGCCAGGGCCGAAAATTTAGCTTAAATGCATGAACAAGTGAAGCAAGCTCGATTTTTTTTGTAATTTGGATTGGTTTTCTTTTCAATATTCTGAACGAAATAGGAGTTACCGAGTCTACAGCACAAAAATGGAACAACCCAGACCTACGGAGACGTAAGACTGAGCTCGATTTTTTTTATATGCAAGCCTCGGATTGGCTGGCTTAATAGGAAATGGTTTGTGGGCTTACGCAGACAACTTGAAAAATTAAGAGAAATTCGGTGTAAGAGCGAGCAAACCGGCTCGGAAAATATTAAGACCATCTATTCATGCACAATATTCGCCTTCGCCGGAATACACATATTCTTTCACTTTTGTTTAATGTGCTCTTTATTCCTTTCACCCCTCTTTACCTAAAGGATCGTTTTCAGTTTATCTGCGATTCCCACACGAAATCTCTAAGATCATCAGTTAACTTGCGACTTAAAATGCCAATGCATGCCACAACTTTCACGGACAAATCTTTTACTGTCCAGGCTGCTCGTCTGTGGAATGCATTGCCTGACTCAATTAAACGTGCTCAGTCGTTGCCTGTGTTTAAAAGACTTATCAAGGAACATTACTTGTCGCTGTAATCGTGCTCTTAGTTTGTTATCATACATTTTGTCTATGATTGTCATACGTATTTCTTTTTCACTGCTTATATTTTAAATAATATGTATGTATTAATGTATCTATTTTATAGCATAAATAATTATCTATTTGTGTTTTTATTAAGTATTATTGTAGCTTTAGGTTCTTTGTTGGTATTGTTGCACCACTGTCAACCCCATGTCATGTCCAGGCAATCACTGTCCATTCCAGGTTGCCTGGAACAGATCGCGGAAAGCGATAAGGCCGCCCGTTGTATATTTTTTAGTTTTAAGTTTCTTTTGTTCCTGTTTTTTCTGGTGTACAATAAAGCATACATAAATAAATAAATATTCCTTTGAAATAATGGTAATATCATAAATACTAAAGCGTGTTATTTTACCGTCCAAGCTAGGGATGCCTAGAGATGGGGTCTGAAGCATTCGCTTTTTCTTCTTTTCGAGTCGACGGAAAACTCTTCCTAGATATTTTGAGACCAATAGGCAGCCAAGCCAACAGCAGCGGCCTTCATCACTTGGGGCACTCCACTTCACATTGTGTGGCAGACTTGTTACACAATATCTATAAAAATACTTATACCAAAATGTTGAACTGTACATTTCTGTGCTTTAAATATTAAATAAATAAAGAAAAATGGCCAAATTTCTATAGGAGCTGGACTTGACTTTTATTTTTCATGTCCCAAAGTAAATTATAGCTAGACTGGTTTGTTTTTATGTTGTAAACATTACCCCGTTTGAAAATCATATCTAAATGGCCACGATTTTTTATAATAATGTAAACAATGTGCTTGAGGTTAGATTCAATAACTACCTTTTACTAGACTGTGGCGTAGCCTAAAGAAGTCAGTTAAAAGATAGTTAGCAAAACTCGACAAGCGAGGAGGGTAATTAGCAATCTCGTTTCTATTTATTTCGATTTCTGAATAGAATTACATAAAAAATAGGACAATATGTCTTGTCTTTCTTTTCGTGTGAGGATGTGGCCTTCTCTGGTGTCAGAGTTAATTAAGCCGCCTCTGAGAACTCCTCAGGCACTAACACACTAAAGTCACAGTCAGTTAACAAGTATTCAATAAAACGTGAATAATTATAGTCTTTGAATGCCAAGTCATTTCATACGTTAAACGAATCGTCAATAGGTGCGTTCTGAACATAGAATTCTAAATAATTTCAAAAAAGTTACAGAAACAAAAATAAATGGATATCTTTTTTTTGTGGTTACTTATAGAGACATTTCTTGTGTTTTTAAAAACCTTAAAAAATAAGGATATTTTTCATATATACGGCAGATTTGGACGCCATCTTTTCTTCACCTGGTACGATTTGGCCATCCTTCTTTATATGCTCCTACTAATGTACACAAAAAAAAACAATATTATCAAAACGGTGTACCAGCTCCTTGTTTTATATTATTATTATTATATCTGTCTGGAGGGGCATGGGGTGCACATGCCCCCGTGCCCCTCATCTCTGGATCCGCTTATGAGGACGAAGCAGGTGGTGACTGTTTACAAATTAACTATAGAAGTATTATTATTTGAAGCAAATACATGCACAATAAAACGCAAAAAACAATAAAGGTTTAAATGCGTTTTATTGTGCATTTAAAATAACATTGTTTTGTCTTGCAGCTTGGGGCCAAATCTCATTCCATTCTCGGGACTATTGTTCAGATCTGTGATGCAGACACTGAAGTGGAGCTCAGAGAATCCTAGTGAGGAGTCAAGGTAATATGACTTTTATGCATATTCTAAAACCTTCTGCTACAGTGATGCTGTTTCTATAGCAACACCTAACATGTATCATAGTAAAAAAACAAGTATTTTTGTTACTTCAACTGTAAATATATTAATTAGATCGGAGGATTATGCCAGATTGTTATGTCGTATTTTCAATTCAATATTGTCGCATTACAAGAAACTGCACACAGCTGCCTCACAAAATTAGTTTTTGGGACAGCATGGTTTCTTCAGTTAGGCTCAAGGCCCCGTGAAAACATTTATATTACAATTTCTTTTTTTAACCCCCGACGGAAGAAGAGGGGTGTTATAAGTTTGACGTGTGTTACTGTGTATCTGTGTGTCTGTCTGTGAACACCGATGTACCGATTTGGATTTAGTTTTTGTTTGTTTGAAAGGTGATTTTGTCGTGAGTGTTCTTAGCTATGTTTGAATAAAATCGGTTCAGCCGTTCAAAAGTTATGGGCGTTTTACTGTTTGAATCGGGGTGTTTTCGCAAGATATCGTGTCATAATTATGTGTTCAATAGATTGCCGATCGAAGCGTATCTACTATGTACTAGATAATATGTCGGGGGTTTTTTAAATTTTTATGATTTTATAGAAAAGTCCGGATCACGGCTTACAACACCCTCACCAAGTGGCTGAGCATGCTACATGTTCACCGCTTGTCAAATGAAGGCAGGGGACGCTCCTGGGAGGATGAACTCACCAAACACATAGTGGAAGACATCACACCAGCTAAGAAGATTGTGCAGCTTACTGTAAGTATCATCTTTTGAGCCTTTTCACAGTTGTGTTGGGTTTATTGGCATGTAGTCTAACCGGATGCAGCTGTAAAGCAGTTTTTTACATGGAGTGACTGCCAACTTCACTTGCATGGGCTTGCATTTTTTTGTTTTTTGAAATCCACATGCATACTGCACTACCACGGGGAGATAGTGCAGTTCTGTGATAGTCCAACCCACTAAAACTTCACGTTGTCCTCCTGTGCCGCTTATGACGGGCATACGGGCCGTGTCCATCATCGGACCCTCCTCTGGGGAGTACCCCCCATCGCTGGCGCGCCAGACGACCCCGTGTATGGCACCCGTGGTCCCCTTGTGACGGGTCAAGGTCTATGGCCCCGCCACCTACCATTTTTCGGCCACACTCCTCCCCTGCAGCCCCCGCGTCCACCATCAAGACCCTGTTTAGACCTGTAACCAGGGATGTTATGGATATGAAATTTCGCATCTGGATACGGATACGGATTTAGAAATAATATTATACCGGTTTTGGATACGGTTACGGATATGAAATTACATACATACATAAACTCACAAATTTTTCCATAGGGTTAGGCAGAAACTACAGGACGCCACTTGCCACTTACATACTTATTTTGCTTCACTCACTTTCATACATCTAGTCATACACGCACGCCGGTTATGACTACTGAAATAAATAAGTACCGGATATGAAATTATTTCGAATAATCCTTTAGTTTCAGTTACGGATATTAGATTATAATAAACAAACATGCTATATGTGTTGGATTGGCCGGCCAGGAAAACCAGTCATATCTTGTCTCATTTATACTCCACCCCTATCTGAAATTATCTGAAACTTTTAATTAAATTCAATTTATTCAGTTACAATATACATTGTGTTCGAAATTTTAACATCATAAAACTTAACATTAAAAGTAAACACTAAGCTTAAAATAAATACATTAAATAACATGCAAACATAAGTATAATATAATAATACGATTATGATTAATTAATTGGTAATGACATCACAAAAATAACACAAACCTATAATTCATCTACAGAGTATAGACATTTCTCCAAAAGAAATGCCTTGAGCTTTGCTTTGAAAGAGCCTGTTCCTTTTATATCAGATTCGGTTACGGTTACAGAGCATCTAACATCTCTGCCAGTAACTGGGCCATGAAAGAAAAATAGGGAGTCACTCTATTCATCCGCCATCTTTGAGAGTTCGCATATTGGATTTAGAATACCAAACCAAACGTGTATCCAAAACTTGAGCTTAATCATTGTCATCATTTTAGCCAAAATACATTCACTGCTGAATATAGGCCTTCTCCAAGTGTCACCACATCGACCGGTCCTGTCAGCTCAATCTATTGCGGATAACTGTTTTAAAATCCAACCATTAACTATATATAACAACTAGAGAACGCCCCGCGGTTTCACCCGCGTAGTTCCCTTTCCCGTGGGAATACAGGGATAAAAAGTAGCCTATGTCACCCGGGGATAGAGTAGCTTCCCAACGGTGAAAGAATTTTTGAAATCGGTCCAGTAGTTTTGGAGCCTATTCGGTACAAACAAACAAAAAAATCTTTCCTCTTTATAATATTGGTATAGAGGTATAGATATACTATATTTACCAAAATTATTATTTCTGATAGTGCGGTGTCTCGGGGTCGTTTACCTTAAATAAGTATAAAAACAGTACCTACATGAAAAACTACTATTTTAATTTTGTAGTTCTAATTGTGGGTGAACTCTTCCCAGCCCTTCGGGAAATACCGTGACATTACGTAATTCTAAATTCAAAGTTTACCAACAGCTTTTATTTTGTAGTTTGCAGCAAAGTTTGTCCTAAAAAATAATTTCCCCTTATAATTTTTCAGATGAGCAACCAATACACTAAGAACTTGAGTAAAAAAGCTAAGAGGAAGCTAGCAAACCAGACGCTACAACAAAGTGCCATCGCTAGTCATATGCCGGGCGAGAAGAACAAGCCAAATGCGTGAGTATCAAAACCCATGCATTGCCCTTATTAATAACTTGGGCCCACTAGCGCCACCCTTTTCTTTTTTCGTTCCGGTTTGGAAAATCCTCCGCCCTGGGGTGGCGGAGGGCTCTGTCAGACTCGTACTGACTCAGAACCACCCCGATGTTCCATCTCAAATTTGGAACAGGGTGTAAAGTTCCACAAATCTTCATAGCAAAAGGAGGATCCTCCGACCAGACGGGTGTTGTGTCTGGTCCGGGCAACTGCCCAACGGTTATTGTCGGACTTTTGTATGTCGCGCCGATAACTTTGCTTGCGAGATGCAGGATTTGTGTGACGTCATGTCATTAGTTCGTAAGTGGCGACGTTGGTGCCGCTACACACACATACACCGGGACTGGCGGAAACTTACGATCCTTTCACAACCCCCGGCTGGTGCCAACCCGCATATTCGGGCCTCGACCTCGGTTTGGGGAGGAATAAGCTGTTAGACTCCCCCTGCGACGTCTAAGAGGGGCACGCGTGGAACTCAACGCGCCGTCACCTCGGGTCCATGTTTGACGGGCGACGGACGTCCCCGAGTTATTTATTGCGTTATTAGTCGACTGCCGAAGGAGGGTAATGTGTTTATGAGTATATGTATGTATGTATATATGTTTGTTCCTATGTGGCGTTCTAGAGACCAAACGCGTTGGCCGATTTTGATGATTCTTACGTAAATCGATTCGTCTTAACCCTGGGAATGTCACTGACTACATAAAAATTGGAAAAGAAAAAAATGGCGGATTTTGGGGGCCATTTTGCGAGAGAAAATTTGTTTTTTTCTTTGAACCCATCGTGTGGGGTATCAAAATAGTTATTCATCAAATAGGGTATCAAATAGGGTTTTTAAGAGGTGATTTCAAAAATATATAACACTTATATGTTAAAATGTACCTAATTAAAAATTGTCTGAGGATACATCTGGTTTTGGTCAGCCAGCTCGCGAATATGTATCCTCCGCACAGCATGATTTTCTTCTTGTTTACGTCTTTTTAGTTCGCTTTTTAAGCAGTCGGGTTTTTTTTTACTTTTTGATTAACTTTTTTTATTACTAACTACGAGTTAGTAGCTAACCAGGACCCATTATGTATGACATATTGTAAATTTAACCTCGTGTTAGCAACTAATTCTGAGGTAAGTTTTTGGCGCTAGTGGGACTAAGGAAACTAATTGGTCTTCCTTATACTTTTGTGGCGACATCTATACAGTCAAATGGAAACTACGCAAGACATTAGACATCACAAATGATACAAATCCTACATCACGTAAGCAAAGTCGATCGAAAAGTCTGCATGTATTGACCAAATGTCCGTAAAAACCATCCAGTTAAAAAGGGGGTAATATTTTGTTCGTAATAAATTAAACTGCATTTTTTTATTAATAGGTCTGAAGAGTCAAATGATAACGTCGCTAACGCAGCTCTAGAATGTACTGAAACATTCCTTACAGTCTGTGGAATATTTTTGAAACCAACTACACATAAGGTATGTTAATTATTACTATTGTCACGGGGTCACAGCGCTAACAAAGAAAATTTAGTTCAAATAAATGTCACTAGATGGCGCGATATGCATCTATTTGTTATTGAATTGTGTGTAAAATTAAAATTCTCTAGAATTGATCATAAAAATCGTATCTTGTTTAATCAACTATCCTAAGCACAAAATTATGGCATATTGGGCTCTTAATTCACATTTCTAAGATTATTTGAACGAATCATTTAAAATTGATTCCAATAGATGGCACTCGATTTTTTAATTTGTATTATAAGGCATTTTAGTACATTGAAACTGTAAAAAAGTGAAAAAACAACTATAAAACAAATCTTCACTGTATTTAAAGATTAGTCACGAACGGAGAAAACCCTTTAACTCGCAAGTCGCCGCTAACACCATCTATAGCCGTGGAACGGAACCGACTGCGATCGAAGTGCTTATAAAAATAATCATCTTAATCAGACGAAAAGCGCTAGTTACGTCGGCACGGTTTCTTTGTATGGGATGAGGCATCTGTATGCTAGTATTATAATATTTTCTGTGCTATCGTAAGCTATTGTTGACTGTAATGTAAGCTGTGGCTGCCTGTAATTGGGTGTGCATTAAAGGAAAATTATATTTTGTGTGAGATGCTATTGTTTTGTAATACTCGTTGGTGATCCTTAAATAAATAAATAAATATTGTAGAAAACAAAACGGCTTAGTTGACCTCTTAGTAAATAACCATTTATATAGCAACCGAGTCTTACGATCATGGACTAGGCTCCCAGAAAGTGTTGTGTTGTGACTGAATTCCTTTAAGATTAAACCGGATAGATTAAATATCTCTAATTAACATTAATTTAGTACTTAGCTTACCTAAAAATAATAGAACTATAATCCATTTGCGTTAAGAAAATAGTGAGTCATTTTCGTAGACCAATCGGGTCGCATAAAATGAGAAAGTTAATTTCACTGTGATAAATTGTTGCGACCCGATTGGTCGAGGGGCTTCTAGGCCGGACAACGATGACTCACTATTTTCTTAACGCGAATGGACTATAGCTTGAAATCTGCCCGACTTGAATCAAAGTTACAGCCCTACTATTTGGTGTACAGCCACATAGCCGGATGTGCAATAACCTTTTAACCCCCATTTCTCATCCGACAGACATTCCAAGAGCGCCTAGTCCGCGAGTGCTTCAACCTGGAATACTACACTGTAGTCCGATCCTTGCGTCTCCTGCGCGCAGTGGACGCAGCTCGCAAGAACACGCCGACCACAGTGCCGCCGCCGACGCAGTACTGTGTGCAACTGTACAGTACGCTTGTTAACAGTCGCTGTGATGAGGTAAGTCTCTCTCACTCTCTCTCTCTCTCTCTCTCTCTCCTGCGCACATTGGACTCGGCTCGCAACAACACGCCGCCGACGCAGTACTGTGTGCAACTGTACAGTACGCTTGTTAACAGTCGCTGTGATGAGGTAAGTCTCTCTCACTCTCTCTCTCTCTCTCTCTCCTGCGCACATTGGACTCGGCTCGCAACAACACGCCGCCGACGCAGTACTGTGTGCAACTGTACAGTACGCCTGTTAACAGTCGCTGTGATGAGGTAACTCTCACTCTCTCTCTCCTGCGCACATTGGACGCGGCTCGCAACAACACGCCGCCGACGCAGTACTGTGTGCAACTGTACAGTAAGCCTGTTAACAGTCGCTGTGATGAGGTAACTCTCTCTCTCTCTCTCTCCTGCGCACATTGAAATGGCTCGCAAAAACACGCCGCCGACGCAGTACTGTGTGCAACTGTACAGTACGCCTGTTAAGACTGGGCCGAGCAAAAGATGCGCGCGGCAAATAGGTATTTACTGCAGCGCGCACAAAGTTGTCACCAGATGACCAAAATTTGTGTGGGGTTAAGATAAAAAAGATTATAATAATAACTGGAAAAGAGACAAGAAGGGTAATATCAATCACATTTAAAAACATTATTGTTATTTTCCACCACTGGTGCATAACGGAATAACGTGCCCATGCGATTTATTGCGCTTTTCTTTTGCGTTTTGTTGTTTCTTCAGTTGCAAGTGTTCGTTTCGATTCTTTTTTTCTCCTTTTCATTGATCTTTCATTGAGATTTCATTCCCTGAGTTTCATTTGCCTATCTAACTGAGAACAAGGATTTCCGGCATTAAGCAATCAAAATAAAAAGTTTTAAATTTTTCTTCCATTTTAGACCAAAATTCTATTCTTCTTCGATAAGTTCAACCTTCATGTCAAATTCAGTCCAAACTGCAAATATGCATGTTTTTCTTTGTGTAACATGAAGTTGTCCTTGTGCTTGGAAGTATCAATTATGGTTTTTTTTTTTTATATTTCCTTCCTTGTCTCTTTTCCAGAAATTAATTTTTAAATTAAATTATACGATTTATGTACTCTGCGTTTTGCTGACGCCAATCTTTTGGTATTTCTCTTGGTTTCGAGATATTTTATAAGTTTGTTAGTACTTGAGTAATATTTTTATACTCGGGTATGCCAGTGGTTGTCTCGAACTGAATGAGACCACTAGTGCGGCACATCTTCCAGCATATGTCTGCCTGCCCGAGTAATTTATTATTTTTCCGCCAATAAACTTTGCTATGATGCCATTAAAAATTTCAGTAATGTTGCTCTATGCATTATGCATCAAGCTTGTAGCATTATTCATCGGCCTGGAAGTGAATTTTAATATGGCTGGAAATATAAAGCCACCCTCTTCACTTTTCATCGTTGAAATCAGATTTTCTTCTGTCGATGATTCCCCTTCGGTCAGTTTTTTGCAATAATAAGATTTGCATGTGCTATGATTTCCAAACACGTGGCCCGTTCAACAAACCCTGCTTCAGATACAGAAAATTTTTTGAGAAAAGTTTTGTCATTTTGCGCATATATGTATATGTTTTAACCAAACGAAATATATTTTTTAACTGCTTTTCGGTACCTTAATGGGTAGCTTGTGTGTCTAGTCAGCTCAACTGCATCATGTGAAACCCACTTCTATTGCCATGTATTATGATCTCGTCTTTATCTTCAGTTTCTTCTTCTATCAAAATGATTGAATATGAATCCGTAGGTTTTGAAGAATACTGAAATAAAATAAGAATATTGTAAGTAGTCAAAAAGCATGTGAACTGGAAACATACAGTCCCAAAACAGTAATAAAAACGGTACTGTAAACTTACAGTTATAATAAATATGAGAAGTTTCCATTCATCAGGATTCAGAATAATAAATAGCCGTTAATTTATAATCATATTGGGGGAAGTGCGAATTCCAGTAGTAGATACAAAAACTAGACTTAAGGTCTCGTGGTGCACGGTGCGCAAGTTGCAAGCAACTTTCTGATTACTCTTTGATATCTCTTAAAAAAACAGTAGTTTAGATACCTACTACTGTTTTTGTGATAGATCAAAAATAAAATAAATTCACAATTATAAGAAAAATGTGATCCATCATCGTGTATTCTAAAAAGATTGTCAGATTTGCAATCAGCATTCCTAAAAACCCATTACACGATACCCATATCGAATGTTTGAGAAAACTTTACATCCGCCATTTTGGATTTTAAAAAGAATATCAGATTTGCAATCTGCATCCCCAAAAACCCATTACACGATACCCATATCGAATGTTTGAGAAAAAGTTGCATCCGCCATTTTGGAATTTGAAAAGAATGTCAGATTTGCAATCGCCAACCCTAAAAACCCATTACACAATACCCATGTCGAATGTTTGAGAAAAAGTTGCATCCGCCATCTTGGATTTTAAAAAGAATGTCAGATTTGCAATCGGCATCCCTAAAAACCCATTACACAATACCCATATCCAATGTTTGAGAAAAAGTTGCATCCGCCATCTTGGATTTTGAAAAGAATGTCAGATTTGCAATCGGCATCCCTAAAAACCCTTTACACGATACCCATATCGTATGTTTGAGAAAAAGTTGCATCCGCCAACTTGGATTTTAAAAATAATGCCAGATTTGCAATCGGCATCCCTCAAAACCCATTACACGATACCCATATCGAATGATTGAGAAAAAGTTGCATCCGCCATCTTGGATTTTGAAAAGAATGTCAGATTTGCAATCGCCATCCCTAAAAACCCATTACACGATACCCATATC